>JARQOC010000005.1:207581661-207980484 GCA_033576535.1 Allobates femoralis
AGTTTGTTTAAAAAACTATCAGAACAGGATGGTAAAAAACATAGCGTGAAGCCAGCCTTATACAACACACGTGTCCACAAAATGGCTGCTGGTTCTGGAGCATACAACTAGACCAATGTTCTCCAACTCCAGTCCTCAAAAGCCACCTATTGTGCATGTTTTCAGGATCTCCTTACAATTGCACAGCTGTTGGAATGATCACCTGTGAAGGTAATTAAATTATCACCTGTGCAATACTAAGGAAATCCTGAAAATGCACTGTTTGTGGCCTTTGAGCACTGGAGTCGGGGAACAGTGAACTAGACCAATCTATCAGCTTCCTCTAATAATGCTTTCCCATGTGATGTGTTTTCAATTGGATGAGGCTATTGATAGAACTGGTATCATATCTCTCAATCATCTGCCGTCTTATGGACAGGAGAGCTGTGCAATCTGGCAAAAGCTGCAGTAGCTAATGCAGGAGATGAGTTTGTAAACAATTAACTATGTAATACTAAATGTACACAAAATCATGTCACCAACAAATATATTAAAACTAGATGGCGGCCCGATTCTAAAGAATCGGGTAGTCTAGAATCCATATATAGTTTATTTACTAATAGGGGAGTGCGGTGAAATTAGTTGTGTGTATACAGGTGGCTTAGTGGGTAGCAGAGTATACGGTGGCTCAGTGGTTAGCACTGCGTAGTGGCTCAGTGGTTAGCACTGCGCGGTGGCTCAGTGGTTAGCACTGCGCAGTGGCTCAGTGGTTAGCACTGCGCGGTGGCTCAGTGGTTAGCACTGCGCGGTGGCTCAGTGGTTAGCACTGCGCGGTGCTTCAGTGGTTAGCACTGCGCGGTGCCTCAGTGGTTAGCACTGCGCGATGCATCAGTGGTTAGCACTGCGCGGTGGCTCATTAGTTAGCACTGCGTGGTGGCTCAGTGGTTAGCACTGGGCGGTGGCTCAGTGGTTAGCACTGCGCGGTGGCTCAGTGGTTAGCAGTGAGTGCGGTGGCTCAGTGGTCAGCGCAGTGCCGTGGGCAGAGTGGTCAGTGCAGCGCCGTGGGCAGAGTGGTCAGCGCAGCGCCATGGGCAGAGTGGTCAGTGCAGCGCCGTGGGCAGAGTGGTCAGCGCAGCGCCGTGGGCAGAGTAGTCAGCGCAGCGCCGTGGGCAGAGTGGTCAGCGCAGCGCCGTGGGCAGAGTATTCAGCGCAGCGCTGTGGGCAGAGTGGTCAGTACACACATACACACACACACATACACACACTCCCTATACTTACCACCGACCCTGCGTCTTCCCCGCCGCATGGATTGTGAGTCGACGTGTCGCCGCCCCCGGACGACTGGATCCAATATGTCGTCCGGTAGTTTTGGCGAGACATCTTGGACGCTATATTGGATCGAGTAGTTTGGCGGCGGCGACATGACTAAGGATCCAGGCAGCGGACGCAGGGCCGGTGGTAAGTATAGCGGAGTGTGTGTGTGTATGTGTGTGTACAAAGTGAGAGAAGTGCGGACAAAGTGACGGAAGTGCCTACATCCACACATATATACACATACTGTACATTGCATATGGAGGGGTGAGGAGAGCAGAGACTGGAGGGGTGAGGAAGGGTGAGGAGAGCGGAGGCTGGAGGGGTGAGGAGAGCGGAGGCTGGAGGGGTGAGGAGGGGTGAGGAGAGCAGAAGCTGGAGGGGTGAGAAGGGGTGAGAAGAGCGGAGGCTGGAGGGTGAGGAGGGCAGAGGACAGGGGAGGCTGGAGGGGTGAAGAGGGCAGAGGACAGGGGAAGCTGGAGGGCAGATGACAGGGGAGGCTGGAGGGCAGAGGACAGGGGAGGCTGGAGGGCAGAGGACAGGGGAGGCTGGAGGGCAGAGGACAGGGGTGGCTGGAAGGCAGAGGACAGGGGAGGCTGGAGGGCAGAGGACAGGGAAGGCTGGAGGGCAGAGGACAGGCAGGGGAGGCAGGAGGGCAGAGAACAGGGGAGGCTGGAGGGCAGAGGACAGGGGAGGCTGGAGGGCAGAGGACAGGGGAGGCTGGAGGGCAGAGGCTGGAGGGCAGAGGCTGGAGGGGAGAGGCTGGAGGGCAGAGGCTGGAGGGCAGAGGCTGGAGGGGGGAAGCTGGAGGGCAGATGACAGGGGAGGCTGGAGGGCAGAGGACAGGGGAGGCTGGAGGGCAGAGGACAGGGGAGGCTGGAGGGCAGAGGACAGGGGTGGCTGGAAGGCAGAGGACAGGGGAGGCTGGAGGGCAGAGGACAGGGAAGGCTGGAGGGCAGAGGACAGGCAGGGGAGGCAGGAGGGCAGAGAACAGGGGAGGCTGGAGGGCAGAGGACAGGGGAGGCTGGAGGGCAGAGGACAGGGGAGGCTGGAGGGCAGAGGCTGGAGGGCAGAGGCTGGAGGGGAGAGGCTGGAGGGCAGAGGCTGGAGGGCAGAGGCTGGAGGGGAGAGGCTGGAGGGAGAGGCTGGAAAGGAGAGGCTGGAGGGCAGAGGCTGGAGGGGAGAGGCTGGAGGGCAGAGGCTGGAGGGGAGAGGCTGGAGGGGAGAGGCTGGAGGGCAGAGACTGGAGGGGAGAGGCTGGAGGGGAGAGGCTGGAGGGCAGAGGCTGGAGGGGTGAGGCTTGAGGGGAGAGGCTGGAGGGCAGAGGCTGGAGGGCAGAGGCTGGAGGGGAGAGGCTGGAGGGGAGATGCTGGAGGGCAGAGGCTAGAGGGGAGAGGCTGGAGGGGAGAGGCTGGAGAGCAGAGGCTGGAGGGCAGACACTGGAGGGGAGAGGCTGGAGCCAGACTGCTCCCTCTGGGCCCGGGGGCAAGATTTGCACCCAGGCCCCCCATGTGAGGCCCGGGGGGGTGTGCTGGCAGAGAAATCTGAGGACCGGGAGGGTGCACAACACTCACCGCGGCCGCCGTGCGTCTGCTGTAAGGAGGAGGAGAGGAGGGGCGGCCAGAGCTGCAGGACAGCAAGTCCTGTCCTCCCTCCTCTCCGGCCGCGCGGCAGCCGGCTGCCAGCATGGGGCCCCCCAGGGGGAGGGCAATGGGCCACTCATGCCGGGGGCCCGGGGTGCTGGCCCCCCCTGCCCCCACCCCCGGTAGCTACGCTACTGGGGCAGAGGCTCCTCCGCCGGTCCGTGTAGCCGCAGGGACGAAGGCCGGAACTTCCGAGAGCGGAATGTTCCTCCGCCGGTCCCTGTAGCCGGGCGCCGCCTGGCTACCCCGCAATGGTGACGTCACCACCATGGTCCGGAGGCCATCACGGAAGTAACCTTCGGGTTTTCCGGAAGTGGCCTTCGGCTTTTATATTATAGATTAAAACAAGGTGATCAACCTGTTTAAAGAAAACTGATTATCAATAAATTAATTCTAATATAAGCAAGTTTTAAGTTAAACAGTTTGTTATTTTTTTTTTAAATTGTTCTTGTTTTTAATTATTTTAAAATCTTGACATATGACAATTTTACAGAATACAGGGTACTTTTTACTATTGCCTTTTCAATGGACCAAAAATCTTTCTTGTCCACAAAATGGAAGCTGATGGAGAAATATGTGAAGAGATAACTATCAAACTCTTCCAATCAAAAAATAACTTTCCCTTATTCAGTGTTGGCATCAAATAGAGGTGAGTGGATTATCTGAAATTCAAATTTTCCAACTTCTACGAATTTTCCCAAAAAATTGTTTGGCAAATACATTTTCCAAAAATTGTTCTACTGCAAAGCCTTTAATTGCCTTGAAAATGTGTATAACAACCTGAAATCCATTAGGACTGTCTTAACCCCTTCACAACCTATAGCATAATAGTACGCTCGTGGCCACTTCCCTCCCTTTGATGTGAGCTCACACGCTGAGCTCGAATCATCACAATGCATATAAGCTGATCTGATCAGCTGACTTGTAGTGAACAGCACCAATCAGTCTAGCGATCTAATTGGCACTGTTAACCCTTTGGATTGTGCTGTCAATCACTGACAGAGTGATCCAAAGCACCGTGATGGGGTTCATGGATTGCGCTGTTCCCCACAGCATCAGGGGCCCTGTGATGCTATGCAATGAAAGCTCAGGGTCAGCTGATGGCCCCAGAAGCTTTCATGAATCAATTCATGCCAGTGATGCCTGAGCTGTTTGCCAGCAGAAAGTGATCATTGGTGCTACCCAGAGAGATGCTGGTGTATCTCTGTACATAACATAAGTGATCGTACTGTGCAGTACTGAGGTGCCCTAAGGGGCAGTATAAAATTAAAAAAAAAGTTTTAAATTTGTATCCATCCAAGGCATCATACTGATACGTCAGTTTTACCATATAGTAAACATGATGAATAAAAAAACCCAAAAAATCATGTAATTGCACTTTTTTACAATTTCACCGCATTTGGATTTTTTTTCCATTTTCCCGTACACTATATTGTAAATTAAATAATTTAATTCAAAATAATTTAATTCAAAAGTACAACTAATCCTGCAAAAAAACAGCCCTTATATGTCTATATTGATGGAAAAACAAAAAAAAGCTATTGCTCTTGGAAGAAGGGGAGGGTAAAACAGAAAAAAAAAATCACGCACAATGATGGGGTTGAGCTTATTTTGAGATTTTTACAGCAAACACAGCCTTATTAATGTGCTAGTAACCTAAACCTATCTGGCTAAGAAATATCAAATGATAACTGATTGTAACTAATAGCCTATTTACCAGTACATTGTGTGCAGAATTATTAGGCAAATGAGTATTTTGATCACATGATACTTTTTATACATATTGTCCTACTCCTAGCTGTATAGGCTTGAGAGCCAACTACCAATTAAGTAAATCAGGTGATGTGCATTTCTGTAATGAGGAGGGGTGTTGGGTAATGACATCAACACCATATATAAGGTGTGCTTAATAATTAGGCAAATACCTTTCATTAGGCAAAATGGCTCAGAAGAGAGATTTGACGGGCTCTCAAAAGTCCAAAATTGTGAGATGTCTTGAAGAGGGAGGCAGCAGTCTTGAAATTGCCAAACAATCAAGCGTTTCATGGCAAATAGCCAACAGGGTTGCAAGAAGCGTGTTGGGGAAAAATAGTGCAAAATAACTGCCCATGAATTGAGGAAAATAAAGCATGAAGCTGCCAAGATGCCATTTGCCACCAGTTTTGCCATATTTCAGAGCTGTAACGTTACTGGAGTATCAAAAAGCACAAGGTGTGCTATACTCAGGGACATGGCCAAAGTAAGGAAGGCTGAAAAACGACCACCTTTCAACAAGAAGCATAAGGTAAAATGTCAAGACTGGGCCAAGAAATATCTTAAGACTGATTTTTCAAAGGTTTTATGGACTAATGAAATGAGAGTAACTCTTGATGGGCCAGATGGATGGGCCAGAGGCTGGATCAGTAAAAGGCAGAGAACTCAACTCCGACTCAGACGCCTGCAAGGTGGAGGTGGGGTACTGTTATGGGCTGGTATCATCAAAGATGAACTTGTGGGACCTTTTCGGGTTGAGGATGGAGTGACACTCAACTCCTGGACCTACTGCCAGTTTCTGGAAGACAACTTCTTGAAGCAGTGGTACAGGAAGAAGTCGATATCATTCAAGAAAAACATGATTTTCATGCAGGACAATGCTCCATCGCATGCATCCAACTGCCCAACAGCGTGGCCAGTAAAGGTCTATAAGAAGAAAAAACAATTACATGACCCCCTTGTTCACCTGATCTGAACCTCATAGAGAACCTGTGGTCTCTCCTAAAATGTGAGATCTACAGGGAGGATAAATATACCATCCATGCCAAAAACAGAGACCAAGTGCACTTACAGGATGCAGTCAGAGCCCAAATGTGATGCAAGCCCAGCTGCAAGCTAATAAATCACCTCAACCAGCTAGATGTGGGAGGTGACCTGCCTGCATACAATGGGCCTGCATTGAGCACCATTCACACTGATACATATGATGCAGAGTGTCTGAAAGCTACCCAACTACTCTGCTGCCTGAGCATTGGGCCACACAGTACAATACTTCTGCATCACTAGATGAATGGCGCCCCTAGGGGCCCAACTGCACCCTGGATAGATAAAAAAGTGCAAAAAAGTTTTTTATGTGATAAACAAAAAACTTTTATAAATGGGATTTTGGTTCATGTTTTGGCCAAGACATTTAAGCTGATGATTCACGTCATGGAATCCCATGCTCATCAGTCCTATCTAAATTGTACAAAAACTACTAGAAAATAAGCAGCATCAGGGAGAGAAAATAGTACACCTCTCGGAAGAGTGTCTGTCAGGCTGTGGTGGCTGCTGCACGCAATGTTGATCCTAAACAGATCAAGCAACTAACAGATTCTATGGATGGAAGGTTGTTGAGTGTCATCATAAAGAAAGGTGGCTATATTGGTCACTAATTTTTTGGAGGTTTTATTTTTGCATGTCAGAAATGTTTTTTTTTTTAATTTTTACAAATAAGAAGGAAAAGAAGCGCACATAGAGTAATACCTTCGGGTTTGATGGTCACACGGACTCCCACAATACAGACTCACCTGGTCTGGTTGTGAATGGTCACAACTCCCTTGGACAAGCACGTATGGTCGCAGCAGGCTCCCGGCAAAAAGTAAGGATCCACTTGGAGAAAATAGAACCGGATGGATAGAAGCCGCGCTGACCACAATAAGAGTAACAGAGTAACACACACACTCTGTTTATTCTGTCTACGTGTTTCGTGGCAAACAGGCCACTTCATCAGGACATCAAGATTCAACAGCACATCCAGTTATATATACACACAGGAACAATCAAAAAAAATCACAAAAAATGAAGCTCCACCCCCTCTGGCATCACTTCCGGTGAAAACGCCCACTATAAGTCAAACATATAAAAATGCCCATTACATTGATTATAATACATTAAAAATACATTAAAACACAATAATCAGTATTTAAAATCACATATGTTCTTCAATAAATAATTAAAACGTTTTTGGTAAAAAGATAAACCAGGATTAGAACTAACCCTGGCAGGGGCATAAAACTCTCCTCCGGAGAATAAACCTCCCTCTTATACCACTTAACCATCCGGTTGTCTTAGGTAAGAGCAACTGTTTAGCCAGGATCTACCAACTCAAACCATCCATTTTTTTTAATTTTGTGCAGTTATATTAGTTTACCTGGTGAATATAAACAAGTGAGATAGGAATATATTTGGTTTTTATTAAGTTGCCTTATAATTCTACAGTAATAGTTACCTGCACAAACATATCCCTGTTAAGATAGCCAAATCTAAAAACCCCCACTCCAACTTCAAAAAATATTAATCCTTGATATTTATGAGTCTTTAAGGTTGATTGAGAACATAGTTGTTGATCAATAATAAAAATAATCTTCTAAAATACAACTTGCCTAATAATGCTGCACACTGAGTATATTGCCGTGTAAGACTTTTTAGGCTATTTTAAATCGTAAAATGAAATAATAGCTTTTAAGGAACCCCTTTCTGGGGTTTATAAATAGACAGCCAATTGATAAAATTGTGGCTTTTCACACAGGTTGGTCCTAAAATTTGATTTATTTTTTTTAGTGTATTAAGAGCTTTTTTCCTTTGCAAAACGAAAAAATGCTAGATTCACCTGGTAAGGTAGAATTATCACAACACCATAGGTATGTCAATGTGGACACAGCCTTATGGCATTGGCTACAGGAGACTAAAAGGAGTTTTTGATTAGTGAGAACTTGGGAGACTGGCAATTCTGGATGGTATACAAATAAGGAAAGTTAGACATACCAGAAGCTACCAAAACAAGGGAGCATACAGTTGTGGTCAAAAGTATTGACACCCCTGCAATTCTGTCAGATAATACTCAGTTTCTTCATGAAAATGATTGCAATCACAAATTCTTTGGTATTATTATCTTCATTTAATTTGTCTTCAATGAAAAAACACAAAAAGAATTGTCCTAAAGCCAAATTGGATATAATTCCACACCAAACATAGAAAGGGGGTGGACAAAAGTATTGGCACTGTTAATAAAATCATGTGATGCTTCTCTAATTTGTGTAATTAACAGCATCTGTAAATTACCTGTGGCACCTAACAAGTGTTGGCAATAACTATATCACACTTGCAGCCAGTTGACATGGATTAAAGTTGACTCAACCTCTGTCCTGCGTCCTTGTGTGTACCACATTGAGCATGGAGAAAAGAAAGAAGACCAAAGAACTGTCTGAGGACTTGAGAAACCAAATTGTGAGGAAGCATGAGCAATCTCAAGGCTACAAGTCCATCTCCAAAGACCTGAATGTTCCTGTGTCTACCATGCATAGTGTCAACAAGAAGTTTAAAGCCTGTGGCACTGTGACTAACCTCCCTGGATTTGGACGGAAAAGAAAAATTGACGAGAGATTTCAACGCAAGATTGTGCGGATAGTGGATAAAGAACCTCGACTAACATCCAAACAAGTTCAAGCTGCCGTGCAGTCTGAGGGTACAACTGTTTCAACCCGTATTATCCATTGGTGTCTGAATGAAAAGGGACTGTATGGTAGGATAGCCAGGAAGACCACACTTCTTACCCCAAGACATAAAAAAGCCAGGCTGGAGTTTGCCAAAACATACTTGAGAAAGCCTAAAACGTTTTGGAAGAATGTTCTCTGGTCAGATGAGACAAAAGTAGAGCTTTTTGGGCAAAGGCATCAACATAGAGTTTACAGGAGAAAAAAGAGGCATTCAAAGAAAAGAACATGGTCCCTACAGTCAAACATGGCGGAGGTTCCCAGATGTTTTGGGGTTGCTTTGATGCCTCTGGCACTGGACTGCTTGACCGTGTGCATGGCATTATGAAGTCTCAAGACTACCAACAAATTTTGCAGCATAATGTAGGGCCCAGTGTGAGAAAGCTGGATCTCCCTCAGAGGTCATGGGTCTTCCAGCAGGACAATGACCCAAAACACACTTCAAAAAGCACTAGAAAATGGTTTGAGAGAAAGCACTGGAGACTTCTAAGGTGGCCAGCAATGAGTCCAGACCTGAATCCAATAGAACACCTGTGGAGAGATCTAAAAATGGCAGTTTGGGGAAAGCACCCTTCAAATATCAGGGACCTGGATCAGTTTGCCAAAGAAGACTGGTATAAAATTCCAGCAGAGCATTTTAAGAAACTCATTGATGCTTACTGGAAGTGGTTGATTGCAGGTATTTTGGCTAAAGGTTGTGCAACCAAGTATTAGGCTGAGGGTGCCAATACTTTTGTCTGGCCCATTTTTGGAGTTTTGTGTGAAATGATCAATGTTTTGCTTTTTGCTTCATTCTCTTTTGTGTTTTTTCATTTAAGACAAATTAAATGAAGATAATAATACCAAAGAATTTGTGATTGCAATCATTTTCAGGAAGAAACTGAGTATTATCTGACAGAATTGCAGGGGTGTCAATACATTTGGCCACAACTGTAGTTAGAATAAAATGGTTGGGGTGAAACAGAATTATACCTATATAATGTTAACTGTCTCTAATAACAGTTTGTGATGCACAACACAAATGATAGATTTCCCAAAGCAGATATAAGCTATTAAAGGCAACCAACCACCCCAAATGACCCCCCCCGGACTGTTAATATGTGTCCCTACACCCAGCACACACATTTGGGGCAATCGTTTTTGCTAAAAAAACTGTTTAGTAGAAGCTAAGATATAGCTTTATTAAGTTTAATAAATTCAGCCAACTGGGTGTTACCTAGCTTGTCCTCGTGCAGTGTTCCATGTGCCTGTCAGCCTCCTCTCCCCTTCTCCCTTCAGTAAAGTCCTGCCCTTTCAGCCTCTCAGGTTTCAGCCTTTCAACTGATCCTAAACCCACAAACTGACCCCCCACATCTTTAGACCTGTCCCTGCACCCCTCTTATCATTCCTAGCCATCCCTTTTGCAGAAAAAATCGCTTTTGTAAAGTAAGAGAAAAGGTTACAATACTTATTCCTGTGTGAGTTCTCTCTTTCTGTGCAAGCCGAAAATGCCCCGCCTGTCTGCTGCTGCCTGGTAAATTATGCACGCCCCTCTCACCTTCTAAGAGCCTGGCCGCGTCATGAAAGGAGCGGGGCTCCGACATGACGCGATTTAGCCCCGCCCCTTTCATGACGCGGCCAGGCTCTTAGCAGCAGAGAGGGGCGTGCATAATTTACCAGGCAGCAGCAGACAGGCGGGGCATTTTCGGCTTGCACAGAAAGAGACAACTCACAAAGGAATAAGTATTGTAACCTTTTCTCTTACTTTACAAAAGCGATTTTTTTCTGCAAAAGGGATGGCTAGGAATGATAAGAGGGGGTGCAGGGACAGGTGTAAAGATACGGGGGGGTCAGTTTTGGGTTTAGGATCAGTTGAAAGGCTGAAACCTGAGAGGCTGAAAGGGCAGGGCTTCACTGAAGGAGGGGGGAAAGGAGGCTGACAGGCACGAACACTGCACGAGGACAAAGCTAGGTAACACCCAGTCGGCTGGATTTATTAAAGTTTATATTGCTATATCTTAGCTTCTACTAAACAGTTTTTTTAGCAAAAACGATTGCCCCAAATGTGTGTGCTGGGTGTAGGGACACATATTAACAGTCTGGGGGGGGTCATTTGGGGTGGTTGGTTCCCTTTAAATTCTTAGTAAATGATAATGTTGTGAGACCAGTTTCTAATTACAGTTTAAGATGTTAGCAGCAAGCAATAGGTTAATCAGCAATGGATGTAAACAATGCGAACAAACTCTCATAACAGTCTGTGATGCTTAAGGCAAACAATTAGTTACCTCTAGCAGATGGAAGTTATAGAATCCTCTGCAGAAGGCAAAAAAGTCTGATAGACAATAAGTACAGAATAAGATGGAGACTGGCAGAGTCCAAACACATGGTAGCTGAATAGAGCACTGTCTTAACACTCAGGCACCTGGGTGTATCAAACTAGGCCTTACAAGGCCTAAGGAAGGGATATGATGTCACAAAGAAATGTCAGGCAACTTTCAAAACCCAACATGTAGGATAACATAGTAACATAATAACATAGTTTTTAAGTTTGAAGAAAGACTTTAAGTCCATCTAGTTCAACCCATAGCCTAACATGTTGATCCAGAGGAAGGCAAAAAAAACCATGTGGCAACACTAGCTCCACGTTGGGGAAAAAAAATTCCTTCTTGACTCCACATATGGCAATCAGACTAGTTCCCTGGATCAACACCCTATCAAAGAATCTAGTCTATATAACTGGAAATATTACAGTTTTCAAGAAAGGCATCCAGGACATTCCTAAATGTTAGTAGTGACTCACTCATTACAACATCATGTGGCAGACGGTTCCATAGTCTCACTGCTCTTACAGTAAAGAATCTACGTCTGTGATTATGATTAAACCTTTTTTCTCCAGACGTAGCGGATGCCCCCTTGTCCCCATATCAAGCCTAAGAGTAAAAAAATCATTAAAAAGGTCTCTGTACTATCCCCTCATATATTTATAAGTTATTATAAGATCACCCCTAAGCCTTCGTTTTTCCAAACTAAATAACTCCAAGTTTAATAACCTGTCTTGGTATTGCAGACCCCTCAGTCCTCTAATAACTTTTGTCGCTCTTCTCTGGACCTGCTCTAGTTCAGCTATGTCTTTCTTGTACACCGGAGACCAGAATTGTACACAGTATTCTAAGTGTGGTCGCACTAGTGACTTGTATAGAGGTAAAATTATGTTCTCCTCATGAGCATCTATGCCTCTTTTAATGCATCCCATTATTTTATTTGCCTTTGCAGCAGCTGCCTGACACTGGCCACTAAATGTGAGTTTGTCATCTACCCATACACCCAGGTCTTTTTCAGTGACAGTTTTGCCCAGTGTTTTACAATTAAGCACATAATTATACCTTTTGTTTCCTCTGCCCAAGTGCATGACTTTACATTTATCCACATTAAAGCTCATTTGCCATTTATCAGCCCAAGCTTCTAGTTTACATAAATCCTCCTGTAATATAAAATTGTCCTCCTCTGTATTGATTACCCTGCAGAGTTTAGTGTCATCTGCAAATATTGAGATTCTACTCTGTATGCCCCCTACAAGGTCATTAATAAATATATTAAAAAGAAGCGGGCCCAACTCTGACCCCTGTGGTACCCCACTGTTAACTGTGACCCATTCTGAGAGTGTTCCATTAATAACCACCCTTTGTTTCCTATCACTGAGCCAGTTCTTAACCCACTTACACATATTTTCCCCTATCCCCATTGCTCTCATTTTATGTATCAACCTTTTGTGTGGCACCGTATCAAAAGCTTTTGAAAAGTCCATATACACCACATCCACTGCATTTCCTTGGTCCAGTCCAGAACTTACTTCTTCATAGAAGCTTATCAGATTAGTTTGACAGGAACGGTCCCTCGTAAACCCATGTTGATAATGGGTCATGAGGTTATTTTTCTTCAGATACTCCAGTATAGCATCTCTTAGAAAACCCTTTAGGATTTTGCCCACAGCAAATGAATGAGAATTCTGACTTTTTGTGCACACACACTGCCTTTTTCTCTTTGTAGATTTGTTGCAGAAATAAAACTGCAGCATTTCAATTATTGCAGCATTTTTGCAGCATTTTTCAATCCCAAATACATGAAAAATGCATGAAGCAAAAAGTATGAAAAAAAACCATCAAAAAATGCTGCAAAAAACGCTCCAAAATGCATTGTATCTCTGCCAAGAGATGCAGATTTGGTGCAAACTTAAAGTAGCAAAAAGAGACATTAAAAGGAGGACATGCAGATAATAGACACATAATATATTCCAACATTTACTATAATCATAAAACTGTAAAATGTTGGGCAGTTCATCACATATAGTATATTTTATAAGCACATAGGATTTTGGGATGAATAACATCATCTGATAGTAGATTTTGTATTCTAAGCATCCACAAGAATTCAAATAAAGTTTGTGCACTTCATAATTATAGAATGGCTCAACATAAATCATAAGTATAACATATTTCAGCTCCATGCAACTAATGATGGTCATACACATTGATAGCTGTCTACCGAAATATTGTTTTTTACAGCGATCTCCTTCTCCATCTCCAACACTGCTCATTTCTTATGTCCTCTGATATGACCTATTATGACATCAACCTATTATCTATAATATAAAAGCCGAAGGCCACTTCTGGAAAACCCAAAGGTTACTTCCGTGATGGCCTCCGGAGCCATGGTGGTGACGCCACCAGTGCACTGTAGCCGGGCGGCGCCCGGCTACAGGGATCGGCGGAGGAAAGTTCCGGCCAGGAACGTTCCGCTTTCGGAAGTTCCAACCAGGAACGTTCCCGTCTGTCCCAGCCGCCTCCTGTGTGCCCGCTCCAGCCGCCTCCTGTGTGCCCGCTCCAGCCGCCTCCTGTGTGCCCGCTCCAGCCGCCTTCTGTGTGCCCGCTTCAGCCGCCTCCTCTGTGCCCTCTGCCCTACAGCCGCCTCCTGTGTGCCCTCTGCCCTACAGCCGCCTCCTGTATGCCCTCTGCCCTAGAGCCGCCTCTTCTGTGCCCTCTGCCCTCCAGCCGCCTCTCCCCTGGCCTCTGCCCTCCAGCCGCCTCTCCCCTGGCCTCTGCCCTCCAGCCTCTTCTCCCCTGGCCTCTGCCCTCCAGCCTCCTCTCCCCTGGCCTCTGCCCTCCAGCCTCCTCTCCCCTGGCCTCTGCCCTCCAGCCTCCTCTCCCCTGGCCTCTGCCCTTCAGCCTCCTCTCCCCTGGCCTCTGCCCTCCAGCCTCCTCTGCGCTGGCCTCTGCCCTCCAGCCTCCTCTCCCCTGGCCTCTGCCCTCCAGCCTCCTCTCCCCTGGCCTCTGCCCTCCAGCCTCCTCTCCCCTGGCCTCTGCCCTCCAGCCTCCTCTCTCCTCTCCCCTGGCCTCTGCCATCCAGCCTCCGCTCTCCTCTCCCCTGGCCTCTGCCCTCCAGCCTCCTCTCTCCTCTCCCCTGGCCTCTGCCATCCAGCCTCCGCTCTCCTCTCCCCTGGCCTCTGCCCTCCAGCCTCCTCTCTCCTCTCCCCTGGCCTCTGCCCTCCAACCTCCGCTCTCCTCACCCCTCCATATGCAATGTACAGTATGTGTATATATGTGTGTATATAGGCACTTCCGTCACTTTGTCCGCACTTCCCTCAACTTTGTACACACACACACACTCCGCTATACTTACCACCGGCCCTGCGTCAGCTGCCTGAATCCTCAGTCGACATGTCGCCGCCCCCGAACTACTGGATCCAATATAGCGTCCAAGATGTCTCGCCAAACTACCCGGACGACATATTGGATTCAGTCATTAAAGTCTAAAAAAGACAGCGTCACAGACCTTCGATGGTGAAAAATCAAGGCGTCCTTTATTCCATGGTCAACAGCGATGTTTCGACCACTGCTGTGGTCTTTATCAAGCTCAGGAGCTTGATAAAGACCACAGCAGTGGTCGAAACGTCGCTGTTGACCATGGAATAAAGGACGCCTTGATTTTTCACCATCGAAGGTCTGTGACGATGTCTTTTTTAGACTTTAATGATTGATAATTACCGGATTGAACTCTCCGGGGTGGACGTGCGTCCAGGTGCGGACTGAAAACTGAAGGTCCTGCAGATTACCTCAGGTGCTGTGACCAGCTAATCCTTTTTGTATATTGGATTCAGTCGTCCGGGGGTGTCGACATGTCGACTCAGGATCCAGGCCGCGGGGAAGACGCAGGGTCGGTGGTAAGTATAGCGGAGTGTGTGTGTGTGTATGTGTGTGCTGACCACTCTGCCCATGGCGCTGCGCTGACCACTCTGCCCATGGCGCTGTGCTGACCACTCTGCCCACGGCGCTGCGCTGACCTCTCTGCCCACGGCGCTGCGCTGACCACTCTGCCCACGGCGCTGACCACTCTGCCCACGGCGCTGCACTGACCACTCTGCCCATGGCGCTGCGCTGACCAATCTCACCACAGTCACTGCTAACCACTGAGCCACCGCATTCACTGCTAACCACTGAGCCACCGCGCTCACTGCTAACCACTGAGCCACCGCGCAGTGATAACCACTGAGCCACCGCGCAGTGCTAACCACTGAACCACTGCACTCACTGCTAACCACTGAGCCACCGCGCAGTGCTAACTACTGAGCCACCGTGCTCACTGCTAACCACTGAGCCACCGCGCACTGCTAACCACTGAGCCACCGCGCTCACTGCTAACCACTGAGCCACCGCGCTCACTGCTAACCACTGAGCCACCGCGCTCACTGCTAACCACTGAGCCACCGCGCTCACTGCTAACCACTGAGCCACCGCGCTCACTGCTAACCACTGAGCCACCGTGCTCACTGCTAACCACTGAGCCACCGCGCAGTGCTAACCACTAAGCCACCGCGCTCACTGCTAACCACTGAGCCACCGCGCTCACTGCTAACCACTGAGCCACCGCGCTCACTGCTAACCACTGAGCCACCGCGCTCACTGCTAACCACTGAGTCACCGCGCAGTGCTAACCACTGAGCCACCACGCAGTGCTAACCACTGAGCCACCGCGCAGTGCTAACCACTGAGCCACCGCGCTCACTGCTAACCACTGAGCCACTGCGCTCACTGCTAACCACTGAGCCACCGCGCTCACTGCTAACCACTGAGCCACCATGCTCACTGCTAACCACTGAGCCACCGCGCTCACTGCTAACCACTTTGCCACCACGCAGTGCTAACCACTGAGCCACCGCGCTCACTGCTAACCACTGAGCCACCGCGCAGTGATAACCACTGAGCCACCGCGCTCACTGCTAACCACTGAGCCACCGCGCTCACTGCTAACCACTGAGCCACCGCGCTCACTGCTAACTACTGAGCCACCGCGCTCACTGCTAACCACTGAGCCACCGCGCTCACTGCTAACCACTGAGCCAATGCGCAGTGCTAACCACTGAGCCACCGTATACTGTGCTAACCACTGAGCCACCGTATACTGTGCTAACCACTGAGCCACCGTATACTGTGCTAACCACTGAGCCACCCTGTACTGTGCTAACCACTGAGCCACCGTATACTGTGCTAACCACTGAGCCACCGTATACTGTGCTACACACAATTCATTTCACCGCACTCCCGTAACTATTAGTAAATAAACTATATATGGATTCTAGACTACCCGATTCTTTAGAATTGGGCCGCCATCTAGTAATCCATAATTTGCCAATGTATTACATTGCTGTGCAAATTAATTGTGACAAAGCAAGTCTTTACTTGTTTTTCTTGCATTAGTTTTACTATTTCTGATAAGTGTTTTATCATTTCTTGGTGTCATTTTCCTTTTTCTTCCACATTTCCCTTTTCATTTTGGAGAAAACGATCCAGTTTCATTGTGTGTGAATTATTCTTGAAGCGGTAGATTTTCTAATACCAACGGTGGAAGCGATTTCTCTTACAGTCAGACTTGTATGTTCATTAAGAGTAATAATACTAGACTTCTTCCGTGGAGTAACATCCATTTTTACAGGCACGAATCACACTGAGAGAAAAAGTACACTAAACCACTCCTCACAGAAACAAGCTCTCAACTGAAGCTAAAGGGGCCGCTAGCTGTTATTTTCTGACTAAAACCAGTCAAACCACATTTTGTTACTCATGGTTGTACACTCACACCTGTTCAAGGCAGTTAAAACTGGTTTGAATCACTGACTGGTAACCCCAATTTATGTTTTTACTTAAAAAATGCTTTGTCCCAATTAATTTGCACAGCACTATATAATACCTGTTATATGCTAGCTATATACCAGCTTTATAAAAACATGTTTTATTTCAACTAAAAGAAACCAGATAATGTTGGGCCATGTGCACATGTTGAGTATTTGATGAGTTTTTTACCTCAGGATTTGTAGCCAAAACCAGGAGTGGATGATAAATACAGGAGTAGTGCAGGTGTTTCTATTAGACTTTTCATTTGATTGCTCGACTTCTGGTTTTGTCTACAAATCCTGAGGTAAAAAACTCATCAAATACTCAGCGTGTGCACGTGGCCTTAGAATGTATTTTAAGATGCTGTTTTATGGATAAGATATTATCACAGAAACAAGACTTTTTCAAGACTCTTCCAACGTAATTATCCTTGAAATCAGTTTATGTTTTGCTTACGAATTGTTTAATTAGGTTCAAATTTCTTTGGTTTGGACAATAAATAAAAACTCCAAAGGCTATGAGACAGAACTTTGATTTAAAAATTGCTCTTTGTTACAATCAGGTTTCCATATATGTCTTTTTTTATAACTTATCTGTTTAAATCCCTTTTCAATAGTAATTTTTATTCTAAATATAGTTTTCTTTTAATGAAATCACCTGTATGGAGTATGTGGTGGACATTGCATATCAGGGGACAGCCGTCAGGTCCTCTACACATTAGATGGTTGGCCGATCTCCTTTAAATTAGTAGGTTCTGATAACTGTTATCTAATGTGTACTGGGGCCTTAAAGGGAACCTCTCAGCTTGTTTTAGGCCCCTATTCTACAACTAACTGTTCCTGCATCTTGCTAACTCATCCCTAACCAGCCATTTCATGCCTAAAACTGCACTATAAAGCTTGTATAAAACAATATTATAACTTACATCCAGTCTACGTTGTAGATGGGAACAGCCAGCTTCAGGTCTCCATTCTCCCCTCCTCTCAGGCACTTAGCACATCCCGCTGGCATCAACATTCTCATGTATTGAAATGTCCACCTCCTCCATGCAGTATGATGTGCACCCGGACATCAGTTCCGGTCTGGTGCATTGTGGGGCTTATCAGGCTCTACGGTCTGGCTCTGGCACATGCACAGTGTGTGTACTGAAGCAGCCCTTACAGCATGAAAAGCCCCTACAATGCAAGGAAGTGACATCCGGGTGCACGTCATATTGCATGGAGGAGGAGGGAATTTCAACACAGGTGATGAAATGATGACGCCCAGCGGGGCGTGCTAAGAGCCAGCAAAAAGGGAGAATGGAACGCTGGAGACCGCCCATTCCTTTCTACAGATGTAGACTGGATGTAAGGTAATAAATCATTATTCCCAAGCTTTGTAGAGCTGCTTTAGGTCAGAGAGGGATGGTTAGGGATGAACTAGCATGGTACAGGGACAGGTAGTGGTAGAATAGGGACCTAAAATGAGCCGACAGGTTCCCTTTAATACCTGTGCTTGAATGCTTAAGCTGGTTTCACACTGATCAGGTTCCATCCTGTTTGTGTGCCAAAACCAGGAGTGTCTCCAAAACCCAGAACAGGTGTCAATCTTTCAATTATAGTTTTTCTCTGCATGTTCCTCTCCTGGTTTTGGCACACAAACCTGATGGAACCTGATCAGGGAAAAAACTGCAATGTGAAACCAGCCTCAGGACAAATCAGGAAGTCTCCTTTTCAAGGTAAATCTGCCTTCTTTTACTTTTTTTGTTGCATTTTCATGTTTTATATTTTCTTTTTATATCTTCCATCATTCATTTACTTTATTTATTAAATTCCTATTACATATTGCACACTCCAAATAAGATACATGCATAAATATACTGTATGATGTACATCTCTATCAGTCACATGAGAAAAAACTACATACATAATGTTATATTTCCATCTAGATCTCAGGCAACTTAAGGCCCTCAATAGGTTATATCCTTTAGCTGGATAATTAGACAATGAACTGATAATTGATTGATGATATGATCTAATTGATTGATGAGACTGTCACAGGAACATATATGAAGAAGTGCTTTTGTTCTTCGCTGTAACTGATTTACCCATTTAAGTGATCAGATGTGATTAGAAAGTAAATCATAGCACAAGCAACATAAAAGTCCTTTCCTCAATGTGACCCAAGCTACTGATGGTTCAGTTAAGAATATATATGGTTCATAAATTTCACGTGAGATTTATAAAGGCTGGACCATCCATTGGACGAAAATGGGTTTTCTAGTACACAAGCACCAGCCTAGTAAATTGCTCTTGTGGCAAATAGCTTGAGTATTATGATAAACTGTAAGGCATTACTGACCAAGATCTTGTAGAACAATTTTGAAGGTTACTTTGCTATTGTCCCAAGCTAAAAAGTGCAGGGCATATCTTTTTCCTTAACTCTAATTTCTACACTCTGTCCATGTGTAAAATAGTACCATAATAAAATGATCAACTCTAGTAGATATTGATACACTTTTGGCTATTCATATAGCTTTAACAGATATTTTACCATGTATTTGATTTATCTCTATACATTCTAACATAAGCAGATCATAAAAGATGGCGTCTACTGTTTCTAACCCCTTCTTAAATAAACAAACATATATTCACCATCCAGATTGGCATCATTCCAGTCATGTCAACACTGTGTCTCTAGGTGATCATGAGACATTGTTATGTCCCATAACCACTATAGTGACTCAGTAGCCACTTGTTGGCTAAGCCTTCACATTTCCATCATGTCACATGACCAGTATTGAATTTTAAGTGTATAAGTATATGTACGTAGTACATGTAATTGTATCTGGAAGACTTTAATATTAAAAATAGGGTTGTCCAGTAGTGCACAACCCCATTATGACTTTTTCATATATTCGAAATCAGTAGATAAAGTGTATAGCCACTATTTAGTGTTAACCATTCTCCAAGATTTTTATCAACCTTGATATAATGTGGAGAAAATAAGTATTTGATACACTGACGATTTTGCTAAGTATTCCTCCTACAAAGATTGGAGAGGTCTGCAATTTTTATCACTGATACACTTCAACTGTGAGACAAATTATCTAACTAAAAATCCAGAAAAATCACATTGTATGACTTTCAAATAATGAATTTACATTTTATTGTATGACATAAGTATTTGATCATCTACCAACCAGCAAGAATTCTGTCTTTCACAGACTCTGCGGTCATTACCTGTATTAGGCCCCTTTCACATCAGTGGTAAACGCTGATCGCGACAGTTGCAGTGAAAAAAATGCAACTGCCGTGATTACCGCATAACGGTAGCGGTTTCGGCACTTGAGTTCGCAAAAAAAAGTGCGGCTGACCGTGTTTTTTTCGCAGCCACATCTGCCTAAAGTGCCGAAACCGCTACTATACAGCACTTGCCGCACCTGCCGCAAGCCCCATAGACATAGCATGGGGCTTGCCGCAAGTGAACCGCAAGTTCGACCGTTGTGCGTTAATCGTAGCAGTTGCGTTTTTTTCACCACGACTGCCACGATCAGCGATTACCGCTGATGTGAAAGGGGGCTTAATTGCAGCTGTTTGAACTTCTTAACTGTGTAAAAGACCCCCTGTTCACACAATCAATCACACTCCAACCTCTCCAACATGGCTAAGACCAAAGAGCTGTCTAAAGACACCAGAGACAAAATTGTAGAACTGCACAAGGCTTGGATGGGCCACAGGATAATATGCAAGCAGCTTGGTGAGAAAACAACAACTGTTGGCGTAATTATTACAAAATTAAAGATAAACAAGATGACTGTCAATCTTACTTGATCTAGGGTTCTATGTAAGATCTCGCCTCGTGAGGTAAGGATGATTTTGAGAAAGGTCAGGAATAAGCCCAGAACTACATGGGAGGAACTGGTCAAGGACCTGAAGAGAGCTGGGACAACCATCTCAAAGACTGCACTGTATTTAAGGTACCCCTGCTCACACCAGCACATGTTCAGGCCCATTTAAATTTGTTAATGACCATCTGGATGATCCAAAGGAGGCATAGAAGAAGGTCATGTGGAAAGATGAGACCAAAATAGAACTTTTTGGTATCAACAACACTTTTTGGAGAAAGAAGAAAGATGAGTACAACTCCAAGAACACTGTCCCAACTGTGAAGCATGGGGATGGAAACATCATACGTTGGGGAAGCTTTTCTGCAAAGGGTACAGGATGATTGCACCATATAAAAGGGAGGATAGATGGGAGACATGAAATGCAAGATTTTGGCCAACAACCTCCTTAGTGCATTGAAGATGGGTCGTGACTGAGTCTTTCAGCATGACAATGACCCAAAGCACACAACCAAAGCAACTAAAGAATGGCTCTGTAAGAAGCATTTCAATGTTCTGGAGTGACCTAGCCAGTCTCCAGACCTGATAGAAATATAAAATCATTGTGGAGAGCTGAAACTCAATGTTGCCCCTCAACAGCCCTGAAACCTGAAAGATCTGAGTAGATCTGTATGAAGGAGAAGGCCAAAATCCCTGCTGCAATGTGTGAAAACTTCGTTAAGAACTACAGGAAATGTCTAACCTCTGCAATTGCAATCAAATGTTTCTGAACCAAATATTAAATTCTGATTTTCTATGTATCAAATACTTATTTCAAGCAATAAAATGCAAATAATTCTTTAAAAATTATACAATGTGATTTTCTGGAGATTTTTAAATTTTGAATTCTTTCTTTTACAGCTTAAGTGTACCTACAATAAAAATTAGAGACCTCTCCATTCTTTGTGGGTGGGTAAACTTGCAAATCAACAGTGTCACAAATACTTAATTTCCCCATGGCAAATGTAAAAATGCACATACCTCAAAATGGAACATCCACGCGAAGAGCATTATTACGCGCAACAATCACACCTATCTTAAAGAAGCCATCCCTTGACCTGACCTCCACATCCAGCTACTGCCCCATGTCCACACTTTACTTCCCACCTCTCATCTAACTCTCTTTGTCAACCTTCAATCTGTCTTCCGCCCCCACCTCTCCATTGAAACTGCCTTTACCAAAATTACTAACAACCTACTTACCGCCAAAGCTAACAAACACTTCTCCATCCTCCTCCTTCTTCACCTGTCCTCTGCATTTGACACAGTCGACCACTGTCTCCTATTACAGATCCTCTCTTCCATTAGTGTCACTGACCTTGCCCTGTCCTGGATTTCCTCCTAACTTTCCAATAGCACATTTAGCATCTCCCACTCCCACACAACCTCTTCACCTCATCCCCTCTCTGTTGCGGTCCCTCAAGGCTCTGTCCTGGGACCCCTTCTTTTTTCCATCTATACCCTTGGCCAGGCACACCTCATAAAGTCCCATGGATTCCAGTACCACCTGTACACTGACAACACTCACATCTACCTCTCTGGCCCAGATGTAGCCTCTCTGCTGTCTAGAATCCCAGAGTGTCTATCAGCCATATCCTCCTTCTTCTCCTCTCGCTTCCTTAAACTAAACATAGACAAAACTGAACTCATCATCTTTCCCTCTCCTCGCGCACCTCCCTTACCTGATCTATCTATCACAATAAATGACATCACACTTCACCCTGTACCTGGAGTAACCCTTGACTCTGCCTTATCCTTCAAACCACACATCCAAGCTCTCGCCACCTCCTGCCGCCTCCAACTCAAAAATATTTCCAGAGTCCGTCCATTCCTCAACCCTCAATCTACTAAACTACTAGTGCATGCCCTCATAATCTCCCGTCTCGACAACTGCAACCTCCTTCTTTGTGGCCTCCCTGCTAACACTCTTGCACCTCTACAATCCATCCTTAACTCTGCTGCCCGACTAATCCACCTCTCTCCTCGCTGCTCCTCCACTTCTCCTCTCTGCAAATCCCTTCACTGGCTCCCAATTCTCCAGCGTATCCTATTCAAACTACTAACATTGACTTATAAAGCCATCTACAATCTGTCTCCCCCATATATCTCTGGACTAATCTCCCGATATCATCCAACTTGTAGTCTTCGACCCTCCCAAGACCTCCTTCTTTCTTCCACACTTGCACGTTCCTCATCTAACCGCCTGCAACACTTCGCCCTAGCATCCCACATCCTCTGGAACTCTGCACCCCAACATGTCTAACTATCACGTAATTTTTTTTCTGAAAAATCAATAAAACAATCCTAAAAAAGGGACTGCATCTATATTAACCTCTCGCCCATGGTCCAGGGGTTAATAAAGATGCAGTCCCTTTTATTTACATTGTTTTATGGATTTGTCAGAAAAAAATTTCACGTGGGCTTCGCCATATTTCTGGAATCAGCCGGATCCAGCAGGCAGCGACGGGTTGCCCCCAACCCCCAGGTGCCTATTTGTACCTGGCCAGATACAAGAATATAGGGGAGCCCTTTTTTTTATTATTTCATGAATTTCATGAAATAATATAAAAAAAAAATGCGTGGGGCTCCGCGCAATTTCTATGTCTAGCCAGGTACAGCTAAGCAGCTGGGGGCTGGAATCCACAGCGCAGGGATGCCCAAGCTTTCTGGGCACCCCCCGCTGCAAATTGCAGCCCGCAGCCGCCCCAGAAGATGGCGCGTTCATTGAAGCGCCATCCTCTGGCGCTGAACCCCGCTCTTCCAGCGGCCCTGGTGGCGGTGGCACACTGGGTAATAAAGGGGTTAATACCAGCTTTGTTATACAAGCTGGTATTAAGCCCGAGATTCTTAATGTCAGGCCACGTTTGACCCAGCCACTAAGAATCTCCAATAAAGGGTTAAAAAAACACAACACAGAGAAAATTTTTTATTAGAAATAAAAAAAAAAAAAAAAAAAGCCATTAGGAACTCCATCTTTAATTAAAAAAATCCTCTTCCGTCCGACGTAGTCCAAAACGCGATGTCCTCTCTGCTACATCCCTGTGCATAGATATAGATGTCTATGCACAGGGAATGAGCAGACTGAGAACAATCGCAGCTCTGCCTCTGCTACACCATCTCTGTGAACAGGCGGGCTCTAGGACCCTGGAGCTACGGCAGCCTGCACACAGAGCAGACAGCTGGACTCGGCTCGCAAAGTAACAGCAGTTACTTTGCGAGTTTCCCAGAGATTACTCGCACAGTAATCAGACCAATGCAAGTCAAAGGCAATCCTAGTTTTGTCAGAGTCTCTGACAAAACTAGGATTGATATCGATTTGCATTGGACTCGTTGCTGTGCGAGTAATCGCTGGGAAACTCGCAGAGTACTGAGTCCTGCGAGTCCCTTACTACTCGCCGAGTAACGAGTCCTATCGAGTAGATTTGCCCATCCTATTCAAACCGTGATTAACAAATGGAAAATCAGGGGCTCTGTAAAAACCAAACTACGATCAGGTAGACCACCAAAAATTTCGGCCACAACTGACAGGAAAATTGTTTGGGATGCAAAGAAAAACACACAAATAATATCAGCTGGAAAACAGGACTCAATGAAAACTAGTGGTGTGACTGCTTCAAGATTCATTATAAGGAGGCACTTGAAGAAGAATGGGCTGCATGGTCGATTCACCAGAAAAAATCCATTACTGCACAAATGCCACAAAGTATCTCACTTACAATACACCAAACAGCACAGAGACAAGCCTCCAAACTTCTTGAACAAGGTAATTTGGAGTGATGAGACCAAAAATCAAGCTTTTTTGTGACAATCATAAACGTTACATTTTGAGAGGTATCAACAAGGCCTATGATAAAAGGAACACCATTCCTACTGTAAAGCACGGAGGTGGATCACTGATGATGTGGGGATGTGTGAGCTACAAGCTACAGGATACAAAGGTATAGGAAACTTAGTCAAAGTTGAAGGAAAGGTGAATGCAGCATGTTTTTAGCAAATACTGGAGACAATTGCACTCATCACCGTGGAAACTGCGCATGGGATGTACTTGGATTTTCCAACATGACAACAATCCAAAACACAAGGCCAAGTTGACCTGTCATTGACTACAGCAGAACAAAGTGAAGGTTTCGGAGTGGCCAACTCAGTCTCCTGACCTCAATATCATTGAGCCACTCTGGGGAGAACTCAAGCACCCAGCTCATGCAAGAAAGCCAAGGAATTTACAGGAACTGGAGGCTTTTTGCCAAGAAGAATGGGCAGCTTTACAATCTGAGAAACTAAAGAGCCTCATCTACAACTACCATAAAAGACTTCAATCTGTCATTGATGTTAGAGAGGGCAATACACGGTATTAAGAACTGAGGTATGTGAACTTTTGATCAGAATAATTTGGATGTTTTTGGTTGTCATTATGATTTAAAAAGAGGAAACACAGGAGTTTGACAATAAATGGCTTCACCCAACCACTAACCATAAGTGAAAAAAAAGATTTTGTGTAAACTTTTGAGCACAACTGTATATTTATATCTAATATATAAAGTTGAATGTATGTAAGTGTATAAGCATGTATTTATGTATCATAGCTCTGCCCCATCCAGATAGACCACCAACTTCATAGTTCTGCCCCCTCCAGATAGCCATACCCCCTCTGGATAGCTCCACTCCTTCTGGACAGCTCCATTCCCTCTGTATAGTCCCACCCACTTCATAGCTCTTCCCCTTCAGATAGCCTATCCCTCTGGATAGCTTGACCATCTCCTGATGGCCTCACCCACTTAATAGATACATCCTGCCCCTCCTGTTTGCCCAGTCCATTTCATAGCCCCCCTGTTAGCCCTGCCCTCTTCATAGATCTGCCCCTCCGGTTAACCCCACCCAAACAGTTGGCCCCACAGTTAGTTACTATGCCCAGGCAATGCTGGGCTTTACAGGTATGTACCCCAGACCAGAAATAAATGCAAAGATTATCATCTACCATTGGAGTGCTGCAACTGCTTTATTTCACGGTATGTATAGGTGGCATTGAAGATTCCTTTGCTGATTGGCACCCATATTTGCTGTGCTGCTTTGTTTTATATATATATATATATATATATATATATATATATATATATAAAACACATGTATGTTATGGGGTATTGAGGATATAGCAAGAAGTGGGGAAGTGGGAGACAGAGAGAGGAGAGGTGCATTAGAGCAGATTTTGGGCTGTATTGGGCATGTTCATCATCTGTAATCATATAAATAGAGTAGCCTGCATAGGTGCTGTATACACACAAAAATTGGTTTTGTTTTTCATATATTCACTTCCTTATGATTGTTGACTATCCAGAAGTACCATATTTCCATGTGCCGTAGTTTCTTAAGTTATGTAAACTCAGCATTAAAGTTAAAAGCCGAATCATGTGTTCCAGCTCGTATCACAAACCCCCTGCAGAGCTTCTCCAGGTTATCCTAATAAAAGTGAGTAATCTCAGCAGGCAGTAGTCCCACATAATGAGCAGCATGAAAATTGTTTACTTTTTACATTAAAAACCTTCTAGCAATGTAGTTATACTTTAAATTAATATTAATATATGTGTTATTACCTCTGGTCCATTGGAATCTGTGCTATATTGCAATATAATTTCCATTTACAGTAGTACTATGAATGATTTATGCATAAGTGACCCAATGGTAAACTGTATAATTGTTATCCATAGAAAATGCTAATATTTACCCCAATTATTAAGCTCCAAGTTTGCAGAATCCGTTCTGAAACATTACATATGTTACAAAAGACAACATAATAATTCCTCTAAGCCATGAAGACTATAATAAAATCCAACTTTCCAGCAAATCTGAGCTACAATAAAATGTAAAATATTTTCAGCTCACACCAGGGATCTAAATTTTCCCCTCCAAAAACTGACTTAAAGCTATAAAATATTAATGAGAACTGACATTTACTTGGCTGATTTGTTTGTTACATTTTCCTGCAATAGTCAGCTTATCAATTTAAGCAGATCTATATTAATGAACTCATGCCAATGTGGTCCTTTTTATATCTTGATGCCTGGATATACTCTCCTGCATTCTTCACTAGATGTGGATGGTAACAAGAGGGATTTAAAACATGAGCTTAAGGACATGGTTGTCTTTCTTGCATAGCATCTCCCCTACCTGACGGACGTGACACATCTGATCATTTTAAATGTAAATTTGCATCATGTCTGTCAACTTTCTTTAAAGAATCACTAGAGAGGAATAAAAGGGAGCAAGAATAGAAAATTGAACTCTATGGTATAGATATCCAGTAATGGATTGTATTTTTTCCAGATTCTTTCCCTGGTTTAAATTTCATTTGCATAATAATATTGGACCCGCATAAAGTGATTGAAAGCCAACAGTAAATTCAGGTTGCATTCAGTTCAAATTACAATAACCAGTTCAATCAGTCAGAAAAATAGAAGCTATTGTAAAGGGTAGAAAATCAGCACCTGCAGCCATTAAACGCCTATTTTTATCCATAAATGTGCAAGTCGTCTTATTTTTGAATCCTAATTGTTCTTTGTATTGTAGCTGCTGGTGCTTCTTCATGTATTTAAAAATGTGATGTTAAGGCATTTTGAGGGTAAAAGGAGCAATCTGCTGTATGTAGGTGGGTAACGTGTACTTACTGTCGTAGTAGAGGCTTATTGTGTTATTCATTAGTTTTAATGAATAAACATAATGTAAAACAAAAGGAAATTTATTTTGCAGCAAACCTGTTAAAAATAGTATTATTGTCTCAACACTGCCTTTTTTCCCTTTATGACCTGTCAATTTGATAATAAAAATAAGAATAAGCTTCAGTTCTCAGTTGGTAATGCTGAGATAAACTGTTTAGAAGAAAAGATAAAGCACAAATAGCGTCTTATCTGAGAGATTAATGCAACATAAGAATTGCAGAGTTTCACCTTGTGGGGATGTGAACAGTCACAACCACTATGGCTGCTTTCATATCGCGTTTTTTTGCCTGTCTGTGGGGATCCTACTTTTTGCAGGGCCCCACGGACAGGAAAGGACAGCATATATATATTGGGGGAGTGAACAAAGGGTTAAAAAAAAACATGCTCACCTCTCCGATGTGTGTCCCGCGCTGTCTTGCTCAAGGACAAGGCGCTGCCTGGCAACCCAGTCATGTGACCGATCAACTGATCGGGTTGTCACAAGACCGCGTGGTTTAAATCTTGCGCCCGCCAAAATTGATCGGCGGGCGGGGAATTTAAACCGTGCGGTCATATGACAATGAAAGCATCAAACTGGCTGCCACAGTCCTGGTGATTAGAGAATATCCAGAAGACAGACAGATGAGGGGTTAACGACCACCTTGCCGAAATCCACGAGACATCAAGGGTTAGGTTACAACATAGGTTTACTTGTCAACGCATTGCAAGACTCTGTGGCCCCTTCCTCAGGACAAACTAATTTCTCATTGGTTTGTCCTGAGGAAGCAGCCAAAGAACTTTGAAACACATTGAGAAATAAACCTACGTTGTAACCCAACTCTTGTGGTCTCGTGGATTTCGTCAGCGCGGTCATTAATTCCTCATCTGTCTTTCTCCTGGATATACAGTTGGTAAAGCTGGCATGATCTCTATTCATAAAATTGAGCAGAGAGGTAGGAAATATTCCAAACCTACACACCATTACGGAAATAGGACAGTACACCTTTACCACTCAGTTAATGCAGATATTATGTAACTGTGCCTATTATATGCTCAGCTATCCATAAAGGGAACATGTTATGTTAATTGTTGTTTATTTGCAAATATGGGATTAATCTTCAGTTTAATAGAGTTCTGATACCGTGTGGCCATCACAATGAGGTCCCCGCAGATGGAAGAAAATTTACTTTATTCTTCCTGGTACATTTGAGCTTTTATAGATAGAGGTGCGGCCGGCGCAGTTTCAATAAACAATGCTTTAATAAATAACTTTCACATTGAAATTCCTGCAAATTTCTTAACTTTTTATTCAAGAGTGTGATTCAAACCAGTAATCCAGCATTCCCTCTATAAATGGGCCAGCAGAGATGACGTAGTCCCAGATTAGCACCACCTACTTGGAAAAGCCCATAAAACAGAGATTTAAAGCGTAACCACTGCTTACATTTTTATTTAAAGGGATTCTGTCACCCCCAAAACGCCTCATAAGCTATTAAAACATGTACCTAGAGCATATTCACACTTATCCTACACTCCTTTTTGCTCAGAAATGTATCTAGTGAAAATGTATAAAAACATTATTTAACCCACTCATTAGCCATGTTAATGAGTGGTGGCTATATTCATAGTCACCCAGGCGGGCTCTCCTCCTCATAATATCACGCCTTAATAGGCGTGATCTTGAATCTGCGCCTCCCCGCTCTCCTCTGTGCTGGCGGGGCTGCAGTGCGGCTGTAATGACGTGAATCGCGTCATTTCCGGCATAGGGTGACGTGTGTACACCCGAGCCACTCTGTTAGCTTCAAGCACCGCAATGCGCATGCGTGCTGGGGGCATAACAGAGCGGCGCGGATGTACACACGTCACCCGATGCCGGAAATGACGCGATTCGCGTCATTACAGCCGCACTGCAGCCCCGCCAGCACAGAGGAGAGCGGGGAGGTGCAGATTAGAATCAGCATTCAAGATCACGCCTATTAAGGCGTGATATTATAAGGAGGAGAGCCCGCCTGGGTGACTATGAATATAGCCACCGGTCATTAACATGGCTAATGAATGAGTTAAATAACGTTTTTAGGCTGCGTTCACACATTTGCGTATTTTGCTGCGCTTTTTTGCGCGCGCTTTTTGCCGCGTTTTTTAGCCGCGCAAAAAAGCGCAACAAAATACGCAGGGGCTTTCACACACTGCGCTTTCTTTACTCCAGAAAGCGCAGTGATGTCACAGAGGGGAGGAAAAATCCTGCTTCCTCCTCCCCTCTGTGACAGCCCCATTAGATTTCACAGTGTATTAATATACACTGTGAAATCTAAATTAAACAGAGGCAAATGTATGTAAAATAAAAAAGAATCACATACTTACCTGTCCGACACCTTCTCCCGCTATCCGGTCTCCGGTTCTAAGTGAGAGGTGTATTGACAAGACCTGTGGTGACGTCAGAGGGGGGCGTTCCCGGCGCTGATTGGCTGTTCGCGGTCATGTGATATGTATCACATGACCGCGAGTGCCCGGGAACGCCCCTCTGACATCACCACAGGTCCTGTCAGTACATCTCTCACTTAGAACCGGAGACCAGACAGCGGGAGAAGGCGTCGGACAGGTGAAGTATTGATTCTTTTTTATTTTTCTGACACTTGCTTTTGTTTAATTTAGATTTCACAGTGTATATTAATACACTGTGAAATCTAATGGGCGGCCACAGCTGTCACAGAGGGGAGGAGGAAGCAGGATTCTTCCTCCCCTCTGGGAGAATACGCAGAAGTAGCTGCGTAAACAATTGACATATCAATTGTTTACGGAGCTGCGCTTTCTCCCGGAAAACGCACTGCGTATTTTTGCGCAATGTCTGCACTGAAAAGTGAATTTCACATTCACTTTGCTGGCAGACAAAAGGCACATTGCGTATTTTGAAAAGCGTGCGGAAAAAAGCGCAGCAAAATACGCAATGTGTGAACGTAGCCTTATATATTTTCACTAGATGCATTTCTGAGCAAAAAGGAGTGTAGGATAAGTGATAATATGCTCTAGGGACATGTTTTAATAGCTTATGAGGCGTTTTGGGGGTGACAGGATCCCTTTAATACTAATGTAGACATGTGATTTAAATAAACTTTCAAATATACTTCAAAAAACAATTCTGGTTGAAAATATGCACAATAAGCTGTTTGTTCAATAATTAGTTCAATAAACTGTCTAATAAACTGTTAACAAACATTTTATTGAACTAATTCCTTGTCTTGTAGGCTGTGGATTATTGAGAGGACCGCACAACCCTAAACCCGCATTGAACCTACCCAGCAGTAAGCTGATGCCAACAATACCTCGCCATCAAAATTGTTTTTATGGAAATTAAGAAGTAATTTTTAGCCTCTGCACAATTTTAAAGTTTTTAAATGTTGTATTGTAATTTAGCCATAAATAATAAACATCCCGTAAAAAGGGTTAAATAATGGTGTATCCTATCTCTTTGTAGTCATCGATAGGGGTGTTGGTGTTGTTGGCGCTGAGCTATAAGGGGAATCTGTCACCAGGTTTTTGCCATCCCATCTGAGAGCAGCATAATGTAGAAATAGAGACCCTGATTCCAGCGATGTAATTTACTACTTGCTGTCATTTTGATAAAATTAGTGTTTTCTCTGTTGCAGATTTAGCAGTCTGTGAATATGCCAGACTACCTGGCAGCAGGCCAAGTAGACTGCTAATAATAATCTCCAGCTGATTAAACAGTGATTTTATCAAAACTACACTGAGCAGCCCAGTAAGTGACACATCGCTGGAATCAGGATCTCGGGTCCTATATTATGTTATTCTCAGATTAAGTTGCAAAAACCTGGTGACAAGTTCCCTTTAACTAAAATTAAGATTATGCTATAACAAACCACTAGGTGGAGCCACGCATGATACTCCCCTTAAGCTTTCTAGCAGCAACATAAGTAATAAAGTACTGTGTGGAAGCACCATCTACCATAGCAAAAATCCCCAGCAGCTTGCTCCAGTGTAAAATATACTGAATATATAATAAATGTTTACACTCCTGTATGATATATTCACACTTAGTGTTTTGTTTTGCATAAAAAAACAAAGTGTTGGCAGGAAAAATGCTTCATAGAGAATATATGTTTTTTATATGTTTTTCTATGTGTTTTAAGAGGGTTTTCTCAGTCCTTTCACTTACATGTTTGTTTACCATTCATTTGAATAGTGGAACCCACTGATTGCCCTCCAATGTACTAGGTAAGATCTATCATCTTGACCTAGCGTCAATTATGGTGAAGTGTCAGAGGTCAGTTATCGTCCTCCTAGGTATCTAGTTTGATTCAAACATATGGACAGGAATCAATGGGTAATAAACGAGTCAATTTTCTTTTTAGATTATAAGTAGAACCTGACGCTAGTGATGGGCGAATCCTAAATTACTCGGAATCGCTTGACTCTAGCGAGTCCGAGCCCAGGACTCGCTACTCGTTGCGAGTCTAGCGAGTCCAATGTTAATGAATGGGGAAGCGAGTAATAGCGAGTAGCGTGCGATTTACAAATCACAGATGTGTCTCGGAAGCTTCAGCCTGAAGCAATCCTAGTTTTGCCATTGATTTGCATTGGACTTGTTTAATGTGCAAGTAATCGCTGGGAAACTCGCACAGATAAGAGTCCGGCTGTCTCCTCTATGCTGGCTGCCGCAGCTCCAGGGTCCTAGAGCCCGCCTGCTGCCTGATGTAGCAGAGCTGAGATTGTTCTCAGTCTGCTCATTCCCTGTGCATAGACATCTATATCTATGCACAGGGGATGTAGCAGAGAGGACATCGCGTTTTGGACTGCGTCGGACGGAAGAGGATTTTTTTAATTAAAGATGGAGTCCCTAATGGCTTTTTTTTTAATTTCTAATAAAAAATTTTCTCTGTGTTGTGTTTTTTTTAAACAATTTAATAGAAATTCATGGCGGTCATGTCTAATATTGGCGTGACCGCCATAAATTTCGGGCTTAGGGCCAGCTGATAATACAAAGCTGGCCCTTACCTCTTTATTACCCAGCGTGCCACCGCCACCAGGGCCGCTGGAAGAGCGGGGTTCAGCGCCAGAGGATGGCGCTTCAATGAACGCGCCATCTTCTGGGGCGGCTGCGGGCTGCAATTTGCAGCGGGGGGTGCCCAGAAAGCTTGGGCATCCCTGCGCTGCGGATTCCAGCCCCCAGCTGCTTAGCTGTACCTGGCTAGACATAGACATTGCACAGAGCCCCACGCATTTTTTTTTTATTATTTCATGAAATTCATGAAATAATAAAAAAAAAAAGGCTCCCCTATATTCTTGTGTCTGGCCAGGTACAAATAGGCACCTGGGGGTTGGGGGCAGCCCGTCGCTGACTGCTGGATCCGGCTGGTTCCAGAAATACTGCGTAGCCCATGTAATTTTTTTTTCTGAAAAATCAATAAAACAATCCTAAAAAAGGGACTGCATCTTTATTAACCCCTCGCCCATGGTCTTGGGGTTAATAAAGATGCAGTCCCTTTTATTTACATTGTTTTATGGATTTGTCAGAAAAAAATTTCACGTGGGCTTCGCCGTATTTCTGGAACCAGCCAGATCCAGCAGGCAGCGACGGGCTGCCCCCAACCCCCAGGGGCCTATTTGTACCTGGCCGGACACAAGAATATAGGGGAGCCCTTTTTTTTAATTATTTCATGAATTTCAGGAAATAATTTAAAAAAAAAATGCGTGGGGCTCCGCGCAATTTCTATGTCTAGCCAGGTACAGCTAAGCAGCTGGGGGCTGTAATCCGCAGCGCAGGGATGCCCAAGCTTTCTGGGCACCCCCCGCTGCATATTGCAGCCCGCAGCCGCCCCAGAAGATGGCGTGTTCATTGAAGCGCCATCCTCTGGCGCTGAACCCCGCTCTTCCAGCGGCCCTGGTGGCGGTGGCACGCTGGGTAATAAAGGGGTTAATACCAGCTTTGTTATACAAGCTGGTATTAAGCCCGAGATTCTTAATGTCAGGCCACGTTTGACCCAGCCACTAAGAATCTCCAATAAAGGGTTAAAAAAACACAACACAAAGAAAATTTTTTATTAGAAATAAAAAAAAAAACCCATTAGGGACTCCATCTTTACTTAAAAAAATCCTCTTCCGTCCGACGTTGTCCAAAACGCGATGTCCTCTCTGCTACATCCCCTGTGCATAGATATAGATGTCTATGCACAGGGAATGAGTAGACTGAGAACAATCGCAGCTCTGCTACATCATCTCTGTGAGCAGGCGGGCTCTAGGACCCTGGAGCTGTGGCAGCCTGCACAGAGAAGACAGCTGGACTCGGCTCGCAAAGTAACAGCAGTTACTTTGCGAGTTTCCCAGTGATTACTTGCACAGTAATCAGACCAATGCAAGTCAAAGGCAATCCTAGTTTTGTCAGAGTCTGTGACAAAACTAGGATTGATATTGATTTGCATTGGACTCGTTTACTGTGCGAGTAATCGCTGGGAAACTCGCAGAGTACCGAGTCCTGCGAGTCCCTTACTACTCGCCGAGTAACGAGTCCTAGCGAGTAGATTCGCCCATCCCTATCTGACGCGTGTTTGATACAATATACATTAATCTCCGTTTTATGTGAATTTTTCACTACGACATCCAGAATATTCGTTTGTCAGTCCACTCCACTAATATAGCAGCACATGATGTAGGCCCCTTCTAATGAAATTAGGTTTCAAGTTGTGTCAGGATCCTGATCGGTGAAACCACCAGGGCCTTTATATATATGGGACTAGAACTAGAGCGGGTCCAGAGAAGAGCAACAAAAGTCATTAAAGGACTAAGGGGTCTGCAATACCAAGACAGGTTATTAAACTTGGGGTTATTTACCTTGGAAAAACGAAGGCTTAGGGGTGATCTTATAATAATGTATAAATATATGAGGGGACAGTACAGAGACCTTTCTAATGATCTCTTTACTCTTAGGCCTGAGACTGGAACAAGGGGGCATCCTCTACGTCTGGAGGAAAGGAAGGTTTAATCATAATCACAGACATTGATTCTTTACTGTAAGAGCAGTGAGACTATGGAACTCTCTGCCACATGATGTTGTAATGAGTGACTCACTACTAACATTTAAGAAGGGCCTGGATGCCTTTCTTGAAAACTATAATATTATCAGTTATATATACTAGATTCTTTGATAGGGCATTGATCCAGGGAACTAGTCTGATTGCCGTATCTGGAGTCAGGAAGGAATTTTTTTCCCCCAATGTGGAGCTTAGTGTTGCCACATGGTTTTTTTTTGCCTTCCTCTGGATCAACATGTTAGGCTATGGGTTGAACTAGATGGACTTAAAGTCTTCCTTCAACCTTAAAAACTATGTTACTATGTTAAATAAAACAACTTCAAAAAGACACCTCTGAGGGCTCTCTTAGTTTCTGGTTCCTCTAATGGCATGGATCAAATGACTGGATCTTCATCCAGACAAGCAAAGTCTCCTGGAGGGAAAGGACAGGGGATTAAGGTGTCTGACACCCCTTGTGAATCAGGAGAGGTGGTGAACTGTTTATCAGGACCATATTCAAACAGGTGTGTGACTGTCAGATATGAATGTCTCCTGTGACTAGTGGACACCATCCTACACATAATCCTGAACCTCCTGTTCTGAAACTTTTGTCATTGGGGAGGATAAACATCAGTACTGACATCAGAGTTGCACAGAGAATTGGATTCTGTTAAGATTAAAAGGAGACTAATGTTTATTGTACCAACCACCTGGTGTGTGGTTGTTTACATCTTAAACCATGTATAATATTGGAAGAACTATGTTACCTCTGATGAACTAGCATGACTTGCTAGTGAAACGCGTCGGGTTCTACTTATAAATAATCTAAAAAGAATATTGACTGGTTTATTACTCATTGATTACTGTCGATATGTTTGAATCAAACTAGATTCCTAGGATAGTGGACTCCCAGATAAGATTAAGATGGGAGGATCATCTGAGAATGTTCCTCCATGATGAGAGCTGTCCATTCCCATTCTCCCACAAATCCTTTAAGACACAATACTCTGATATGGGAACTGAGGAGTATAAAAGGGCCCTTGCCCCTGTCACTAAGCTGTTATTGGAAGATCACAGAACTGTTTCAAGCTTTATGAATTTTACAGGACTGCAGCCTTGAATCTACAGTTGCAGCTGGAGGATTATATAACTGCTTTACTGCTCAATGGTGAGCCTACTAATTCGCTTGGAAAACTCAAGTTGGAATAACTCAGTCACCTGGTTACATATTTTGCTGTTGTTAGCCAACTTCCTAAGCTTGCCGCTATTTCCTTGCAATAGGTGCTGCTGGCTGGGATAGTTGGTCTTGGAAGCCCACAAAGTCACGAAGATTCTAATCCCACCTTGTGTCCTTGCTGAGAATGCAATTTTTTGCCTGTTGGTGAACCAATAGTTTTACCAATGTTTGCTTTCCGCACCCTGTGTTGTCTGATGGGTGTTCTGGCCACAGGAAAGGAGTGTCGGCATTCAGTGAACCCTGGTCCATGAGGTCTTCCTGAACACAGCCAGGCCATTAAACAAAAGCACCCACTGACCTTGTGTCTTCATAGTGATGTCACTGACCAACAGAGGAGCAGAAAGCGCCATAGCAGCATCTCTCTCCTATTGATTTCAGTGGCAGTGAAGCTGGCACCTGCACTTTCTTGTCAAGGAAAATAGTGAACAGTAGTTATGTTTCATACATATATACTGTAGAGTGGGTAGGCTTATGATGGAAGAAAATACTGAATGGATTTGGAAAAGGGTCTCCAGGCCCATACAGACCACTCTGGACCAGGTAATTACCAGAGCACAGCGCAACACAAAGGTATGACAAATTAAATGAAGATAATAATACCAAAGAATTTGTGATTGCAATCATTTTCAAGAAGAAACTGAGTATTATCTGACAGAATTGCAGGGTTGTCAATACTTTTGGCCAACACTGTATATTCAATTTTTTTATACATTTAATTACGGTACATACAAGAAAAAAAACCTACACATATTAGGTATCTACAGCACGGTAATAATATATATGCTGCATATATATATATATAAGTATATATACACACAGTATTTTGCAAAAAGAATGGGATGATAATGGTTGCAAATGGTGCTACAAGGCTTAATAAGCATAGCACAAACATCTCCCTTTTGTTTGCCCTAACAATCTGGTTTCAGGAGTTTCTCTTTATCATCTCTCTCAAACAAGATCAGCATTTCTTCAGTACAGACTGTCTAGAATAGATCAATACTATTACAGCCCCACCCCACTGACCGGGGTGACATGCACCCAACCCATAGCGGTTCTGGGACTCAGTCAACCGACTCATCTCTTTTGCATTTTTATTTGCTACTACAGATCTTTCTTTCAGATCTTTTCATTCATCCATTTCATTCATCCAGTTTATGCTACCAGAACTCAGGGTTTCTCTTCCTTCAGAAATTTGCTATGTCTGTGATCTCTCCCTTACAATAAAATAACTCCCCCTTTCCAGAATTCTCTGCCTGCTAACTAATGTAAATATGTCTGCAGTGTATGAACAGTTCCTATTAAAGTGCCATGCACAGTATTTTCAGTATTCACAGCAAAATATCTCCTCCAATTATAAAATATTATACATTTCATTCCAAGAAATATGTGGGTACTTCTTCATCTTTCACGTACTGTAGACAAGAGTTAGAAGGAAGTTAGAAGTTAGAACAGGAACCATGTGTGGGTCCAATTGCCACAGTGTAATTATTGCCCCCGGGTTGTAATGTCACTTGAGAGCAGCAGAAGGGTATTCACACCAGGCAGGTAACCACAAACAACACCTTCTGCCTACAGGCCTGAAGGTGGAGACCTAAACCTGGCTTCAGAGTGAGCATCCCTATAAATTCTGGTATGGGGTGGAGCTAGTTAGTTCAGTTCCCGGGAGGACTGTGAAGAGTACCTTGAGGATCGAGCAATGCTAAGCTCATCCGAGGTACAGGAGCTCAGTTCCAGATAGGACTGTGAGGAGGACCTAGGGACAGACTGAGAGCAGTGCTAAGCTCATCCCAGGGTCTCTAACTCAGCATAAGGCCCAAGGCTAGGGTCTGAGGAAGTGGTAGCCTCCCTGGCGGTATGATTATGTCAGGAATTTTGTACTAAAAGCGGTACCATTCTTTTGGTAAAAAAATTTCTTTTATGGGCAGAAATTTTATACTTTTTTATTATGGGCAGAAATGTTATACTTTTTTATTATGGGCAGAAATGTTATACTTTTTTATTTCCTGCCCAGTTCTGCCTCCAGTGAGCCACTGCGGCTCACAGAGACGGAACCAGGAAGTTATATGGAGGCATCCGAAGAGGCTCTCACCGGCAATCACAGCGGTGACATCGCTGGATCACCAGGAGAAGGTAAGGACACTCCGCTGCCACTTAACCCGAGCGTCAGGGGCGGACCTACCGTGGTGCAGCTGGTTCAGCTGCACCAGGGCCCCGACTGGGTAGGGGGCCCCTCAAGCATCAGTAGGGGGCCCCCGTGACCCTGTGACAGAGGAGCGGAGGATAACTGAGGGAAGCATCCTGCTTCCCCATTCCCTTGGGTGTTCCCGCCCCTACTCTCGTCTGCAGCCCCGTCTCCCAGACCTCCCAGCCCCAGGCGGTATCACCACCCCTCGCTCCTCAGGTATAGGCACCAGCAAGCACAGCCGCTAGCACCCCAACCCCCCCGCTCCTCACCACCCATAGGTGCCAGCACATATCCGCCAGAACCCCCCCCTCCTCACCTATTATTAGCACCAGCCAGCACAGCCGCCAGCACCCCCAACCCCCCCCACTCCTCACCTAACAGCAGCAGCCAGCAGCACTGCTGCTAGCCCCCACTCCCCCCCACCTGCTGCTGACATAAGAGCAGCCAACAGCACTGCTGCTAGCCCCCACCCCCCCCCCCAGTCCAAACATAACAGCAGCACATCCACTGCTGCTAGCAACCCCGCGCCCCCTCCCCCGGTCCTTACATACCATCACCATCAGCAGCAGACAGCGGCACTGCTGCTGGCACCCGTCCCCCGGTCCTCACATGACAGCGGAACTGATGCTAGCCCGCCCTCCCCCCCACTCCTCACTTAACAGCAGCACATCCACTGCTGCTAGCAACCCCGGGCCCCCTCCCCCCGGTCCTTACATACCATCAGCAGCAGACAGCGGCGCTGCTGCTGGCACCCGTTCCCCCGCTCCTCACATGACAGCGGAACTGATTCTAGCCCACCCTCCCCCCCACTCCTCACCTAACAGCAGCAGCGAGCGGCACTGCTGCTAGCAATCCCCCGCTTCCCCCCCCCAGCTCCTTGCAATGAGCTGCGGCACTGCCCGCGGGTAATCCCGAGCGTGACTCGGGGTTACCGCTTATGGCAGTGAAAGTTAATACCGAGTCACACTCGGGAATACAGCTAGGCAGGTTAAAGGAACACCTGTGGAGCAGAGCAGCACTATTCTCACCCCAGAGGAACAGCACAAAGAACTGACATTGGAGTCTGAGGCTGTTCAGGGTTTAATGTCCCGGCAGTCAATACCGGAAGGTGGGGAATTCCAAGTTGCCCAGCCACACTGTGTCCACAGGCAAATCAACATAGAGAGCCCAGGAGCCATCACCCGAGACGAGGGACTAATAAAGGACTCGAGTTGTCTGCTGTACTGGCACCTTGCAGGAGAGAGGGCTAGCAGCTTAGCTAAAGCAGGAGCCTACACACTGAGCGCAGCAAGGAGGCCTCAGAACCGGCCAGGTGAAGATTACCCTGAGTTGCTCTCAGGCAAAAACTCTGTTAACACCTACCCGGATTACAGTGCATCAGTAAAAATTCTGAAGAACTACAAACCGGGAGTCTGTCTGTTGCTTTGCGCCCACCATCCTGCACCTTACACTCCTACTACATCCACTGCCCCAGGGATCCACTCTGCCTGTGAAGAGCCACGCCATCCCAGCTGCCCGTCCATCATCCCCGGAGGTTCTGCAGCAGCGGTGGCCACCTATAGCCACAAACCACAGGTGGCACCACGAAAAACTCCCTTTACACCATTCCCTTTCCCTAACAAGCCAAAACTCTCTCTTTAAAACAGCACCCAGGGTCACGGAAGTCGGGTCTCAACCTCTGTGACTCCCCAGAGACAGTATAGCCTGGTTCCGAGTATCCCACAGCCTTGGGGTCCGACACAGGCTTCAATAGAGAACATGTACACTGCCATGTCATGTTATTCCTTGATGTTATCAGTGCAATTAATCAATATGCCTAATAGATTCATGTTGAATTAACCGTTAAAGTCATTGACACCAGAATGGAATAGCTAGGAGCAAATCAACAATGAAGTCCCTTGAAAAGGTCTTCAATTCAAGGATCATTTCACTGGTGATGAAGACACAGCTCGTAGAGTCTCTATTTTTTGTTGTTGCAACATATGGATGTTAAACCTAGACAATAAAAGAACAAGTCAGAAGAAAAATTGCAGCCTACCTAATATAGAGCTTGAGAAGGATGTTATCAAAACCATGCATGTAAATGAAGAACAAACAAGTCCATTTTGGAGCAAATCAAGCCAGGCATGCCACTCAAAGCAAGGGTTACAAAGCTACGACTTGCCTACTTTGGACTCATCATATGAAGAGAGCAATCACTGGAGAAAGATATCCAGGTTATAAGAATAGAATGAAAGAGGTGAAGAGGAAGATCAGCAACCTGATGGCTTGATACAATAAAAAAAAATAGCTTTATAATGTTTATCCTCTCAGTCCTTGTACTAATAGCTCATTACTATGATAAAGCCTGGGCCCTGTGGTTCTCTGGTAAGCCAGCCTGGCACTACCATTAGTGCTCTTACGCTGTGTTTAAGGATGTAGGAAATTTATATATGTCTATATGTGAATGTGGTTGTGAATGTGGTTGTAAAACTGAAATAACTTGACTGTAATATTTCTTTAATTCTACATTCAAATGTACATTAAAGAGGTTGTCAACTACTAAAGTGACCCCTTTTTTTGTCCTGTTTCTAACTAACACTTTCCTAATATACTTCTGCTACCTACTCTGCTCCTGTTAGCTGATCTCTCTTAGGCCATGTCCACACATGGTGTATCGTGGTAACCATTTCACAGACAAGGCTGCCTAGTGTCCGCTTTCCCAGAGCAGCGTTTCCCTGTGCGCTCGGCTTAAGCGGACACTAGGCAGCCTGCTGTGTGAAATGGTTACCACGATACACATTGGGTAACCATGGGCTGCGTCAGCAGAAAGCGGCGGTGCACACGCAGAGAACTGCTAAATACTTACAGCGGAGGTGTGTGGACATGGCCTAAGGCTTGTAAATACCTTTGTTTTTATTGCTTTAATCACTCAGACCAGAATCTGACCAACTGAGCACGGCATGTCACTGGTTGGTGCAGGGCTGCCTCTGTGTGATTGATAGCAGTCTGAGCTCGCATGCCCATATAACCCTTCACTCTCCTCTCAGCTCCCACCAGTGATGAGCCCTGCTCAGTTGGTCCAATTCTAGTCTCCAAAGAAGGAACAACATAAAAGGTATTTATGAGCCTCAGAGAGATTAGCTTTTAGGAGCAGATTAGGTAGCAGAAGTATATTAGGAAAATGTTAGTTAGGAATAAACAGGAGAAAACAAAGGGGGGTCACATTACTAGTGTAAAACCTTTTTTAAGTATTTAAAGTCATAGTAAGCCCCTTAACAACTCAATACGATGTTTGATATTTTGAGCTAATTTCCAAATGTCTGTTTTTATTAATAAAATTTCTCATTTTTAGACATTAAAAGTATGATTAGTATTGTTCGGAGGAAAGTGTGTAGGGTTTCTTTCAATGAAAAATGAAAACAAGAGCATTTTTCATTTGGATAATTCCATGTTATCTAATTAATTGTAATAAATAAAGGACACATGAAACCTAATCAATTTTCTACTACCAACAAATACGACACTCATTGTATAGCTACTGATTTTCCCTCTAAGTGTTCTATTATGTTCAAGTGACACGCGATGCAGACAGCATGAAAGATGTAATTTTATAGACATACAGGATCTTTGTTATAATATTTTAATGTCAGAGCAATTGACAACAGTTCTTTAAAAGCATTTTTATTTAAACAAAACCTCTTTGGATCAGCCTTAAAATCCAACTCCTTTCAAATCCATTAAAGCAATTGACATTGTTCACTGTGTAGTTATTAAGTTTGCCATTGTTTAGTGTATAACTTGTAATCTGTAGGTATTTTCTGCCTTTATTTCCAGGCATGAGAGTTAACTGTAATCTACAACCTACAGAAAATCATAAAATTGGAAATAAACTTAGTTGTGTAATATACCCAAGCAGTTATCAGGACTTTCTGAGCTCTAAACTTTTTAAGTCCCTGCCATGTTTCCATAATTGAGAATGAGGGAAACAAGGAGTGGTGGTAGTGGGCATAATAAGACATGTAAAAATAATTCAAAACCCATAACAATTTAAGCTTCAGATCTGATGCCCCCCCCAAAAATACACTTGCAAGACAAAATAATAAAAAATCCAATCCAAGAGGAGATTGCAGCAAATGTTTACTTAAGATGAGCGAACATCTCAGGATTCAAAGTTGGCTGTGTTCTCTGAATGCGGGGTGTTCACCGAATTGTTCAACGAACAATTCACTGAACACCTCAAACACCATTTAAATCAATGGCAGGCAACATTAAATGCATACAAAACACCTTCAAAGGTGTCCAAAAGCTGCCAAAAACTTCAGCTGCTTGTTTGCTTCCAGGTCCACTCTCCCACGCTTCCTCTCACTCACTTCGGGCCCCGTCAATTAAGCTTTCTGCATATTTACTTCACTGACTCCACAACAGCCAATCACAGATGCTCATGCTCTGTGAGAGTGTCTGTGATTGGCTGTTGCAATTAGACTGCATTTTCACAACCGGGATCGTGTCTGTGCATGTTGTCACACATACAGTTGTGGCCAAAAGTATTGACACCTCTGCAATTCTGCCAGATAATACTCAGTTTCTTCCTGAAAATGATTGCAATTGGAATAATATCCAATTTGGCATTAGGTCAATTCTTTTTGTGTTTTTTCATTGAAGACAAATTAAATGAAGATAATAATACCAAAGAATTAGTGATTGCAATCATTTTCAGGAAGAAACTGAGTATTATCTGACAGAATTGCAGGGGTGTCAGTACTTTTGGCCACAACTGTATTTGTGTATGGCAACCAACCTGATGTCATAGGTTGTAAAATAAATAAATAATGGGAAGAACATGTGTAGGGGTCCACTATATTTTCAGCCTCAGCACAGATAAAGCTAAGGCTACTTTCACACTTGCAGACCCCTTCGCAGCGTTCTGCGGAGGAGATCAGCAATGTGACCACAGCACCGCAAGCTCCTATGTTTATAATGGGAGTGCACGGTGCTGCGCTTGACTGCGTATGACCGTACGCACCCATTCACTGCCAAATGTGATCTGTGCGCAGGCGGATGCCTTCGCACAAATCACACACTCTCGTCCACACCAGGGACGCGACATGTTGCATTTCTGGTGCGGATGAGACTGGCGGGCATCCGCCTGCGCACAGATCACATATGGCAGTGAATGGGTGCGCACGGTCATGGGCAATCAAGCTCAGTACCCTGCGCTCCCATTATAAACATAGGAGCTTGCGGTGCTGCGGTCACATTGCGGATCCCCTCTGCAGAACGCAGAAATGTGAAGGTAGCCTAACAGCTACGAGCTACTATCCTCAGCTGCCTATTTTTGCCTTGGCCTGCAAAAATTATGAATAGGGCTCCACCATATTTGTAATTGCCAGACACAGTTAAAAAGCTGAAGGCTGGTATTCTCAGTGGGATGAGTGCCCATCATTTTAGGGCCCCCATGATAAAAAATAGCAACCTGTAGCTGCCTCTGAAGTAGGTGCATTCATCCTAGTGCCATTTCCAGGTGCTTTATCAAGCTCTTCCAGTGTTCCAGGTGGGCAAAGGCTCACTGGGTAATAAGGGGTTAATAACAACTTTGTATTACCAGCTGGCAGCAAGCCTGAATTTCTTAATGTCATGCCAATTTAGATCCGCCCATTAAGAATTTCAAGTAAATAGTAAAAAAGACAACACAGAGAGAATTTATTTTTATATTAGTAATAAAAACTGAGACATTTAGGGACTCCATCTTTATTAACCCCTCGACCCTCATACCCCTCCTTGTATTCTCTGCGATGTATTTTTGAATGGAGACTGTGATGAAGAATACAGCATCCTCATCATAGCCTCCAGTCACTGAATGAATGAGCTGCAGTCCAGTGTATGATGACTCCTTAGGTTACTTAAGGACAGATCAGGTAAGTATGGTACATGCTATGATATTGGAATCTCTTAGTGGGCCATGCTTGGATTTCTGCAACTGTGATACACATCTTGTCCAACAGTTTTTCATGGAGGGCAATTTTAATGAAATGCAACATCAACATTTAATAAAAGCCTTGAATATAAGTCACAAGCCAAAGAATGGAGGCTCTTCATCAATTCATCCAAAATGAGCCTAAAAGTCATCTTGCATCAGTATAGGACGGGAACTCATGTGCAGAGGAGTCAGGTTAATATGTGTAATATTTAGTCATGCCATAGCTTGGCAGCTTGCTTTCAGTGCACAGTGCACACAAGAAGCTGCCGGTCAGCTGTTTGGGTCATACACACCTTAGATATCTTTGCTCTGCTAAGTCTACATCAGACAAAACAGGGATTATATCTAAACTAAACCAAGCAGTCCAGTAAGTTACACATCAATGGGATCAGGATTGGTGTCTCTATATCATGCTGCTATCAGTTTGGTTCTGTGCCCATAAAATTCAAAACAACCAGACTATTATTTATACAATTAGTGACTATGGTGCAGTGATAAAGGATTATATAGTCAGTCTAACTTCAGATGGTTTTCATGATAACTTTATACCTGGAGATAACCATAAACATGAACCAGCAACTGTCCGCCAGATGTAAAGCAGGTATGGTTAGGTTATGGCTGACTATTAGAAAATACATTTCAACAAAACAGATCACAATTTGTTGCTACTACATGAAAAAACATAGATGATAAATGAGCAAATATTTGGAAAAGCTGTCGATATCTTGGGCAAAATGTATGCCATGTGTGTATTATACTTTATCTATCTATCTATCTATCTATCTATCTATCTATCTATCTATCTATCTAATACATTAGGTTAGATATGATGATTAATTTTATTGTTTTCAAATACTCAGGAAAAAGGAAAAATATATCATCTAAAAGAATGGCTGCTACCATACTATTCATGGTACGTCTACTGTATTTAAGGGGTTAGTTTTGAGAACATTTTATTCTAAATTTCTCTCCCTCAAATTCCATATAAACTATGTTTTTCTGTACAGATGTCACTTTTCTTGTTAGTGAGGTTATGTCCCAGACAGACCAATTATTTCAGAAAGACGCAAGTGGGGCTACATGTGATGTTAAGGATATATGAATTGTGGAAAAGGTCAGTGCTATTGGAGAGGAGAAGAGAAATGTATGAATTATAAAATGTTGATTGATTGGCACTATTGCTGCCATGCCTGAAAGATGTATAAAACATTGACTGGGGATGTGGCTGAAGGCTTAGCGCAGAAAGTCTGATGGTGAAAGTTAATGAAAATCATTCTATTTATATATTTGATTTGTTTGATTTACTGTCTCCAACATCAGATTAGATTTCCAACAATGAAATAATTCACTTAGAAAAATGCTTACATAATACCTCTGTTTTACTCTTCAAACTTTCAAATGAAATGAAAAAATTCACAAGAAATAAGACAAAAGTACCAAGAACAAAGATTTAAATCACAGTTTAAAAGGAAGTCTATGAATTAAATTACTTTAAATGTCAGCAGTTTTTAAATTAGCTCAAAATATTTTAATAAAAAGTTTGGTGATAAATGTGTATGTTACTCATCTTATTGTATTGTATTTATAGCTAACATAGCAGCAGAAGTATGTAACACAGAAGCATACCTTGACATGAGACATGCCATGACACCCTGTAGTCATGATACATTAGCACTAATTACAAAGTTAAAAGTAGGTAGGAGGTCCATCAAAATATTTCAGGGAGTTAGGCAAAAACCTTAAAGTGGAAATGTAATTTCATCAAAAAAACAAAAACAAAAAAAATACTGCACAAGTTGTTAATGATGGGTAACATAGCAGCTAAGGTAATGCTTTTTTGTGCCATATAACTTATTTTCTCACTTTTTCTGTGCTCTTTTAGAAACTGCATTTTATGGCTGTATGGGCATGACCAGCATCTGCGAGCACTGTGTGTTTATTTTCACAGTTTCTGAGAGCGGGCTGATAGGGAGCAGTGTGACAGCAGAGATGGGGTTAATGGATATCTAAGCTCTGTGGAGCCAAATGACAGTTTAGAAGCTTGTGCCGAAGAAAGAGGAGAATACACTGATCCTGACATTTTGACATTGCTTAGCAACTGTGCTGTATGCTGAGCTAATCTGATACGCTCTTTCCTCACCAGCTAATGTCAGGAGTGTAGGCCATGCCCCCTTTCCCTTTTATGGTCGCATGCCCGTATTTAGTGTGAAAACAGATCTAAGTAAGACTAAACATGTGTCTGTTTCACACACAGTGCAGTGGGGACACCTTGTGGAAGGTTTATGATTGGTTTTCAACCCAAATTTCATTAATGTATATATGAAAATGTATTATAATCCCTTGCTCTACATTAATATTGAATAATAATTTAAGCGGTAATTATGCTTTAAGGCAATTAAATACTAGGTATTATTTTCTACCTGAACCACAGGTCATGCCACAGTAGCATTGGGAGATTAGCAAGATGAATAAGTGGCTCAGGAGTTAGTGTAGGAAGGAAATGTTTGGTTTAAGGAGAACTGTGCTGACTTCTTTATTGGCTACAGGCTCTACCTTAAGAATGTGTTGCACCTCAATGGAGAGGGTGCAGCTGGGCCAGAGGAGAAAATGTCCAGAAGCTTGGTGGGTGTTTAAGTTACAAACTTTAGAGGACGTCAATTACTGTACAGGGAGGGAAAGTAGTGTAAATAGTGACCTAGGCCTTGGAAATATAAGTGGGGTGGCATGGGGGGAAGAAGTAGAACAGTTAATACACTAAGGAAAAATAGAAGTACATAGAAATACATTGAGCGAAAGCACATTAATGATGGTTGTCTTACCAGCAAAGTTGAATAATTAGATTTAATGTTGTTGGAAGAAAATTATGATATTGTGGGGATAGTGGAAACATGGCTGGATGAAATCTATGGATAAGATTTTGATTTATGGAGCTATAATCTGCTCAGAAATGACTGAACAAATAAGCAAGGGATTCTACTCTGGGCTATCTGTATAAGTATAAACTAATGAAACAACGCTAACATGAGTTTATGATGGATTGCCTCAGTCAAACTAATTTGCTCAGTTTCTATAAGGTGGTAATTTACAGACTGGACCAGGGTAATGCCTTAGATGTTGTCTATCTGGACTTTTCAAAGGCATTTGATACAGTGCCAGACAAAATGTTGGTACATAAAATGAGAATAATTATACTGGGGAAGATATGTGTATCTGGATTAATTACTGGCTTTGAAATAAGAAACAGTGTTGTTATTGAAAGAACATGCTGGGATTGGGTCACAATTAACAGTTGCATACCACAGGGGTCATTATTGGGCTTTCTTCTTTGAAATATATTTATTAATGACCTTGTAGATGATACGAAACTCGGCAATGTAATTAACACAAAAGAGAATAATTTAGTCTTACAAAAGGATGTATATAAACTGGAGGCTTGGACTGATACACAGCAATTAAAGACTAATGTAGATAAATGTTAGGTCATGCACTTAGGCACAGAAAATAAAATATATGCTTATGTATTAAACTAGGGGCAGACACTGAAGACTTGGGGACTCTGTGTAAGAAATTGTGACTGGGCATCCTTCCTTTCATGGCGACAAAGCAACAAATATACACATATATACATACAGGGCCGCACCGTCCATTGGACAAGGTGAGCCCTGTCATTCAGGCGGCAGCCGGCAGGGGGAGCGGCAGTGCAGAAGCGGCGCCTCATGCACGCAGCCTCCCCCTGTCATGGCGCCGGCCGCTCACCCCGAGCGCACCGCAGGTAAGCGGCGCGACCCGGGGAGAGGGACAGAAGAGGCGCCCACGGCTCAACAGCACCCCCCCCCCCGGTACTCACGGCCGCGGCCGTCAATATTGCCGGTGCCGCGGCTCAGGCGGCTCGGGCGGCAGAGGGGGCCGCGGCTCAGGCGGCTCGGGCGGCAGAGGGGGCCGCGGCTCAGGCGGCGGAGGGGCTTGGTGCACCCCTGTATACATATATTACATATTGTATTCTCTTTTTATATATAGCACCATCACTTACATAATCGATTACCTTATTATTTATAGCACCCTGTCTTTATTTCGTAGCATCCTCTCTTGTTAGATATCAAAAAAATGACTGCTGATGGAATATGGTAAAGCTTCTTATCTAATTTATTAGCCGTTGGAATGGCCTTCTTATCAGATGCTTCTATATTAGCAGTCATTTTATATCTAACAAGAGAGTATTATATAATAGTGAATGTGCTGTGAATAACAAAAATAACAAGAATATGCTATGTAAAATACAGTGCTATGCATAACAAGAAAGAATGCTATATAATAAGGGAAAGCGCCACAGATAATATGCTATATGTTATGGGTGTGTAGCAACTTACTTGGGAAATAGGCAACACACTAAAGAACTGCAACTGCCCTACATGGTTCCAGTACTGACTAGAGATCATTGACATACAGACCCTAGTGGTTCCTGCGGGAGTTCGGGAAAGCCCTGACCACAGACTAAAAAATGGAAGCTCATACCCATACTGACTTATCAGCCATTGAACACTTCATATTCCTCTTAAACAGCTGGAGGGCAGAATAAAATGCTATTTACCTACAGAAAGGAGGGTGTGTTGAGATAGAAAGTGATCCCAGAGTGAGTAAAATAAAACAAATTACAAGATACATTATATACTGCTAAAGAATATGCCCTCTACTTCCTAACAACAAAGAGTGAATAGGTGCAAAGTAAAGAACATACAAAGAAGACAGGTAATCCTAGCTGGTGTAAATAAGCGGTAGTATGGCTCGACATGAACATGAGAAGATCACCAGTAGGAATTAACAGCAGGAGAAATTAATTTAAAGGCACACTTGAAAGGAGGATTGTACCCGCAGAAGCGCCAGCTGAGCGCGAAACGTTTGTTGTACCATCGGGGCTACCCGGTCCTCCTTCCTTTGCACCCCCACCTGTAACGCCCCTGTGATGCATTAAATGGAATGAGCACTTTTATCCTGTGTGCAGCCCTGCTCTTTTTCTAAACTGGAAGTGACATATCTCTGAGTGGAGGAAGTGTGCTCACAGTGTGTGGGACCTGCATGAGACGTCCCAGGGGATCCTGCAGGGCTGCTGGAACTGACAGAGACGCACGGAGGGAGTGGTGGTGCTGGCTTTAACCTGCAAACTGTAAGTGTCTTATGAACAAACGAGTAAATGAATACACCTCTTACCTAAAGGGATCTAAAGCAAGGATAAGAGAAACTAAATACCCAGAGAAAAAGTGTATCTACCGTGGCTCGGCGGACAGAGAAGCCGACCACAGGCTCAATTGTTTGAATCCAGATACGTGACAGTACAGTCTTATACATATTAAAAGAGGAAACAATATAATTAAGAATGGTGCTTTGCATAGTAAGTGAGTACAATACTTATGGACTATTGTGCTATACATAATAGACTACACTCCTGAATCCATGGGAAATGTCAGTATGCGGCCTAATTTTTTTCTCTGACAGCACACAGACCGATTGAGTATTACAAAATTGGATAAGAACAAGACAAACTCTGAGTCTAGCATATAGCAATCTCAGATCCGTGATTTTCATGCATATATGAATGGATCTACGAAACAGCCATAAAATATGGCAGCACACAGATGCAGTGATCATGGGGCCAAGGTATTTGGCTTCCATGGCTCAATAGTTCAGGGGATGTCATGGTGGTATTTCCTAGAAGTCGTGGCCCCGACCGGTTGTTTATTTACAGGAGAAGAAAACTTTATAATGTTTTGGTGACGCCATCCATGGTTTCTGATCAGAGCGACCAGCGCTGCTTGTGGGGACTCCGGGTAATAGGTGTTATGGCAGATAGAAGTGGGTCCCCAGAGTGTGGTAATATAGGATGGTTGAGTTGGTGGTTATAGTTGTAGTCGGGAATAACAGAGGGCACATGAAAGAATGACAGACACCAGGGTTCCACTTCTTACCAGTCTCTTTACTTGTTGTTGTTGTAAAGACAACCCAGCCGGGGTGCTGTGTTCCTCCAACTTGCAGCTTGGCCAGCTCCCAGATACTCCAAGTACCCTCAACTGAGACACAGTTCATAAGCCTTTTTGTGCTGCTCTTCCTGACTGATCCTACTCTTCTTCTTCCTCTGTGTCCTCGTGTTATTTGTCCCGAGACAAGTGACTGCGGGTCCTGTCAAGCGACAGCCTGGCATTTCCTCTTGACCCTCTATAGCCACTGTGATTGGATAGTCCACAGTATTGGCCACTGCCATTTAGTGGCTTCCAGTTTCTTGGCAGATCTTAAAGAATTCAGTCCAATTTGTGGCTGGTACCCCTTTGAAGCCAGTTCTTCTAACTGACCTGGAAGTCTGCTGTAGATTCAGGGTTCTCCATACTGTGGGTTCATGGCTGACCTACCTACTGGTCCCACTAGGCCCCAGCCCTAGAGTCCCTTAGAACTCCATCTTTCTTGCTCCTGAAGGATGCTATCAGGACCATAGAATGTATAATGGAGTAGAGAGGAAGTTATGAGGGTCATATAATGAATTGTGGGGTGGGGAGGATACTATCAGGGCTATATAATGAGTTGCAGAGTGGGGGGACACTATAAGCGCCATATAATGAATTGTGGGAAGGATGCTTTGAGTATGGTGATTCTTTACTGTAAAAGCAGTGAGACTATTACTTTCTCTGCTATTTGCCATATGATGCAATGTTTGATTCTCTACAAAAGGACAAGAAGGGAGTGGATGGCTTTCTTGAAAATATAATGCAACAAGTTATGAGTGCTAAATTATGTGATAGGTCTTTGGCCTTTGTAAAATTTCCCCTAAATTAGGGCAATTAGCATCTATCTTTTAGTGTTTTTGTTTTCCTATGGCTCAACATGTTGCGATATAAGTTAAACTCGATGGATTTATGCTTATTTTCAATCTCAAAAACTCTGAAACTATTGAGCTTGGAGCTGTTGGGTCCAATGTATAATCTGTAAAAAAAAAACTTCCCAACTATTGGGTTATTTGTTACATTTGTCTCCTTACCTTATGTAAAGGGACCTTTTTGGGCCCCCTAGTCAAGGGCCAAGTGCAATCACAATCTCTGCACCCCCTATAACTATGTTTCTGGTCTAATCTCAAGTGCAGGACATAAATTGAATGATGTTAATGTTAATGACATCCATCATGATACATTTGATAGCATACCAGCCATCACTTGAAAAAAGTGCATGCCGTGTGTTAAACATTGCAGATTACATCACTCACACAAGGCAGACATGATGCCAGCACAGCTGCAAGAACTTCCCCATAGTTCCCTACAGCTATTATATCACATTGTATAGTACACCCAATCAAGAGGGATTATCAGAGTATATATAATATAAAGCCATATCCCCTACATGGCATGTAGAAGAAGGTGCTCTGGTCAAATGAGGTCAAAGTAGTACTTTTGGGACTAAATGTAAAGTGATATGTGTGGCTGAAAACTAAGTGCACATCATGCTGAAAACACCATCCTCACTGTCAAGCACAGAGGCAGCATCATGCTGTGGGGATACCTTTCTTCAGCAGGGACAGGGGAGCTAATCAGAGTTAATGGGAAAATGAATGAAGCTAAATACAGAACAATACTGGAGGAAAGCCTGTTAAAGAATGCAGCAGACTAGAGACAGGGGCATAGGTTCACTTTCCAGAAAGACAACAATCCTTAACCTAGTGTCACAGTTGCAATGGAATGGTTTAGTTCAAAACATATTCATGTATTTAAATGGCCCAGTCAAAGACCAGACCTAAGTCCCATTGAAAATCTGTTAATTGCAGTTCATAGATTCTCTCCATCCAATCACACAGAGCAACAGCTATTTCAAGAAAAATAGCAAAAATGTCAGCCTCTGGATTTGCAAAATTGGTAGAGGCATAGCCAAAAGACTTGCAGCAGTTATAGTAGTGAAAGGTGGGCCTACAATGTTTTAACACAGGCGGTTGAATACAAATGCACACCACAATTTTTAGATATATTTTTTTTATTTATTTAGAAAGCCAGGTGTAATTTCCTTTTTCACTTTGCAAATACTTGCTACTTAGTATTAGTATCTCACATAAAATGCTAATAAATGCTAATAAAAAACATTTAAGTGTGGGTGTAACGTGGAAAAATATAGAAAAGTTCAAAGGGTATAAATACCAAATAAAAATAGAGGGTGGTGCGCTAATAGGAAAAACACTACTAAGAATTGAATTTTTTTTTATATACTTTACACTTTTATACTCTAAAGTAGAGATGAGCCACCACCCTAGTGTTCAAATTCGATTAGTCGAATTGGGGGTGTGTTTGTCGAATGTTCGTCGAACACCGTCGAACAACATTGAATGCAATGGCAGGCAAACACAAACTCATACAAACACATAGAAAACACATAGAAAACACCTTAAAAGGTGTCCATAAGCTGACAAACTACTCAGAAGACACAAACACATGGAAAAGTGACAAGTACACATAGTCATGTGAAAAGAAAAGGGGTGGAGGAGTAAAAGGAGGAGGAGACACAGACATAGGCATGTCATGCCCTTCTAAAATCATGTAAAACACAGCAAAGGGACTCCAACAAGAGTCTCCATTTTTTCCAAAAATGTATGCACAGACACCACTTAAGTGGCATCATTTGCTCCAGAGTTGCAAGCTTAAAATGGTTGGTGAGGTGACTTTCATGCAGCACATTCAAAAATCCACAAGCCTTTTGTCATGTGTTTATATGGCGCTGACATTGCTGGATACTGCTATGTAAGTCTTTGTCTTTAAGAGCTGCATGGTTGATAGTTGTGAAGGTCTTTGCCTCCTGTGTTGTGCTTCAGAACTGCATTCACTATTAGGTTCAACTGCTGGTTGAGGTGTTAATGTGTGACTCACCTAAACTGCCCTACGCCTAGCCTTTAAGTAGCCTCTCCTTCCACCAGGTGGTACTGCTGATAGAGTCTCTTCTTTGCCTGGAAGCCGTGCTGTGCTGACCTGTGTGTTTGTGTGGCTGATGTTCTTTCCTTTGGAGTTGCTGTATTTTATATTTATATTATATTTTATATTTTATATATTGCCGTGGTTCTGTAGAGAGAGGTGAGGGGGGAATAGAGCAGGGCTAATGGAGGAGTGTTAGGGATAGGCTGGAGGCCTGAACCGTTTCACCAACAGAGATATCTTTGGGATCAGGGCAATTCAGGGTTTCTAGACTAGGGTTAGACTAGTCTTCCCTGGTCACCCTGCCCATTACTACCATTCCCTCATCAGCATTCTCACTACACCGTGACACCTTTATTCTCCCCAGGATGACACAGGGGTAGAAAAGTCCTTGACTTCTTTATCTTGATGAACATTAGTCTGTCTACATTGTCACTGGACAGCCGCGTGCGCTTATCCGACAGCACACCCCAGCAGCCCTGAAGACACGTTCAGAGAGAACGTTGGCTGCAGGGCACGACAAGATCTTCAAGGCGTGAGTAGCAAGCTCAGGCCATTTTTCCAGATTGGAAGCCCAAAATGAGCAAGGGTCCAGTTACACACTCATGGCATCGATGTTCACTTGGAGATACTCCTGTGAGATTCACTATGTGCACCCCTGGTGTTCTGTGGAAAAGCAGATCTAAGGTTCTGTATTAGCTTCTGCTGATATTTCTGCATGCGTTCATCCCTTTCTATGGCAGGAATTATTTCACCAAATGTACTCTTGTACCGGGGATCTAAGAGTGTGGCAACCCGGTAGTCGGCATTACTTCGAATTCTGACAATCCGAGGATCATGTTGCATATAGTGCAGCAAGAAGGGAGTCGTGTTTCTTGTGCATCCAGAAGGACCAAGTCCTTGTTGTGTTGGAGGCGACGAGGTAAGAATCATAATTCCTTCCTCTGCCCTCTCCCCCCAACCTCGCACAACAGGAATGTGATCAAAGTCTCCCTCATCTGCTGAGTCTTCCATGCCCATCGCCAGTTCATCCTCCATTTGTTGCTCAGCTCCTGCACCTTCCTCAACAGTTTGGCTGCTACCATGCGCCCTCGTTAATCCCTATCCCCACAATCCCATGCCTGCCGCCTTGGTGCTGCCGACCGTCTGGACCTTGGAGATATTGTTATCCCTTTCTCAAACGACTCCTCCTGTACTTCCTCCACTCCTCTTGTCCCACCACCTGACTCCGAATACTGTTTAAAGTGTGCTCCAGCATGTAGATGACCGGAATAGTCATGCTGACAATGGCATCGTCAGCACTAAACATCTTCGTCGCCATTTCAAAACTGTGCAGAAGGGTGCATAGGTCCTTGATCTGAGACCACTCCAGCAGCGTCACTTGCCTCACCTCTGAATCTTGTTGGCCCAGGCTATACATCATAATGTATTGCACCAGGGCTCATCGGTGCTGCCACAGTCACTGCAACATGTGCAGAGTTTAATTCCATCTTGTCGGCTCATCGCATTTCAGCCGGTGAACTGGCAGGCCGAACGACTTCTGTAAAGATGCAAGTCATTGAGCTGCGGGATGTGAATGGCGGAAGTGAGCACACAGCGACCGTGCCCTCTACAGAAGCCAATTTAGGCCGGGAAAGTGGGCTAAAAGTTGCTGGACAACCAGGTTCAAGACATGAGCCATACAAGGCACCTGCAAAGGGCCGCACCCAGGTTTGCAGCATTGTCGCACATGGCCTTCCCTGGCTGCAGGTTCAATGGAGACAACCATTGATGAAACTTGGTCTCCAGAGCTTACCACAACTCCTCAGACATTTCGTAAACACCGCCTGATGCCATTGAGCCCTGCTGCCAGCATAGTAAGGAGGTGTGCAGGATTCCTTCTGTGCAGTTAGAACGCAGGTGGCATTACCAGACAGGCTTGGGTGCAAGTGGAGGACCGAGATGAGATTGAGGAGGCAGAAGCAGTGGTCGAACTTCTACATAGAGAGGATTGAAGTAAAACTCGTGGGGACAGCCAGACTTGTACAATAGCCCCTTCTCCTGCTGTCACCATAGTTACTCAGTGGCAGATGGTGAAATTCAACCTCTTAGCTTTGTCATGGCTAGGAGTACATGATGTTTTACTTGTCCACATCTGAGGGACCGAGGGCTGGCTGCTGTGCTGATATGGGGTTGAGTTGGGTGTCCCCTGCAAACTGCTGGTTTGTGAGAGGGGTGCAGGCGAAGATATTATGTTGCCTTCTTTCAAAGGTGGTGCTCTCAATGTCGGAGACCGCTCAACACCAGCACTTCCGCTGCCAAAAGCACTGATGACCTGTCAATCACACTGACTGTTGAGGGTAAAGAGGTGGGAGGTCTGCAACCAAAAGCATATGTAACCGTGTCCCCACAGTCACAGAGGATGAAAATAACGTGGATGTACTTCATGGGGCAGATGGTGGTTGGCCCGGCCCGCAAGACCGCATTGTAGCATAGTAAGCTTCCCACTGCGACTTATGCTTCATATTCATGTGACGGTTCAAGCATGAAGTACTCAAACTATTGATTTTTTGGCCTCTACTTACATTTTGGTGAAAAATTTTGCAGATAACATGAGTTGGGTCATCCTTTGCGATCTCAAAAAAAGCCCAGGCTAGGCAAGGCTTAGAGCCCATGTGACCTGAAGAGCCACCACGACTTCTGCTCAGAGGCAGAGTTGTGGTTGAGGATGCAGTTGCTGACATGCTTCCAGTACTCCGTCTCTGCCCAGGAAGGCGCACCCTAACCTCGTCGTCGCTAGCATCCTCCTCCACCTCCTCTGCTGACCTCATTGACTGGCTGACTGTGGGTTGACAGTAAGTGGGATCTTCAATCTCATCATCACCCTGTGTTTTCTCACACCCGTTGTCCTCAGAGCCTTCCTGCCCTGACCGAAAAGTCAAGTTGTCATTCCAATCAGGTATCTCAGTCTCATCAGCATGTTCCTCATTGTCTGTACCAATAGGAGTTACAGTTTGGGAATGAGGGTCTACATTATGCTCAGAACCTTCTTCATCTGGGCCTGGATCTGACTAACAGAGCTTCTGGGCATCTGTGCATATCATTTCCTCATCTGGACCGAAGCTTTGGAGCAGACCTCTGATTCCAAGCTATAGTATGAGTGAACAGCTCTGCAGACTCAACCATCTGTTACCCCATACTCAGACGGGCAGCTGGAAACTTGGGAGCTGTGAGGAAGCAAGTGCGATTGGGGTGACACCTCTGAGGACTGGAGTATTTGTGATGTTGAAGTTGAGGTGGAGGAGAGTCCACTTGATGGAGCTCTTGATATTCATTCAATCACCTGCTCTTTTTGTGCCTCATCTACAATTGGTAGCGATGGTCTTGTCCGTAAGAAAGGGATCATATCAGATTGTCCTTGATAAGAAGTAGACATCTTAGTTTGGCTGGAAGATGGTCTTTCTTCTGCAGATGTTACTGTTGCTTTACCACCTACCCCACGGACACAAACATTTTTGCCCTTTACAACACGCCTATTCCCCTTTCCACCAGCAGCAGGCCTTTTGCCTCTCATTTTGGAGGTTAACTAATTGGCCACTCTGTAGTTGTTGGCACAAAAATCTATGCATGGAAACCGAGCAGAGCTGAGTGGCCAAACTGTGGTACTAAGCCCAAAGGATTGCCTGGGCTAGATGCTGTTAAAAATTGTTATTAGATACACAGGCGGTGTAGCTTGCTTCACAGCTGGGCTACTCCACTGACCACCAGACACTGCTACTAGGCCAAAGGATTGCCTGGGCCAGATGCAGTTAAATATTGTTATTTGATAGATAGGCGGTGTAACGTGTTTCACAGCTGGGCTACTCCGCTGACTACCAGACATTGCTACTAAGCTCAAAGGATTGCCTAGTCTAGATGCAGTTAAAAATTGTTGTTAGATACACAGGCGGTGTAGCTTGCATCACAGCTGGGCTACTTTGCTGACTACCAGACACTGCTACTTGTCCAAAAGGATTTCCTGGGCTAGATGCAATTAAAAATTTTATTAGACACACAGGTGGTGTAGCTTTCTTTACCGCTGGGCTACTCCGCTGACTACCAGGCACTGCTACTAGCCCAAAAGGATTGCCTGGGCTAGATGCAGTTAAAAATTGTTATTAGATAGACAGGTGGTGTAGCTTGCTTCACAGCTGGGCTATTTCGCTGATTACCAGACACTGCTACTAGTCCAAAAGGATTGCCTGAGCTAGATGCAGTAAAAAATTGGCTACTAAAGACAGGTGGTTTAGCTTTCTTCACAGCAGTGCTACACTACTAGCTCAAAAGGATTGGCTAAGCTAGATTTGACCAGATGCTGTGAAAAACACTTGCACAGCACTGCCACAGATCTGCCTGGCAAAAAGTGTTAGGAACTGCTCTAACCTAGCCCTCAAAAGGGCTGATATTACAACTAATCCCTACTTCTCTGAACTAGCCCTCAAAAGGGCTGAAATTACAACTAGTCCCTTCTTCTCTGAACTAGCCCTCAAAAGGGCTGATATTAAAACTAGTCCCTACTCCTAAACCGATCTCTCTAGCTAACTTGAAATTTGCCCGCAATCTGGCTGACTGACACTGTATAGCACCCACAGCAGCAGCGGTGCCGTCTGACACAGAGCTGCAGCACTGAGTAAATGGTGGCTATGGGGAAATGGCTGGGTCTTATAGGTCAAGGACATGTGACATACATAGCCAATGACACATGCCCTTGCTTGTGTGCAAAAAATGCACTTTGCTGTGCGTGTGCTGCTGATAGGCTGACAGACTGAACCACCCCCTGTAAATGCGGTAAAGAAAAGCAAAAATGGAGATCGGCATTATTTCAGCACAGATCTATCCCCCGCCCACTATACATTGAAACTGTATATTAACATTGAATAATAGTATTACTGTGAAAATCAAGTTACGCTTTTGGAGAACGAAGCGTTATCGAACATAACCTCGAACTGCCAAATTTGAAGCAAGTTGTTCGCATTTCTCGAATAACTCGACACTGCCCAAAACAGATCGAATTTGAGATTAGCGAACATTTCGAATCGAACACGGGATATTTCTACTCTAAAGTACAACACACTCTCACACAAAATTTATACACGCTAAAAAATTACATTAAAAATTTGCTCCAAAGTGATGTTTTAAAATGATTTTTGTGCACATAATCATTAGGGATTACATGTAGTTCAGTTATCGGTTTCCTTGTTGCTGGTGGCCATACGGAGGCAGTGTCAGGCCACAGGGTTCCCTTGGGTATACTATGACACATAATGTAATGGGGTACTCCTCAAAGTAATACACTCCTGAAATATTGCAGGGGACTTTTGTCAAGCTCCGCCCCAACCACCGACTTCCCCCTGGTGACCTTATATAGGCTGCTTTTTTCTATATCTAAAGATGGCTATGAAAATGCAGCCATTCCCATAACTCTGTCTGGGAGTGTCGTAGGTGGAAAATAAAGCTCTCATATTTTTGCTTATGATTTTAGCTTTTGAATGGTAGAACATATGACATGTCTGAGGTCATCCCACTGGTCAATATTAATTTTGGGGTAGTTAGGAATGTCGCACACTTAAGCAAAAATAGGCATTACAATCCTATACCTCTACGGGTATCATATTTATGATTGTCATATTCATAGGAGTTATATGTAGTGAAATATTAATACTCCTTTACCTGGTTGCTGTGTGTCTGGAAGAATTCTATGAAGTTCCCTGTCAGAGGAAGTGACTTCTCATCTTTCTCTGAAGATTCAAGTGGGGGTCTTCCTTTTGAGTAATTTTCTTTTTTTTTTTCTATCAGCTAGCTTCATTTGCTAAGGAGCTTCTTTTGTTGTTCCAGGATATGGCCAATGGTACTGAAGAGCTTTTTGTGTCTAAATCAACAAATTACACCTCCTAATTATTAAATGACATTGTAGAGAGTATTACAGAGGGAGGGGGCCATAAGCTTGCCATTAGCTCAGAGAAACAGATGGATGTATTGGCTTATAATTGATTATGGATTATTGGGATATTGCTTGACTGAATAGCCAGAATAAATACTTCCATGAAAAGTCCATTTTACTGTTTGAGTTTTGGTTCAGCTAGGAGGCTGAAAAAGGAAGCAATATGGTGATGAAAGCAGGAGAAACAGACATTCTAGTCTCTGCATTGTCTTCACACTACTTGACACTGGTCCACTCATTAAGCCTCATGAATATTCACTGTATCCCCCGTCCACACTCTTTAACAATATCTATGAATTTTTTTGCAGTCAGATTGTACCCCCACCCTCTGTGCCAGCATCTGTGATTAGTTGCCATAAGCATTAGTCCATGGCAAGCAAACAGCTATCATATGAGTGTAAAAATAAAGAATTGAAAAAATGGCGTGGGGTCCCCTTGAATATTGATACACAGCGCAGATAAAGCACAATGCTGTGAGCTGCAGCCTCCATCCATGTGTGTCATGTTGGCTGGGTATCAAAATAAGGGAGACCCTATGTTTTTTTTATAAATAATTAAAAAAAATGGCATGGGCTCCCTTCCAATTTTGATACTCAGCCAAGATAAAGCACACAGCTGGGAGTTGGCATGATCACACAAGGGAGGCCCATAGTTATTTGGTCCCCCCATGCTAAGTCCGCAGCTACTCCAGAAATGGTACATCAATTAGATGCACCAAATCTGGCACTTTACCAGACAAAGAAAGAAATTTATTTGGAATAAAAACACAGAGACCCTCTATTACCAATTTATTAACCCCAAGCATAGCCTTGCAGCTCTGATGGTAATCCACAATATGAGGTCCCACAAAGCTTTCTGCTACATCCAGATCTCACGCTGAGTGATGACATTAAAGTGATAAATGGGCAAAAGAGGGTGTCTGTGTTTTTTATTTTAAATAAAGGATTTTTCTCTGTGTCTGTGATTTTGTAACTATTTAGTTACAGGATTGGTAATGTGGGGGTCACATAGAGACCTGTATATCACCAATTAAGGGCTTGATGTCAGCTGTCAACCCACAGCTGTCATTAACCCTTATATTACCCAGATTGCCACCACACCTGGGTAATTAAGAAGAGCCAAGTAAAGCACCAGATTGGCACTTCTAATAGATGAACCAAATCTAGGGCAACTGTAAGTTGCTGTTCTTAGCCTAGAGGTGGCAATAACTATGGGCCTACGCAGGTTGAGAATACCAACCTCCAGTTGTGTGCTTTATCCGGGCTGTTTTTTTTTAAAATAATTTATTTAAATAATATATAGAACAAGTAGGGTCCCAAATATTTTGATACCCAGCCAACTTAACGAACACTGTTGGTGGCTGCAGCTCGCATGCGTGTACTTTATCTGCACTGTGTATCAATATACGGGGGACCCCATGACATTTTTTTTTCAAATGTTAATTTATTTGTACACTAATATAATGGCGCCTTGCTTGCCATACACAAATGTGTATGGCAACTAATCACAGATGCCGGAACAGTGGGTGGAGGCGCAATTCTGACTGCAACAACCACTCACAAACACTGTCACAGACGGTGGGTGGGGGGATGCAGAGAATATTCATGAGGCTTAGTAAGTGGATCAAAGAGTAGTGTGACTGCAGCACAAAGACTGGTCTGTGCTGTGCGATTAAAGCAAGAGATTATTCTCTTGCTTTAATCGGCATTTTGCTTCCTTTTACAGCCCCCTAGCCCCTACTTTCATCATTTTATAGCACTAAAGTTTATGTCCCCAAAGACTTATGAATAACTCGGAGTTGTATGGGAACTCAGGTATCTGGGCCCTGCTGCAGTTTGGATGTCACTGGTGGCCTGCCCAGACCCGTGGCCCTTGTGATCAACTGAAAAAGGGGTTAGGGAATGGTGATGAAAGAAAATATAACAATTTGTCGTGACACCACCTGCAGATTCTGGTGATGGGCACCAGTGCCACTTTAGGGGGAAGAAGGTCGCACCGAAACGGCTGTTGGGGTTGGTGCCCCTCACCCAGATACTTTGTACCACTTGGTAAGTGACATCTTAGCATTGATCTAATTGATGGATCTCTGTGTTAGTTTTTTTCCACTTCATAGATCTAGGATCTTTGTTGGGTACATATAATTATATATATCTGTGATTATTGTGACATGCAACATGTAACCATTTGTACTATAAACTGGTTTATAAGTGTACGATATAGTCCACTATTGGATTATGCATACCTGACAACATGAAGCAGGATACCCAATAGCTCCTGGATCCTTTCTATGGATAATATGATGTATATGATATGATTATGCACTAGCTATTTACATACTAGCTTTCTGAATGTTTTTACAGTGATGTATATTTCTGGATGAGTGGTCACCTACCACCTGTGGTTTGTTGACCCAGGTTCCTCTGCCCCATCCCCTTGTTTTCCCTGGTTTTTACCTATCAATAAAATAATTCATTGCATTATACTGAGGTGTCGTGATTATGTTTTGGTCGTGAGTCTATAGTCAGGTAGCTGGTCAGGCAGTCACAGAGATTTGCAAGGTCATTCAGTGGATCCCGTAGTATACTCTCTTTTTACGATCCCGTGTCCTGCTGCTAAAACATGCCTCGGCACAGCCCTCTTGTATACCAGGCCTGTTGGGGTGCTGTGAGATTCCCTCCTTTCTCTCTCTGAAGGAGCTCGACCTTTGGTGAGCGATCATGGCGAGGTTACATTTTGTAGACAGGGTGTGAGGGTTGATGAACTGACCCGTGACGATTAGTGTAGACGGCTCAGGGACTGAACACCCTGCATCGTATCCTTGGAGCAGTACTCCATTAGGTGGACCAGGGTTCCCCAGAGTATGGGCGCTTCGATATTGGATTTCCTCTTTCTGTTCCTGGGCTGCCTCTTCTCTAGGATCCTCCCTTGGAGTCTCCCTCTCTTGCTCGGAGGCTCCCCTGTCCTTCGCTCCTCAGTGCAAACTAGAACTCTACTGTGTGACTTCCCTCCTCCTCTAACTCTCCCCCTAGGGACTGGGCTCCAACCATTTGGCTAGGCTCGAGTGTGGGAGTGCTGGGGTAGGATCCACTTGCAAACTTTACTCCTCCCTGTGACATGAATAACTGCAGTATGAGTACTGTGGGTGCAATACCCATACTGTGGCGCACTGACCAGTGGGGCGCCACACTTACATGGAGTTCGGGTGTGAGGCTCAAATCAGGTCAAGTCCACTTGTGAACCCAGACTTTTTTCTAAAGTCAGGCAGGTTCCGCAAAACTCAAACATCTGCAGTTTTGTCCATCTCTACCGCAAATATTGAATCAAAGGATGTATGTTATTTTTTTCAGTCTACAGTGCAGTTGGCTAATAGATTCATGACTTTGGATTTCTGTGAAATAAGAAGTAATAGGCATAATATGGACATTATCGAAACAAAACCATCACTTCAAACTTGCCTAAAATAGATTAAATAGGAAAGTCCAATATTCTCAATAATTAATGGAATGTTCATAAGAGATCAGAGTAATAGCATTTGCACTCACATAAATTACACATTAAATAACTTACCTGCAGTAATTCTTTCCTTTGTAGTACATGTTGCTTGGTCTCTTGTCTTCACTGTATACAGTAGTAAAGGTTGGGAGAAAGGTCAGCATATTGTACCCATTTAATTCAGAACCTTTGCCCTTCTTTAGTCTGTGTACACTGTGAGTCTCTTGATAAGCTTCCTATTTTTTCTAACAGACTTGCTCAGCAGTCCTTTGATAGAATAACAATTCAGATGTCTATAAAGAATAATTCTTTGGGGATACCTATTCCAGTTTTCTTCAATGGATAGTAGGTTATGATTATTTAGTGTAAATAGTCCATATCTTATATTTTATCACAATTTTTTAATCTAAACGTATTTTGGTGGCAGCAGTAAATGTGTATACATGAAAAGATGTATGAAAAGATTTTATGCAGGTGTGTAAAAAATGTTGCAAAGTAAGGATGCTTTCAAAAATGGAACTATTAATATTTTATTTTTATCAATTTAACAATGTTAAGTGAATAAAAAAGTAATCTAAATTAACTCATTATTTATGCAACTAGCCTTTCTTTTCAAAAGAGCATCAATGTTTGTAGGTACACTTGCACCCAGTTTTTAAAGGAACTCGGCAGAGAGTTTGTTCCAAATATCTTAAAGAACTAACCAATAATCTCCTGTGGATAGAGGCTTGAGCAAACCCTTCTGTAATTTTCTTGTAATCCCGAAAAGACTCAATGTTGAGATAATCTACGGAATGCCTTATCATAACATCCAGGACTTCTTGTTCTTCTTGATACTGAAGTTAGTTCTCAAGGACATTGCTTGTATGTATGGGGTTGTCTCTGATAGTATTGCATGTTGGATAATTATTTACCTTTATTTCTCAGCTTGTGTCTTTTCCTTGCTGTACTGCTTCCTTGGTCAAACATTGCGTCTACATTTCTGAATGTTGACCACTTCTTGTACTAATCTAAAAGAACTTGAAAAGCACATTATGAATCCCCATTTTGCTTTGAAAGATTTGTCTAGGAGACATCTAGCGGATGCATATTCTACAAGAGAAATTGAGTGCAAGCTTCAAATTGCATCATATAAACAATTTTACTCGTTCCCAGACAAGGAACAATGACAAGGGAGGATGGTGTAAAATGCACCAGTGCAAGATAGCAGGGTCTGGTTTCATATCAATAGAATTTTCTAAATGACAATCAGCTCAAAAAGTCAATTTTACATAGCATATCAATTGCTTTCACAAACACTTATGTAACTCTGGGGTTAAAATATATCAAGGACATAAAGTGGCTAAGTGCATTTGCATCCATATATCAGGCTACCCCTTCACATAATATAGTGCTAGTACATTTCAAAGCATATCACAGCAATAGTAATCATGGTTACATTAATAACAAAGGTATCTGTCATATAGTTAAATCACTTAGTTACCAGAATCATCACTGGCCATCGAGCAAAGGGGCACACGGAGGGGGAAGCTCAGGACCACAGGACCCCAACGCATTTCGTGACCCTACATCAGCTATCCGTCTCTTCAAAAAACTCATTGATGGATACCGGAAGCGGTTGATCACAGTTATTTTTCTAAAGGTTGTGCAACCAAGTATTAGGCTGAGGGTGCCAATACTTTTGTCTGGCCCATTTTTGGAGTTTTGTGTGAAATGATCATTGTTTTGCTTTTTGCTTAATTCTCTTTTGTGTTTATTCATTGGAGACAAATTAAATGAAGATAATAATACCAAAGAATTTGTGACTGCAATCATTTTCAGGAAGAAACTGAGTATTATCTGACAGAATTGCAGGGGTGTCAATACTTTTGGCTACAACTCTATATGATAGAAATGAAAAAATACACAAAGGTTCAGGAAAGAAATGTTAGTGTGTATATGAACAATACGCATATATTTCCTGTGCTTTCTGAAAGTTAATACAGTTATGGCATAACCTCTAAAAAAGAAATGATTTCATGCAGGATGACTAACACTAACGTTCTGAACCCCATACAGTCATATGGTTGAATCAAAATGGTTTCAATTGTTCAACACATTAAAAACGTCAACTGAATTAATTTCTGGTTTATGCACATCTCATCTTACACATTTTTCCACTCCAACTTTCATTAAAATGAATTTATCTGATAGAGGGCTCATGTACAAGGTCAAAACAGCATTTGAAAATCACATATTTAGTGCTAAACCAGGATTACACTTTGTAATTCACGATATGAGTGTTTTTATAAACAAAAAAAGTAGCTTTATAGTATGTAAACTCTACCCAGGACTGGTGGTGGGAGAAATGGAGGCTTATTTAACTGGAAAAATATTATCTTCTACTTAAAACACATCAAATAAGGTATTTCATGAACTTAACCAAAAATTGATTATTTTATAGGTTCTAGTATTTTCTTTTTGCAAGCATTAGGATGGCACTGTTTGGAGAGATGCGAACATACTCATGTGGCAGATTGCTGAAAATTGAATATACAGGTGTAGGTGTAGGTCTCATTTCACCAAGGTGTCAATGAACACCAAGTGCTTACATTGCATCTATCATCAACATCTGAGGAGTAGAAAGTGAAATAAAAATTATCTAAAAACAACACTTTCAACAAATACCCAAAATTGTAGTGTTGGAGAGATAAACAATTCTTTTGAATTTCAAATTCACGACTTTGACAAATTTTCCCAAAGAATTTGGACAATAAATTCATGTGAATCTCAGTACTGGGAAGCTTGTACTTACTTGTACAAAACCTATTGTGGAGAGGTTAAATTCTATGAAACTGATATTTGTGTCACCTTAGGGTGGCAGAGCATAAAATTTACTGGAGTGACTGCATGACTTATGAGGGTCCCCTGCCCAATAAGCCTATACATGTGACTCTAATTCTTATGGTAGTACTCTATAAAACTGATATTTGTGCCACCTATGTGTGGAAAAGCATTAAAGGCACTGGTGCGGTTGCATGAGTTATGAGGGCCCCCTGCCCAATAAGCCTATACATGTGACTGACCCAGCTGACTAGTTCTTCCAGTAGTACTCCATGAAATTGATATTTGTGCCACCTGATGGTGGCAGAACATAACATTTATTTGAGCGATAGCATGAGGTATGAGGGCCCCCTTTCCAATAGGCCTACACATGTCACTCAACCCCCTGTTACTGATAAATGTTCAACCTTCAAATGCTAGGCCCGCCCAGGTTCCAGACCTTGAGCTATGCATGCAGGCTGTACTATTATACAATTTTTATTCTGGGTCAATTGATACCACCTTGATGGAATTTGGTCCTAATTTTTTGAAATGTGAAGACTGTTATTCAGATGTCTTTGTTGTGTGTTTTGTGATTTTAGCAGGGCTCTGTGAGCACCATTCCTACAGCTGTCACTCATCTGCACAATGATGAAAATTTTAACTCTGTGGTATAGAAGGCACTTTTCCTGGTGTGTGTCCCTAATTTGGGCTGTTTTGGAAGTTCAACAAACTATTTGCCCATCTTTTTCGGCAAACATATGCCCATTTGGCAAAATGAACCGAACCTGAACTTGAAAGGGTTCACTCATCTCTAGTGCCGTGTTTCCCCGAAAATAAGTCACCCCCGAATATAGTCAGGGCAGGGCTGGCGCGGAATTTGCCAATATAAGTCATACCCCGAATATAAGACAGGGTGACTTATTTTCGGCGAATATAACACAGGGTCCGGCTACAGTGCCATTTTTGCCCATTGCATATTTACCTGTGTCCCCGCTGTCCCGCTGGCCCCGCTGTCCTCCGTGGGCTCCCCTCTGCCCTCAGGTGCAGCCGCAGGTCCGCTGTCCCCCGTGGGCTCCCCTCTGCCCTCAGGTGCCGCAGGTAACCCCGAGGGCATAGGGTTAATCTTGGGCGCCTGTCGCCCCTGCCTGACGTCAACGCTGCCGGCAGGAGCTTCTGATTGGCCAGGGGCTTGAGTGCTGATTGGCCAGAAGCTCCTGCATGAAGAAGCAGCTGGACAACGCCCTGCACCGCGGAGGAATCCATAGCCCGAGGCCGCCATTAAAAAGTAACGAAGTTTCCTTGACTTGCCCATTAAAACCGCAATTCCGCCACACAGCCGACTTGCGGCCGACTTGCTGCACGTCCCCATACAATGTACGGTACTGTATGGGACACTTGCGGCAAGGTGCGGCAAGGTGCGGTTGCCGCACCTTTGCCGCACCTTGCCGCAAGTGTCCCATACAGTACCGTACTTTGTATGGGGACCTGCCGCAAGTGTGCCGGAAGTCGGCCGCAAGTCGGCTGTGCGGCGGAATTGCAGTTTTAACGGTACTGTGATGGGGGCTGCAGTGCCATACTGTATGGGGCTGGGACCCCATTGGACCCCATGGGAGGCTGTGTGGGATACTCTATGGGGGCTGCAACCCTATGGGAGGCTGTGTGGGATACTGCATGGGGGCTGCAACCCTATGGGAGGCTGTGTGGGATACTGCATGGGGGCTGCAACCCTATGGGAGGCTGTGTGGGATACTGCATGGGGGCTGCAACCCTATGGGAGGCTGTGTGGGATACTGCATGGGGGCTGCAACCCTATGGGAGGCTGTGTGGGATACTGCATGGGGGCTGCAACCCTATGGGAGGCTGTGTGGGATACTGTATGGTACGGTATTGTACCGTAAAACACATACGGTATGTAACCATAAACAATGCTGATACAGTACCGTATATTTTTACCCCCAGATGAGCCCTTCTGGTCCGAGTAAAAGAAAGAGCTACTCCGTGAAGCACAAAAAAGCAATCGTGGAAGAATCTTGGGGCAAAAATATAGTGGAATTCTGCAAGGAGAAAATGTTGTGTGAACGATTGGTGCGCAGATGGGGGGCAGAATATGGTGACCTGAGTGAAAAAGCGGAGAGTGGAAAGGCTAAAAAGCGCAAGGTGGGATCTGTTCGGCAACCCATGTATACCGAGCTGGAAAACCTGGTCTCTGACTGGGTTGCTGACAGGAGAGCAAAGACATTGGTGGTGACCAGGGCTCAGATCCAGGAATATGCCCTTGCAGTGGCACCACAGTTCGACATTTCCACTGAAGATTTCAAGGCGTCCCAACACTGGGTGGATAACTTCCTTGAACGGAATGACCTGTCTCTGAGAAGATCGACAACACTGTTTAGGCTGGAGGATGCTGAGATTGTTAAACGCGCTTTTGCCTACAAGAAGTTTATTGATGACGCAGACTTCTCCAAATACAATCTTTCCAACATGATTGCCATGGATGAAACTGCAGTGTTCATGGGTAAAGCAGCTCAAACCACCATTGATCAACGAGGTGCCTCCTCCGTGTACGTTCCCTCCACCGCTTATGAAAGTGCACGTGTCACCTGTGTTTTGGCGATTCGGCTGGATAGCACTAAAGTCCCACCTTTACTCATTGCAAAGGGAAAGAAGGACAAGATTGAGAGGGTGTCTGGCATTTATGTGCTGGAAACTGAAAAAGCCTGGGCCACACAAGCGGTTATAAGGAAGTGGCTTGATTTAATGCTGCCGCTTGTTAGGCGAGGGAGCCAAAGAGGAATGCTGATCTGGGATGCAGCCAGCACACACCGCGCCAAAGACATGAAGAACTTCCTTCATGAGCGGAGAATCGACCAAATCATGATTCCTGCAGGCATGACGGCTTATCTCCAGTCTCTGAACATCGCCATTAACAAGCCCTTCAAGGACAATCTGCGTGCCGAGATCAATGATTACATTGAGAACAAAATGGAGAGAAATGTCCGTGGGAACTTTGTGAAGCCTAAACTGCCAGAGATTGTGAATTGGGTCAAGAATTCATGGGCGAAGATCACTGACACCTGCGTTGCAAATGCCCTACGAGCTGGCTACCTCGACAAGACCTGCTCATTTCTGGACAGTGCCATGGCTACACATGAGCGATATGGGCCCATGATTCAGCAGCAAATGGAGTCCCAAGCAATTCCAGAGAAACATCAGAGTTTGGATGTGTATGATGATGTTCCAGAGGATGATGATATGGTTGTCCTGGAATAAATCCTGTTTTGTTTTACGGTATAACATATTGTTCGTTGTTTTGCATGTTATACATGGAAATACCGTAATGTTCAGGTAGTACGGTAACAAAATATTCTTGAGACATTGGTTCAATAAAACTGTTTTGTGGTGACTACTGGTACCATACTGTTCAGCTTGTTAATAAATGTTACTTTTATGGTTAAAAAAAAAATTGTCAGTTTTTTTTTAATATAAGTCATACCCCGAATATAAGACAGGGTGGGACTTTTGGGGGTATAATTAATATAAGACACTGTCTTATATTCGGGGGAAACACGGTATTAACAGAATCATTCAGTCTAGATCATGTGAAGTAATTATTGCCGTCTTCTCCTCTTTAGTCAGACCTCATCTGGAATACGGAGTCCAGTCCTGGGCATCTAGGAGGTCCCTTCAGACTCTACCATTCTTTGATTCTATGAAGAATGTAATTTCTAGCAAAAAAATGTTTTATCAAATATAATCCAATAGGATATAGTAAAATATTATACACGGTATTTTACAAAGTAGCAAATAGAGTAAAAAACAATACTGTGTAGAATTAATTTAGAAGTATACTGCTTCACAGTATTTTTTAATTTGTATTATCAGTCGTCTTCATAGTATTCAAATCTTATTTCAAGCAATTTGTCTGCTTAACAGCAAGATGCTCATAACATGATTAGTTCTATCCATACAGTCCTTGACAAAAGTTATGTCGCTTATCTATGTTATGCAAATAAAAGCCTATAACCTGACGTTAAATTCATCCATTGGTTGTATAAATTACTCTTTTGAAAGCTGAAACCCTCCGAAATGTGGTTTAGGTTAAGAAAATAAATTGGCATCAATGCTGAAATATTGATCATTTAATGAACACAGAATGTTCAGATTTTGGCAAGACAAAAGTTTTGTCGCCCACAGAAAGTAATGTCATATTCAATCAAATAATTAACTTAAAATACAAATGTATGTTGCATAACATTGGTGAATGAAGTTGTGGTGCTATTAGAGTCATATTTAATATTTTGTGTGACTTCCATGAGCTTGAAAAACTGCATCCATGCGGTTCAACAATGATTCATTCAATCTATTAATGAAGTCAACAGGAATAGCAAAAAATGCAGTCTTACATGCCTCCCAGAGTTCATCTAGATTCTTTCGTTTTGTCTTCCAAGCTTCCTCTTTCATCCTACCCCAAACATGCTCAATGATGTTCATGTCTGGTGACTGGACTGGCCGGTCCTTGAGCAACTTGATCTTTTTTGCCTGGAGGAACTTTGTTGTAGAGATGGATGTATGAGATGGAGCACCATCCTGCTGCAGAATTTGACCCCTTTTATGATTTGGAATATAAGAGGTAGCTAATACTTCTTGATATTTTAGGCTATTGGTATTGCCTTCCACCTTGCAAATCTTTTGCACACCCTTATATTGAATGTAACCCCAGACCATGATCTTTCCACCATCAAATGTGGATCCATACGGGCTCCAGTAGGTCTCCTGCAGTATTTGCAGTGGCTGTGGTGTAATTCTAGATTCATGAAAAAAATCCATCTTCTGCCACTTTTCCAGCATCCATCTGCTTAGCAGGCTGTGGGACCTTGCAAATGCCACCCAGTTTTTTATTTGCCTTTTGTTTAGTGCAGCCGTCTGGGCACTGATTTGACGATCGAGGCCATTTAGAGACAGAATCCTCCAAATGTTCTAGTTGACACAGGAACTTGAGGTGACCAGGCCTGTTGGAGCTCTGCTGCAGTGAAAGAGGGGCTTGCTTTGGATTTTCTAACCAACAAATGTTCCTCCTGCGAGGTCTGCCAGACACATCTCCAGTCTCTTCAAATATTTTTTTAATTCTTTGTACTTGAGGCTGAGACACATTAAAGGTGCCAGTCACCTCTGCAGTGGATCTGGTCTTCAGCCTCTTGATAATCAAGTCTTTGGTCGCAGGGTGGATTTTTGGCATGTTGTCAGTGCTCAAGTTGCAGTTCAAGTGAAGGTCTGTGGGGCTGGGCACAGGTGAGGTTGTAAACTGAGATTGGGTGCATTATATTACCAGGCGACAAAACCATTCTGTGTTCATTAAATAATCAATATTTCAGCACTGCTGCAAATTTATTTTCATAACCTAAACCATATTTGGGAGGGTTTCAGCTTTCAAAAGACTAATTTATTAAACCAATGGATGAATTTAACGTCAGGTTATAAGCTTTTATTTACATAACATGGATAAGTGACATAAGTTTTGTCAGGGACTGTAGATTGTCCATAGTCATAGTATCAGAGAATATTATAGGATTCAAGAATAAAATGTTGAGTGCAAAATCATGGACAAAAATGGTATTTTACTAGCATGGCATTTGAACAATAGAGGTTTGCTGGACAAGTGAAAAAAAATATCATCTTAGGCTGCTTTCACATCAGCGTTTTTTGCCAATCGCGGCAGATGCGGTGAAAAAAACGCATCTTCCGCGATTATTGCATAACCGCTGCACTTGCGGCACAGTTGCGGCAAGCCCCATGCAATGTCTATGGGGCTTGCGGTAAGTGTGCGGCAGGTGCGGCAAGTGCGGTTTCGGCACTTGCGACAGGTGCGGCCGCGAAAAAAACCACGGTTAGCCGCGTTTTTTTTTGCGGCTGCACCTGCCGCAAGTGCCGATACCGCACTTGCCGCATCTGCCGCAAGCCCGCATAGACATTCTATGGGGCTTGCAGCAAATGTGCCGCAAGTGCAGCGGTTATGCGATAATCGCGGCAGATGCGTTTTTTTCACTGCATCTGCCGCGAACGGCAAAAAACGCTGATGTGAAAGTACCCTTAACCAGTTTTATTTTTGGTATTAAAAAAGCTGTTTTTGATATATCAGACATACAGGTGCAGCCCAATGAATTAGAATATCATCAAAAAGTTAATTTATTTCAGTAGTTCAATACAAAAAGTGAAGCACCTATGTTATATAGAGTCATTACAAACACAGTGATCTATTTCAAGTGTTTATGTATGTTAATGTTGATGATTATGGTTTATAGTCATTACCTCAGAAAATTAAAGTAGGGAGGATGAAGGGTCTGAGAGAAAAAATATCACCCTAAATAGGTATCAGAGGCTTCACCTTGTGTGGTTGTGAGAGTCACAACCACTATAAAAGCATATCACTGCTGCTGCAGTCCCCAGTGTGGTGCATATAGAGTAGGGAGGATGAAGGACCATACAATGAAAGTACACAGATACAATAACTCATCAAAATGAAACAAAACAATTTACCTTTGTAACTGCACAGATAGGAGATGTAATTTTCGACAGAAAAACACAAATGTGACTTTAGAATGAACACCTAGGCAAAGTAAAAGAAAAGAAAGGAAATGTTGTACCAAAGAAATGAAATTGCTATCTCTGCTAATCACTTACGGTACATTACACCACCTCATGTACTCGTTTAATTGTTCCCATAAGTGTCATATGTATTAAACTCTTTGTAGAAACGTACAAGAAGGAGTTAAGGCGTTAAGTATTTTATGTATTCCTCCATTCTGATGAATTTGCTTACTAAATTTTCTCTAATGTATTTAAATGAAATGTATGACAAACATCTCTGTATTTCTTTTTTATGTACAAACCCATCCCTAAATATAACTGAACTGTTTACATTTAACATAATGAAATAACCATAAATTGATATTTTACATTTTTATGCTATTAATAAAGAAAATAAAAAAGCGTTAAACTGGCATTTTCAGAACGCTGAATTGCTTTATTGAAATACTTTCACGGTGATGAAGTTAAAATAACACACATTATTAAATTAGACGCATTATCAAGAGTTCCTAGCGCTGTGACCTTATCCTATTGACAGATATTGATGGAAAGCTTTCAGCCTGATAAGGCAACAGAAAATTATTTGTACATTGTTAAGATGAATAGTCTAGACAAATCTGAAAAAAATCTCCTGTTGTTTGAATTAATAATGTATTGAATAACTCCAACAAACTCAAATGTAAAAAGTTTTATATCAATACCAATATTGCAAATCACCCAGCAAAAAGGGATACGTTTGCAAGAGTTGGAGGGTGATATTTATCAAAAGTGAAATTGAAAAGTTCCAAAGTGGTCCATCGTGACCAATCCCAATCCAGGTCTAATTAATTAGTGACTGAAAATCTTCATACTGATTGTAACTAGCAGCTACCCCTTTTTTTTAAATCACCCACGTTGTCTGTTTCACAGTTCCTGTGTTTGCTCTAACAAGGGGTAATGTTCTAAAAATCTCATTCTTGCTCTACGGTGGAGTCAAAGACCCATTTTTGTTCTTCAAAAAGTAAGAAGAATATGAAAGAAGATGATCATATTGGTCTTCATGTATGGTTCGTTTTGCACCTGTTTGAACTGATTTAGCATTGCCTAACAAGTTCAGTACTCCCCCACATTATTCATTTGGGAGTATGAATGGTAATCTAAAGGAGGTGGGTGCTAGCGGATGTCCACAAGGAGGCGGGGGGGTGCTAACAGATGACTGCGATGGGCCGCGCAGTCCTGGGAGCCAGAGCGGCAGAGGAGAGGAGGGGCAGGATCAGCCAAGGGAAGCAGGAAACTTCACTCAGTTAACCCCCTCTCCTCCGACACAAGGTCATGGGGGTCAGCTGTGGGCCCCCCTGCAGGTTTGAGGGGCCCCCTAGCAGGTCGGGGCCCTAGTGCAGCTGAACCACATAATCATTACCACATGATGCACACATGCCATCCCATCAGTCTGGCTAATCAAATCAGCCAGGAATTCATAGTGGTAAAAAGCTCCATAGGCCTCCTATCCAGCGCCACGTTATTGACCGGGCTGAGCTATCGGTGATACAGGTCAATATGCACTTCTTACACAGGAGTCCTCTGCTTTCATTATCTTCTCTTGATGCCACTTTTGGAAAATCTGTCTAAACAGTCTATACTTTGAGGTAATGATGTTATACAGTACAGATAAAATAATGCATGTCATTTCATTTTGTGTTTAAATCTTTCAGATATAGGTCAAGTGCAGTTTTTCACCTCTTCAGTGCTTTGTTGAGGCCTTACTTAATCCCTCATATGTGTACAACAGTTTTACTTACTTGTTCTTTATTCTTTGGAATTAACTAAGCAGTTGGGAATCTTTTGGTGAATGTAACTTCTGATTTATTATTTGGCGACTGATTTTACAGCGCGTTGTGAAAGTATTTGGCCCCCTTGAACTTTTCAACCTTTTGCTACATTTCATGGTTCAAGCATAAAGATATCAATTTTAATTTTTTGGTGAAGAATCAACAACAAGTGGGACACAATCATGAAGTGGAACGAAATTTATTGGATATTTTAAACTTCGCCACAACAGTATCTCGGACCTGCCTGGTGTGTTCCTTGGTCTTCATGGTGCTCTCTGCACTTGAAACAGAACCCTGAGACTATTACAGAGCAGGTGCATTTATACGGAGACTTGATTACACACAGGTGGATTCTATTTATCATTACCAGTCATTTAAAACAACATTGGATCATTCAGAGATCCTCACTGAGCTTCTAAGGTGAGTTTGCTGCACTGAAAGTAAAGAGGCCGAATAATATTGCACGCCCCACTTTTCAGTTTTTTTATTTGATAAAGTTTAAAATATGCAATAAATTTCGTTCCACTTCAAGATTGTGTCCCACTTGTTGTTGATTTATCACAAAAATATTAGAATTTATATCTTTATGTTTGAAGCCTGAAATGTGGCAAAAGGTTGAAAAGTTCAAGGGGCCAAATACTTTCACAAGGCACTGTGTGTGTATGAAATTATTTACTTCCTTATCTCAGATATTTCTAGCTTGCTTTACTGCTTTTTTCATCCTTTGTTAGTTACATATAGTAGATATGTTTATATATTGAACATTTTTTAAATAAAATTAGGATAACCATATTCAAAGCCATATTAGCTTTATAAAACATAATTGATAAGGTAAAAAATGTGTGTACCGTGTTAGCCAGTAGATAGAAAAATATTAGAATCTGAGAGTCCTCAGTAGATGATACCTTTTATTGGCTAACTGAAAAGAGGGTAAACATAGCAAGCTTTCGGGACACTAAGGCCCCTTCGTCAGGCGAATGTATATATGTATGTGTATGTGTCTATATGCGTGTCTTCAGAATTTGTGTCAGCCTGACAAAGGAGCCTTAGTGTCCCGAAAGCTTGCTATGTTTACCATCTTTTCAGTTAGCCATTAAAAGGTATCAACCACTGAGGACTCTCAGATTCCAATATTTTTCTAAAACACAATTAACATTTTGAATATTTCCGAATTAATAACATTGACAAAGAATTAGTAGTAATTCATTCTATACTGGAATTAAATAGTTAATTGAATAGAAGATATAAACATTTTAACATACAAATAACCTCTGAGATAAATGAACATGATATCCGCCAATGTTACAGCTATCACCTCCAATAACGAGTATCTTAATGCAAAGATCAAATATTTCTACAGCGGAGTGGTGATCAATCTATAAAGATTTTATAAGTCTACATTCTCACAGTTACTAGACGAGTGACCTTTTTTCTTTCGTTTTATGCTGACGGTTCTAATTTTGCCCACTGCTTAATCATATTATTCGGGATATACTTTAAGCATTCAGTTGCAAATGTAGCTCTAAAGTTAATGATAAGCTTCACAATTCAGTCTGTAATTGTATACTGTATCTATTAAAATGCAGATCTGAAAGTTTCTAAGAATATGGAACTGTCTGCCCCGTAGATGACCCTCCCCTGCTGGCAGATCATAAAGTGAGGGGATATTACAATATAGTAGCTTGCCTACCTTTTCATGGAAGCTTAAGCAGAAACTTGAGAAAGAACAGATTAAGTATATGTTGGTTCTAACTATGGATCAGAAGGAAATTGAGACCCCAAAAAGATCAAGTTTCCTTGGTTTATGGCATAACGTTTCAGAGTAATAAAAGGAAACGTAAAGGCATTTTGTAAAACCTTCCACTCTATTAGTTTTAAGATCAAAGCTCTATATAAGTTTAGAGTGATACTAGTAGATGTGAAATTTAGAATTTGCTATTGAAATTCTGTGCTCCCCAACCGGAGGCAAAGTCCTCGATCGGATTTCATACATTTATTATGTAAAATAACAATTGCTGTGGAGTCTGTTTGTTGTACAAAATACCTATTTATAAGTTAGATTAATTGCATTGCTTACCCTTTCGCTTAGTAATTATAGGGAACAATGTACGTCTTTGGGAGATTCTTTACTTTCTTGAAATAGCTGCAATTGAATTTGACCCTCCAGTGTTCAAGAATGAACTGCAATCTTCCCAACAATATTAGATGACATTTTTTTAGTGAAATCCATTATTCCAATCACTCAGGTTGAAAAAGAACAGTGCAGATTGTGAAACTGTGACATTTTAAGTAATTATCTAAAAACTTAGCTGCGCGTCCTCCTGGAAACTTTGTCTGTCAGTCAACTTTGTTTTCTTTTAGACACAAGCCCTAATTAAGCGGCCGGTAGAGCTGTATACCGTACATGAGTGCATCTGACAAATTCCTAAGTTTAAGAATAGGATATAGAGCATTATTCTATGGAATGTACGCAAGGTATAGAATACTGTGAGCATGAATGAAGGATTACCTACATTTTCCAAACAGTTGGAAAACCTATTAAGACCACCTGGGGTGTCATATGTAACACAGTGTGGGCTGCAGTCAGGTAAAGGCTTTAGGCTTTCGGTTAAAATTGAGCCTTTGGCAAGCACTTTCCACTAGGGACCAATGTAAACAAAAAGACTCAAGGTGAAATTGCAGAGATACAAGTTGTATATTTCCTCTGATTTTTTGCCAGTTACTTAGTGCATATTTCTACAAATCTTTTTAATCATATTTGATCTTATTCCAGCAAAAATAAAATGTTAATTACAATGAGTGTTTTCAGTGTAAGACTTGCCTTGATTGAGTTGCATAACTATAAAACATTAAGTATAATTCATTTTTTTTTATTTGCTTGGTACTGTATATAGTATTTGATTTACATTTTTCACAACTTCAAATACATGAATAATGGTTCATCTCATAGCCCCTTTTGGACTACATAGAAAAAATGGAAATTTGTAAAATATTACTATGGTATGAATCATTTTCCTTCAGATTTTAATTTAAAGAGAATAGGCAGCTTTTATCACTATGTTGTGTTTAGGGACAATAATCTATACTCATTAATTACGTAGTATATCATTGTACTGATGCCACAGAATAGCATATTGTGGATTTGGGATGCCTGTAGCTTCCACTAGAGGGAGCTTAAGCGCTTACTGCATACTTTGTCATTATTGAATACAACATATGAACAGTATATGGGAAAGGTCCTAAGCTTCCTCTTGTTATAATTTGATGTAGCCTGCAAGTTGTCTGTTAAATTTATCTCAAGTGGCATAAGTATGGAGTCCTAGGTCCCCTTCTCTTCTCTTTATACACTGCCCCTATTGGACAAGCTATCAGTAGATTTGGGTTTCAGCACCATCTATATGCTGATGACACCTCTTCTTCTGACATCACTTCCACATTACTACAAAATACCACTGATTGTCTGTCTGCTGTCTCTAATATCATGTCTTCTCTCTACCTTAAACTGAACTTGTCAAAAACCGAACTTCTCGTGTTTCCTCCCTCCCCTAATCTTCCGAAACCTAATATTGCCATTTTTGCATGTGGTTCTACCATTACTCCACAGCAGCACGCCCACTGTCTTGGTGTTATATTTGACCCAGATCTCTCCTTTACTCCCCACATCCGGTCTCTCGCTCGCTCATGCCACCTACACCTCAAAAACATCTCTAGAATTCGACCTTGTCTTACTGTTGACTCTGCAAAAACTCTAACTGTTGCCCTTATTCATTCTAGTTTGGTTTACTGCAGTTCTCTACTAATCGGTCTCCCTCTTCACAAACTCCCCCTCTCCAATCCATCCTGAATGCAGCAGCCAGGATTATTTTCCTCTTCAAGCGCTTCACTAATGCCTCTATCCTGTGCCAGTCATTGCACTGGCTGCCCATCCACTACAAAATACAATATAAAATTATCACTCTGACCCACAAAGCCCTCCACAGTTCTGCAGCGCCCTACATCTCCTTCCTAATCTCTGTCCATCGCCCTATACGTGCCCTCCATACCGCAAGTGACGTAAGACTGAGATCATCCACAATCCGAACCTCCCACTCCCATCTCCAGGACTTCTCATGAGCTGCACCAGTTCTCATGTATAGCAGCACTATAGTATATTGAGGTACATTACATTACATGTATAGCAGCGCTATGGTTTATGACGGTACATTACATTGCATGCTTAGCAGCACTATGGTATATGGTGGGACATTACAGTACATGTATAGCAGCACTATAGTATATGGCGGTACATTACAGTACATGTATAGCAGCGCTATGGTATATGGCGGTACATTACAGTACATGTATAGCAGCACTATGGTATATGGCGATACTCTGCTCCCCACGGCCCCCCGCTCCTCCACAGTAAAAGTTAAAAAATCCTCAGTGAGGATACTCACCTGTCCGCCGGCTCGCTCCACCTCCGTCTTCTGGGTTCTATAGGCTTTTAGGACCTGCTGTTGCCTGGAAAACCGATCAGGATGGAGCAGGGGGGCAGGATGGTGATGGGGGGAGGGGGGGGCAGGATTGTGTCGGGGGGGCATAATGAAGCGAGCGGGGCAGGATGGAGCCAGGGGGGGCAGGATGGAGGCAGGTGGGCAGGGAGCTGGGGGGTGGGGCAGGATGGAGGTGGAGGGGGGCAGGATGGAGGTGGAGGGGGGCAGGATGGAGGCGGAGGGGGGGCAGGATGGTGGCGGGGAGCAAGAACAGCGGGGGACAGGAAGGAGACGGGGGGCAGGATGGAGTGAGCAGGGCAGGATGGAGGGAGCAGGGCAGGATGGAGCCAGAGGAGCAGGATGGAGCCGAAGGAGCAGGATGGTGGCTGAAGGGGGGCAGGATGGTGGCTGGGGGGGGCTGGATGGAGTGAGCGGAGCAGGATGGATCGAGCGGGGCAGGATGATGGCGGCGGGGCAGGATGGAGCCGGCGGGGCAGGATGGAGCCGGACGAGCAGGATGGAGCCGGAGAAGCAGGATGGTGGCAAGTTGGGGGATGGGCAGTATGTGTGGCGAGCGGGGCAGCATGGTGGCGAGCAGGGCAGGATGGAGCGAGCAGGGTAGGATGGAGCGAGTGGGGCAGGATGGAGCCGGCGCGGCAGAATGGAGCCGGCAGGGGGGGCAGGATGAAGCAAGCGGGGCAGGATGGAGCGATCGGTGAAGGATGGAGCCGGTGGGGCAGGATGGTGGCGGGGGGCAGGATGGTGGCGAGGGGGGCAGGATGGTGGTGGGGGGGAAGGATGGAGCCAGTGAGGCAGGATGGTAGTGGGGGGGCAGGATGGTGGCGGGGGGGCAGGATGGTTTTGAGCGGGGCAGGATGGAGCTGGTGGGGGGGCAGAATGGATGCGGGGGGGCAGGATGGATGCGAGGGGGTAGGATGGAGCCGGCAGGGGGGCAGGATGGAGCCGGCGGGGTGGGCAGGATAGAGCCAGCGGGGGGAGGCAGAATGGAGCTGGCAGAGGGGGCAGGATGGAGCCAGCGGGGGGCAGGATGGTGACGGCAGGGGGGGCAGGATGGTGATGGCGGAGGGGCAGGATGATGGCAGGGGGGTAGGATGGAGCCAGTGGGGGGGGCAGGAGGGAGCCGGCAGGGCGGGGCAGGGTGGGCAGGATGGTGGCGGCGGGGGGGCAGAATGGTGCCGGTGGGGGGGGACAGGACAGTGCCGGTGGGGGGGCAGGATGTGAGGATACTCACCCATCCGCCGGCTTGCTCCACCTCCGTCTTGTAGCTCCCAGGACAAGACCTGTCGTTGCCTGGGAAACCGATCAGTTGATCAGTTTCCCAGACTACGACAGGTCCTCAAGCCCTATAGAAGACGGAGGGGGAGCAAGACGGCGGACAGGTGAGTATACTCACTGAGGATTTTTTTATTTTTATTATCACAATGGAAGAGTGGGGGGGCTGCAGGGAGAGGGGGGGGCATGAGGAACGGGGGGGCAGTAGGATCGGGGGCATGAGGTACAGGGGGAACAGGAGGAGTGGGGGGGCATGAGGAACGGGGGAACAGGAGGAGCAGAGGGGCCGCGGGGAGCCGGGGGGCAGAGGGAGGGGTGCTGTGAGGATCGGAGGGGGGGGCAGGAGAGGCAGGAGGAGTGGAGGGGGCAGGAAGAGCGGGGGTGCCATGGCGAGCGGGGGCAGGAGGAGCGGAGGGCTCTGAGGAGAGCCGCCGCTGCAGCCACCGTGTATCCCGGCGACAGCGGCGCTAATGCGTCACTCGGCTGCAAATAGGAGCGAAATTCAAACTTTGAATTCTCTCGCCTATTTGCATAGTCTGCGCTCATTGGTGCCCGCTTCTGGCGGGCAACAATGAGCGGCCTCTGTCTGTTGCGCGATTTCTGTGACAGACAGACAACATTAGACAATAATATAGTAGATTATTATGAAGTATTGAAGGTGTCAACAATTTTTTAGGCAAATATATTTCTAGAGGTGTTTTTGACTTAAAACATTTCTCAAATTTCGATAAGAATCCATTCAATCTACACTGGTAAAGAAATCAAACTAGTGATGGGCGAATCTACTCGCTAGGACTCGTTACTCGGCGAGTAGTAAGGGACTCGCAGGACTCGCTACTCGGCGAGTTTCCCAGCGAGGACTCGCAAAGTAGCGAGTCCAATGCAATTAAATGGGAATCCTAGTTTTACTAGCGAGACTCGCTCTATCACATCGCTATGTAGCTTGAATCTCCCCCAAATCGTTTAGAGAATGGCACCGCTTCACGGATACCCGCTGTAAGTAGCGATTCCGAGCGAGTCGTAGCGACTCCTAGCGAATCCTAGCGAGTCTACGAATCCGAGTCCTGTATTCTGTATTCGGGACTCGCGAATACAGAATCTGTTATGTTCCGACAAATCTTCCGAGACAGCCTAGCGTGTTAGGTCAGACAAACTTGTGAAGATGGACAAGGATGTTAGCCAATCTTATTCAGTAATGCCACAGCCCTCTTCTTGTGGCTTTACTATGATTGGCTTCTGTCCATCGTGATGGCTATGTCATCGATGACAGGCAAGGCTGTATATAAGCCTTGCCACCGCCATTTTGAGCACATTTCTCTGAAGATCTGAGCTAGAACAGGGTGAGGTAGATTCTGGAGCAGATCATAGGGATTGTCAGTGAGTGTAGGGAACTTCAAGATTCCTTATATTAACCCCAAACAGCTCTTGTGAGAGCTAGCAGGAGGACAGAGGAGTACTGTGTACTGTGACACTTTAGGCAGGCAGGGAAGCAGGGAGCTGCAGCCTTTATAGTGTTCACAGGAGCGACCTCATAGCTTCGCTTACTCACTCAGCTGTTCTAATAGCTGAAGTGAGAGGCTTAGCTGAGGTACTATTTACAATTTTTTGCCAGCTGATAGATTTTGGGTCCTAAAAACCCCTTCAGCGTTATTTTGTCTGTGGCAGAACAGTGCGTTGCTGCTCTCCTAGCTGCAAATAGCACGTACGCCACCTACTTCTGCGACTAATTGTGCGCACTTAATAATTTTTTTCAGGGAATAGTGTGCTGCTTCACTGCCAAGTGTTAGCACACACTTAACCCGCCAGTAAGTGACGCCTGCAGCAACACCAAACTCCATCTCGGTGGCTGTGCGCACTTTCTAATTTTTTCAGGGAATAGTGTAGTGCTTCACTGCCAAGTGGTAGCACACACTTAACCCGCCAGTAAGTGACGCCTGCAGCAACACCAAACTCCATCTCGGTGGCTGTGCGCACTTTCTAATTTTTTCAGGGAATAGTGTAGTGCTTCACTGCCAAGTGGTAGCACACACTTAACCCGCCAGTAAGTGACGCCTGCAGCAACACCAAACTCCATCTCGGTGGCTGTGCGCACTTTCTAATTTTTTCAGGGAATAGTGTAGTGCTTCACTGTCAAGTGGTAGCACACACTTAACCCGCCAGTAAGTGACGCCTGCAGCAACACCAAACTCCATCTCGGTGGCTGTGCGCACTTTCTAATTTTTTCAGGGAATAGTGTAGTGCTTCACTGTCAAGTGGTAGCACACACTTAACCCGCCAGTAAGTGACGCCTGCAGCAACACCAAACTCCATCTCGGTGGCTGTGCGCACTTTCTAATTTTTTCAGGGAATAGTGTAGTGCTTCACTGCCAAGTGGTAGCACACACTTAACCCGCCAGTAAGTGACGCCTGCAGCAACACCAAACTCCATCTCGGTGGCTGTGCGCACTTTCTAATTTTTTCAGGGAATAGTGTAGTGCTTCACTGTCAAGTGGTAGCACACACTTAACCCGCCAGTAAGTGACGCCTGCAGCAACACCAAACTCCATCTCGGTGGCTGTGCGCACTTTCTAATTTTTTCAGGGAATAGTGTAGTGCTTCACTGTCAAGTGGTAGCACACACTTAACCCGCCAGTAAGTGACGCCTGCAGCAACACCAAACTCCATCTCGGTGGCTGTGCGCACTTTCTAATTTTTTCAGGGAATAGTGTAGTGCTTCACTGCCAAGTGGTAGCACACACTTAACCCGCCAGTAAGTGACGCCTGCAGCAACACCAAACTCCATCTCGGTGGCTGTGCGCACTTTCTAATTTTTTCAGGGAATAGTGTAGTGCTTCACTGTCAAGTGGTAGCACACACTTAACCCGCCAGTAAGTGACGCCTGCAGCAACACCAAACTCCATCTCGGTGGCTGTGCGCACTTTCTAATTTTTTCAGGGAATAGTGTAGTGCTTCACTGCCAAGTGGTAGCACACACTTAACCCGCCAGTAAGTGACGCCTGCAGCAACACCAAACTCCATCTCGGTGGCTGTGCGCACTTTCTAATTTTTTCAGGGAATAGTGTAGTGCTTCACTGCCAAGTGGTAGCACACACTTAACCCGCCAGTAAGTGACGCCTGCAGCAACACCAAACTCCATCTCGGTGGCTGTGCGCACTTTCTAATTTTTTCAGGGAATAGTGTAGTGCTTCACTGCCAAGTGGTAGCACACACTTAACCCGCCAGTAAGTGACGCCTGCATCAACACCTAACTCCATCTCGGTGGCTGTGCATTTGTCAACAATGTCCCAAAAACACCAGATTCCCAAAAACCAGTCTGCAAAGGGACAGGGACGAGGTCGGGGCCCTAGCAGTCGTGAACAACAAGGCACTGGTAGAAGTAGACAGACAAGGATTGATCGATCCACCTTCCTGCTGTCTAAATTTCCCAGTACTCAACCGAAACGTGTCTTGAGGCCGGAAGATCAAGACCAAATAACATCTTGGATGGCTGACAAGACCTCAACCACGGGTTCTGGCAGCACACAATCATCCTTGACACCATATTCAAGTGCCGCTACTGACAAAGCGGGGTCATCTAATCCACAAAATCTTCCTATTTCCTCAAGCCATCGCCAGACGGAGGAAAATTTAGACCGTGAACTTGGGCATTCGGAAGATTTATTTGGTTCTTATCAGCCATTCAGACAACCGGACCTTTCTTTGTCACTGCCTGAACAGATACTTGAACCAGACGTACATTCCATCTATGGACAAAGTTTGGATTCACCTCGTCCTGAAGAACGTCCCTTTCAACAAAGCCATAGACCGTCTCAGGAGGTGGAGGATGATGATGATGATGAGACACACATCTCATCTGGCCAGCCTGACCAGTCACGTTATCCAGATGACTTTGAGGAGGAGGGGGTGGATGATGAGACCACTGATCCAACCTGGACACTTGACATGCAGAGCCAACAGAGCAGCCAGGAGGAGGAAAGTGGTTATTTACCACCGCCTAAAGCACCCAGGCTTACTCCTTTATCCCGAATCCAAGCTGTGACAACAGTAGCCCAAATTGTGTCAACTGTTGCACAAACTGTACCAACTGTTGCCCCAACTTTAAGAACAGTTGGCCAAAATGTGTCTACAGTTTGTGTTGGCCAGACTCATCCTTCAGTTCCTACACCACAACCTAAAGGACGAACATCCATTGTCTGGAAATTTTTCAAAGATAGCCCATCAGTACCAAATGTGGTTATATGTAACATCTGCTATGCCAGGCTGAGCAGAGGCCAGGGCAAAGTAAACTTGAGCACGAGCAGTATGCGAAAACACATGACTCTTAAGCACCCAAGTCAGTGGTTGGCCCATCAGGGTTCGACATCAGGGCCTTCTGACCTCAACACCGTTATGCCACTTCAGAATCGTCCTTCACCATCTACTGTTCATGCAGCAGCTCCTACTCATACGATCTCACCACAAGCTGCGTTAGACCAGAGATATGACAGTAGTCAAGTGACTTGTGAGTCTGCGCCAAATGTCCAGTTGTCTGTTCCACAGCTGTATGAGAGGCAGCGGAAGCACCCATCCACACACCCTTTTTCTCGACAAATGACAGCGCAAATTTCTAAGCTGTTAGCTGTAGAAATGCTGCCATTTAGGCTTGTTGATACTGAGGCTTTTAGGGAGTTGTTGGCTGTGGCAGCACCACGATACACTGTCCCCAGTCGCAATTTTTTTTCACGTACTGCCATACCCGCGCTACATCTGGACGTGGTTAACAACTTGAAGCGTGCACTGACAAATGCTGTGAGCGGAAAAGTTCACCTGACAACTGATACCTGGACAAGTACTTGTGGACAGGGCAGATACATATCCCTGACAGCTCACTGGATCAACCTTGTCGAGAGTGTCCCAAAGTGTAATAGTGGAATATCTGCGATCCTACCAACTCCACGAATAGCGGGCACAGCATCATTCCGGGTGTCCGCGTCCTCATATACTTCTACAACACAATGTGCGTCTTCAACTTCCTTGACCACTGCTGATTTGTCCGCCACATCACGTCAAAGTTGGGAGCTTTGCAGTACTGCATCAGCCAGGCGACAACAGGCTCTTCTTAAGCTCATCTGTCTAGGTGACACACCTCACACTGCAAACGAGCTGTGGAAAGGTGTTAAACAACAGACAGATGAGTGGCTGGCCCCACTGCAACTACAACCAGGTCTTGTTGTCAGTGATAACGGACGAAACCTTGTTGCAGCAATAAAGCTCGGTAAACTTCAACACGTGCCTTGCATGGCTCACGTACTGAATCTTGTAGTTCAGAAATTCTTGAAAAATTACCCAGAGTTATCTGATCTACTAGAGAAGGTGCGTAGAAATTGCGGACATTTCCGACATTCATCAACGGCACTTGCAAATCTATCTGCCCTTCAACAGCAATTTAATTTGCCCAAACACAGATTAATTTGCGACATGCCCACACGATGGAATTCTACATTCCATATGTTGGCTAGGTTCAATGAGCAGCAGAGGGCTATAGCGGAATATCAGCTGCAACATGCCCGTCACCCAGGAAGTAATACAAGACACATTGGTACGATGGAGTGGGTCTGGATCGCTGACCTTTGCGAGGTTCTAGAGAACTTCGATTACTGCACAAAACTGGTCAGCGGTGATGAGTCCATTATTAGTCTCACCATCCCCATGCTGTGTTTGCTTACAGATTCTCTCCTGAATCTTAAAACAGAATCATTGAGGGCACAGCAGAGGGCTATGGATCCACATTTTAACATCCAGGATCAGAGCCAGCAAAGCCAATTTCAGCCGGCAACATTGGCTGCAGAACAAAACAGTGATGAGGAAGATGAAGACGATTTATTTCTCCATGGTACTGAGGTGCACCCTGATGGAACTCCCAACCCCAGTTTTATGTCGGTACAGCATGGGTGGGCTGAAGAGCAGGAGGCGGAGACCGATTTTGAGACCATGATGCCTATTGTTCATCAGTCTGGTGACACAGAAGACATGAGTCTTTGTAGCCTAGCACACATGTCTGACTTCATGTCTCAATGTCTGTCCCAGGATCCACGCGTCATTAACATCTATGACAGCGACCTCTACTGGTTGTCAACATTCCTTGACCCACGCTACAAAGACAAGTTTCCATCGCTGCTGTTGCAGTCACCAAGGGGCTTAACGATGGATTATTTCAAAAGTGTGGTGGTTGACAATTTAATGTCAATTTCACCATCTGACTCCGCTATACCACGAACAAGCAGCTCTTTGCCACAGCAGCCTTTGGTTCGAACACAAACTGCCACATTGTCAAGAAGAGGTGGTGGTAAGATGTCCACCAACTGGGCGATGTTCAACAGACCTTCCAATCTGCAACGGATTGTGCCTACGGTCCCCTTGTCTAGGAGACAAACATTGTCAAACATGTTGAACGAGTATGTGTGTGACACTACCAGCTTCTTAACCGACCCCTCTGTACCCTTTAATTACTGGGTTTCCAAGCTTCACGCTTGGACTGAGCTGTCTTTGTATGCCTTGGAGTTGCTGGCCTGCCCAGCTGCTAGTGTGACATCAGAGCGTGTTTTTAGTGCCGCTGGGGGAATTGTCACTGATAGAAGGTCACGGCTGACTACAGAAAATGCCGACAGACTCACTCTCATTAAGTTTAACAAGGACTGGATATCATCAAAGTTCTTAACCCCTTCAGACGAGAGTACCCAAACCTAGAGGGACATTTTCAAATTTGTTACGTTTGGCTCAGTGCGGTTTAAACATTATGTCCTCTTCTTACACAAAGGATAAACAATGTCCCTCTGCTAAGAAGATTGGATAAATAATGTTCCTGCTACACTTGCTGCATGACAACAAAACTACACAATCAGTGTCAGTAATGTTACTTTAATAATGCATGCACTTGTGATGTTTTTTGACCGTTGAATTATGTCAGACAATCCAAAACAGTCTCTTGGCTGAATTTTTTAAGGCAACAAGCCTATGCCTGCATTGTGGGCATTTCTCAAACTGAAATAAAACATATAGTTTGGCTCAAGTGCCTTGCATAAATTTTAAAAATGTTGATCTCGCCCCTTGGGCTAATTTTTTGAGGCTACAAGCCTATACCTGCATCGAATACGTTGCTTGTACTATGCTCACAGGACAAGCAAATAGTATGGGCCACGCGCCCTCCTCAACTTCCAAATAGAGTTGATCTCGCCCCTTGGGCTAATTTTTTGTGGCAACAGGCCTATGCCTGCATCGAAAACGTGGCTTGTACTAAGATCCTGCTGGAGCATGGCGAAGGGTCCCACTGTACGCTACGGAGATAACGCGTAGACGCGCTCTGTTGCAAGTAGACGTCCCAGCCTATCGCATCTGTGTTCCCAGTGTTGTTGCCATACCGAGTCATTAAGTCACCCCCCCACAAACACAGGCACTATTTATTTGTAAGCAACATTTGTATGTGCAGTCATGATTTTCCACATAATAACCAAGGTGCCTTCATGCGCCATGCGGGCCGTAAAGTACTTGCTAATGATGATGACTTTAAGCCCACCCACAAAAAAAACCTACACATCCATTCCCTCAAAAAAGACAGACACAAAGCAGTTTTTGTCAACTGGGTATTATTTCGCCATAATGGCAAAGATGTCAGAATTTTTTTTTTTTTTTTTTTTTGGGGTTTAAACTTAGTAAAAAAAAATAATAACATAACAAAGAAATTGTGCAATGCACAGGAACAAAAAATAAACAAAAAAAAAAGAAGGGGTCTACAGCTGGTGGAAGGTTGCCGCATCCTCCGGCCTTGGCTGTAACGTGGCACCATCACCCTGGTCGTTGAGTAGGTCCAGGGCCCCATGCAGTACCTCACCCAGTGGTTGGAAGCCTGTAGGCTGGGGCATCTGGGCCGGTTGGCCTTGGCTTGGTAGGCCACTGATTCTTGGACACCACCTCTGGGTCGCAACATACCTGTCCCGGGGTGTGGCCCTGTCCAGGATGTTAGATCTGCTGAGCCGCCACTCCTCCAAAAAATCAAACACCTGCCCAGGATGGTTTGGGGGCCTACACGCATCGAGGACAATGTGTATTGCTGACCATGCCCGCAGTCTTCTCTCGAATGGAATGTCATCCAAGAACGGTATGAGACTGCGGGCAAAGTCAGCACTACACTGTCCTCTGCGGTCTTGTGGTGCCCCGGGATCAGAGCAGGGCTGCTGGGGTTCCAGTGACTCCCCACACTGCTGCTGGCAGTCGGCACTGGAGGGCGCTGGTGTGGCCCTTCATCCTCCTCTTCTTGTATCTGCGGCCCCAAAGGTGGTGGTGGTGGTGGCGGCGGTGTGGTGGTGGTGGTGGTGGTGGTGGCGGTGGTGGTGGTGGTGGCGGCGGTGGTGGTGGTGGTGGCGGTGGTGGTGGTGGTGCTACTCCCTCCTCCTCATCTGGTGGGGGTTGAGGGGCCTCCCTCCCCTCCTCAGGCAGCTGTGGTGGCGGGTTCCAACGCCGCCTCCGAAAGTGAGCAGCTCTGTGGGTAAATATAAAAAACATTTGGTGAATGGGTTGCCTTTGGAAACAAAACCATAGGCCAAACATAACATGTGCACGCTTTTTTGACTCAGTGTATCTGTGTATTCTGTGTCTTTTCATTGTTGCCCTTAAGATGGAATTGCAGCAAATAAATTAATGACATTTTTGGCTCATGCCTCAAACTATATTGTATGTGTGGGTACTGTTGCTCCACGATTTTTTGCCATTACATTACAAATTTTAAAATTAGTCTGCACTATTACACTGTGCCATGACTTAGGCAGGACAGCTATGTAGTCACTTGAAGACATATTAGTGGCCACAACTAATGTTTTGACTTTTTGTGGAAACTTTATGTGGACAAAGCTATAGCCTGACACTGTGAGGCAAACACATTATTCAGGGTTCTTTGCCATCAGATGGACACAAAAACACACAGTGTGGACGGCCTTGGTCTCAATGCACATAACCCAGATCTATAGGGCAGGTGAGCAAGACAGGAAATGGAGTCCTGCAGCATAGGTGACACATGAGCATTTGCCGTTAGTGGCCTACACTCCTTGTTGCTGCCATGTATGCTAATCAGGAATGTCTTGGTAAATAAAACACAACAAACAGATGGCTTGGGATTTGAAACGACTGTAATGGACATAGAGTATGGGGTTGTCTTTGAGCAGCAGGTCACACATCGTTGGTGCCAAACAAGGTGGTATGCACAGATGGACAGTTTTAGTTACTCCAACGGGGCCGAACCAAAAAAACGGGAACAGCAAGGACAAACCTCGGGTTTCCTAAAGGACCTTGGACATAAAAGGCTGTTGCACTTAAAATATGGCCCTCTTTAGTTTGATTTAATACAGCATTAATACGCTATGTTTTCCGGAGGATTCGTAATGTGGCCATGAGTTAACGACAAAAAAAGTACAATTCACATGTGGGCCCTAATATCTACACCATCACCTTGCAGCCCCAAATAAACCCATGGGAAAACTGAACCACACATATTTGTAGTGATACAGGGTATGTTCTGAAATGTGTGTGAATGTGTCAGCAATCTGGGATGGTGTACAAACAGTTTAGTGCAAAAGGGGTATATCCTTGCAACGTTATTTTGCCGAAAAAAACACCCACAACTAAATGTGTAGGGATGTATGTGGCCCTTATGCAAGTCGAGGCCATTAGGAACTGATACAACTGAGGCTTATGACAGGCAAACCAGACAGGGCCACAGACCTTAGAGGCCATTGGAGGGAAGAACATGGCTTTGTTCCACAAACATGCCAACAATAATAGCTAATTGTGAGGTCACGGAACATTGTGTCTGACCACCCTGCAGAACATTGCTTATTTGTCCAAACGTCACAATGTGACTATAAATGTGTATGTCCTGGATCATTGCCAAAGGTGATAGAATTGTGTTGCACCATGGCAGAAACAAACCCCTGTGTGGGTATGTAAACCAGCACACTCATTATAGAGCTTCATACGTACATTGTGTGCCCTCGTGGACAGGGTCCTCTCCTCTTGTACCTGTATGACCTGATTGTCTTCATGGACTGTTTTTTTGTCGTTAACCCTTATCCTCATGTAAAGTGCCATGGAACCTAATGGCGCTATATTAAAAAATAATAATAACAATAATAGTAAACAACAGTGCGGCAGACACATACCTTGGCATACGGGCCACCGGTTCCAGAAATGACAGCCGTTCATAGTGGCAATATATTATCCCGTGACCAGCTTCCGGGCCCCCCTCCAGGATCCTCCGGTGTTGCCGCTTAAATTGGTCGCGGCAGCTCCTCCAGCGCTTCATAATGTGGTCAACTGTGAAATGATTTCAAACCGGGTTTAGACCTCTTTAACATTTGAAACACTAAAAGTATGTGTACAAATCAACAATAACATTTTAATCATGTTGTGTGTGAAATGTGTATACAAGGCACATGGAAACGACAGTGTGGAACATCATCAACAGCATTACGGACATTGAGCTCACGTGGCCACAATCACAAATGGGGCAGGGCACATGTCAATGCATAGAGAATGTAATAGTGCGGGCACCAGACTCCGCTCATTAGTGGTATTTATATACACCCAACCCCCTGGCCTTCAGAGCCAGGAGGAACAGCCCTTAAACTAAGTGTACTATTGTGAACCCATCCAAATATAGGCAACCATGCAACGGCGCATTATAACACATTGAGGGCCCTGTATACCCTACTATGGGGGCCCTGTATGCCCACGGGGGCCCTGTATACCCACGGGGGCCCTGTATACCCACTGCTGTGGTCTTGTATACCCACGGGGGGGCTGTAGACCCTACTATGAGGGCCCTGTATAATCACTGGGGGCCATGTATAGCCAGTGCTGGGGGACCTGTGTACCCACGGGGGGGCTGTATACCCTAATATCGGTGGCATATATACACACTGGGGGGGCCTGTATACTCTGCAGGTGGAGCTGTATACTCTGCTGGGGGGATGTCTAACAGTGATAGCCGCTGTATACAAGAATGGCGGTCAATATGGTTTCCCACTTTTTTGGGGCTAAAGTAGGGGGGTCGGCTTATACACGGGTCGGCTTATACACGACTATATACGGTAAATGCAATATAACGTGTGAACACATTTAACTCACCCATATTGCTCTGCACATCATGGCCACAACGATGAAACGTTGGGAAAACGCTCTGTGCGATCTCCCTCCAGGCCGTAGTCCGCTGGACATTATCCCCATATGCAGGGTCAGTGGGCAGCCAAAGCAGGGGCCGAGCCTCCACCAGAGCAATTAATTGCAGGGTGTCGACAGGAGCCATGCTTCCTCGCTGTGACTTTATGCGCGTCCAGCCAGGAAGCTCGAGTCGGCTTATTTCCTGTTTGCACAAAGCATGTGGTTTGCTGCAGAAAGTCGCTTGCCTCGCCTCCAACACATGCGACGTTGGCCTCGGAGACAGCAGCAAAATACAGTTGCCAGTGGGGCTTCCGACACGGCAATGCGAGCGCTTTCCGACACACATCTGCGATTTTTAAATCACACATTACTCGCTATTATTCGCTTCCCCATTCATTAACATTGGACTCGCTAGACTCGCAACGAGTAGCGAGTCCCGGGCTCGGACTCGGTAGAGTCAAGCGAGTCCGAGTAATTTAGGATTCGCCCATCACTAAATCAAACTATAAATGTCTATAAATTATTATACAGCGCCTTGTGAAAGTATTTGGTCCCCTTGAACTTTTCAACCTTTTGCCACATTTCAGGCTTCAAACATAAAGATATAAATGCTAATTGTTTTGTGAAGAATCAACAACAAGTGGGACACAATCGTGAAGTGGAATGAAATTTTTTGGATATTTTAAACTTTTTTGAAGAATTAAAAACTGAAAAGTGGGGCGTGCAATATTATTCGGCCCTCTTGAATTAACACTTTGTAGCATCATGTTTTGCTGCGATTACAGCTGCAAGTCGCTTGGGATATGTCTCTATGAGTTTTGCACATAGAGAGACTGAAATTCTTGCCCATTCTTCCTTGCAAAACAGCTCAAGCTCAGTGAGGTTGGATGGAAAGCGTTTGTGAACAGCACTTTTCAGGTCTTTCCACAGATTCTCAAATGGATTCATGATGGGACTTTGACTTGGCCATTCTAACACCTGGATACGTTTATTTTTGAACCATTCTAATGTAAATGTTGCTTTATGTTTGGGATCATTGTCTTGTTGGAAGATAAATTACCGTTCCAGTCTCAGGTCTTTTGCACACTCCAACAGGTTTTCTTCCAGAATGATCCAGTAGTTGGCTCTGTCCATCTTCCCATCAATTTTAACCATCTTCCCTCTCCCTGCTGAAGAAAAGCAGGCCCAAACCATGATACTGCCACCACCATGTTTGACAGTGAGGATGGTGTTTTGATGGTGATGAGCTGTGTTGCTTTTACGTCAAACATATTGTTTGCATTGTGGCCAAAAAGTTTGATTTTGGTTTCATCTGACCAGAGCACCTTATTCCACATGTTTGGTGTGTCTCCCAGGTGGCTTGTGGCAAACTTCAAATGAGACTTTTTATTGATATCTTTGAGATATGGCTTTCTTCTTGCCACTCTTCCATAAAGGCCAGATTTGTGCAGTGTACGACTGATTGTTGTCCTATGGACAGACTCTCCCACTTCAGATGTAGATCTCTGCAGTTCATCCAGAGTGATCATGGCCCTTTTGGCTGCATCTCTGATGAGTCTTCTCCTTGTTTGAGATGAAACTTTAGAGGGAAGGCTGGGTCTTGGTAGATTTGAATTGGTCTGATACTCCTTCCATTTCAATATGATCGCTTGCACAGTGCTCCTTGAGATGTTTAAAACAAGGCAAATCTTTTTGTATCCAAATCCGGCTTTAAACTTCACCACAACAGTATCTCGGACCTGCCTGGTGTGTTCCTTGGTCTTCATGATGCTCTCTGCACATGAAACAGAACCCTGAGACGATCACAGAGCAGGTGCATTTATACAGAGACTTGTGGATTCTATTTATCATTACCAGTTATTTAGGACAACATTGGATCATTCAGAGATCCTTACTGAACTTCTGGAGTGAGTTTGCTGCACTGAAAGTAAAGGGGCCGAATAATATTGCACGCCCCACTTTTCAGTTTTTTATTTGTTAAAAAAGTTTACAATATCCAATAAATTTTGTTCCACTTCACGATTGTGTCCCAATTGTTTTTGATCCTTCACAAAATAATTAGCATTTAAATCTTTATATTTGAAGCCCGATATATGGCAAAAGGTTGAAAAGTTCAAGGGGGCCAAATACTTTCACAACGTACTGTATATAATTGTAAATTAAGTTACGGTATGTATAATAATGTGAAATAATTCAGGGAAAAATTGTTCAACCTGCTACTGAAATGTATTTAATTCTTCGTACAAATGTCTTAGTTAATGATGACAGCTTCAAGACACCTTCTATTTAGGGAAACTAGTCACCTGCATTGCTCAGGTGTGATTTTGGGGCCATTCATCCACACTTCAAATACTGAAGGTTATTTGTGCTCTGTCTATGAACTCTGAGCTTTAGTTTGTTCCATTTTTTTATTGGATTTAGGTCAGGTGATTGGCACTGCCATCATAGTAGTTTTATTTTCTTTCTTTGAAAACAATTGAGAGTTTGGGATAATCATCTGGTAGGTGGAAGCAGATATTTATCATGAATGTCTCATTACATTTGTTCATTCACCATTCCCTCATTTACATGAAGTTTGCCAGTATCATATGCTGCAAAACCTACCCCTATAATGATATTCTCACATTTAATCTTCATTATTCATATGGTGATTTGGGGGTGTTTTTGGGGTGATATGCAGTGCCTTTTGGCCTCCAAACATGGTGTGTATTATAGCATCCAAAGAGATCAATTTTGATCCCATGTGACCAGATTATATTTTACCAGTATTTCACAGCCATGTCCAAATGTTGAGCAAGCTTTAAATGTGATAGAATATGTGTTTTGCTCAGCAATTGAGTTTTGCATGGTAAGCGTCCTTACAGTCCATGGAGATTGAGTGCATTACTTATTGTTTTCTATGAAACAATTGTATCTGCTGATTCTAGATCTTTCTGTAGTAATTCACAGGTCACTTGTGGCTCTTGTATAACTTTAGTGATAATTCTATTCACTCTTTTGTCTGAAATCTTGTGGGGAGCATGTGAACATGGCTGGTGTCATGGCTTGACTGCAGGCTTAATCCAGTGGCCCCTGGTTGTGTGGTTGGTTTCCTTTTCTGTTGAACTGCAGCCACTTTTGTTTTGTTACAGCTGTTGATACTTCTGCTGTCTTTAATTTGTCTTGCTTTCCTGCTTAGATATTTTCACTTTTTCGTTCTGTTTGCCATGTCACATCTTGAGGGGCTATTTAAACTCACCATGCACAAGCCTTCATTATTGCTATATTCCAGAATAGATTAATGTTTTGAGTCTCAGATCCTCAGCTAAGAATTATTTTGCTGATTTATCACTATTGCTTTTACCTGCAGTGTGTGTTTCATTTTTCAGCTCAATTCCCATTCTGTTACATTTAGGGTAGTTTCCATGTATTTCACTGGTCTTTTAGGTTTCTTACATTTTTTTCCCATCTTTCTTGCATGACTGTGAGAACACATTCTTTGCCCTGTGTCTATACCTCTACCTGTGTGGACCTTATTTATTGTTATTGTTGTTATGTATTACAGTTACCCTATATACTCGAGTATAAGCCGACCCGAGTATAAGCCGAGGCCCTAAATTTTACCCTCCAAAACTAGGGAAACTTATTGACTCTAGTATAAGCCTAGGGTGAGAAATGAAGCCGACTCTCATCATGGTAAATGGCCCCCAATTACTGGTATATAGTCCCCCATCGCTGGTATATAGGACCTCCATCGCTGGCATATTGCACCCTCTTCACTGGTATACAGTCCCCCCGTCAGTGGTATACAGTCCCCCCCGTCTGTGGTATACAGGCCCCTATCAGTGGTATACAGGCCCCCATCAGTGGTATACAGGCCCCCTCAGTGGTATATAGCACCCCCATCTCTGGTATACAGGCCCCCATCAGTGGTATACAGGCCCCCATGAGTGGTATACAGGCCCCCATCAGTGGTATATAGGCCCCCATGAGTGGTATACAGGCCCCCATGAGTGGTATAAAGGCCCCCATGAGTGGTATACAGGCCCCCATCAGTGGTATATAGGCCCCCATCAGTGGTATACAGGCCCGATGAGTGTTATACAGGCCCCCATGAGTGGTATACAGACCCCCATGAGTGGTATACAGGCCCCCATGAGTGGTATACGGGCCCCATCACAGGTTACTGCCCCCCATGCTGCCGCACACCTTAAAATAACAAAGCATTTATTCTCACCCTCCGTCGCTCAGTCACTGCTGCGTCCTTCGGTCCCTGCTTCTTCCTGCTTTCGCTGGCTTCTATTGCTGTGACCGGCGCAGCAGCCATGACCCTGAGAGAGCTGTCCCCACACATACCAGGCTCTCAATTCTGCATTGACAATCAAAGAAGGGGGCCAAATGAACCTCAATGCTTAATATCACGCTGTATATAATTTTCCATATATAGCACATGAGGGTCAAATCCTCTTATATCATCCCATTCATTGTCTAGTTCCTAGTTCAAACCAATCAATAAGGAACTTACCCATCATCCAGATATTAATAAGAGGGCCCTCACAGCAGCCCCAACGCACATTTCATATTCTTTGTTTTTAAATTCTTTGGAGTTTAGATGGGATGATATTTAAGTAATTAAATAATTTAACAAAATGGCATTTGTACCCCCTGTTTTCAATAACCAGCCAAGATAAAGTAGACAGCTCTGGACTGGTATTACCAGGCTGGGAAGATCCACTGTCATGTGGCCCTTCCAAGTCTTAAAATATCAGCCCACAGCTACCTCAGAATTGGTACATGACATTAGATGTTCCAATTTTAGCACTTTGCCTGGCTGTTCCCAATTGCCCTAGTATGAATATAATCGGGGTAATCTTTTAGGAAATTAATGTCATCTGGCATAAAATTCAATGGGTTAGTAACGGAGAGGTGTCTATAAGACACTCCCATTACTAACCAAGTAATCAAAAAAAAAAAAAACACACACACACACACACATGAAAAAATAGTTTGTTTGAATAAAGACTACCTGATACTATCACTTGTTTACCAATTTATTATTAAAAATAATTCCATGAAGCTCATCTGTTGTACTCCACAATCCACAATCGCAGCTCTGTTGACTGTAAATAGCCGTAAAGTACAGTTATTCACAGGTGTCAGGTAATAACTACAACTCTCATCAGAGCCTTTGGCTTAAGGCTGCGCTCAGTGAGACTTGGCAATGCTGTTGAGAGTTGTCATGTGAAGTGCTGTATTTTATAGTCATTCACAGTTGCCAGAGCTGCATTTGTGGAAAGTGAACTATGATGGAACTTCATTGGAACAATTTTGATAATAAATTGGTGAACAAGGGATAATTGGGAGAAGTGTCTATTCAAAAAAATTACTTTATCTTTTGACTTACTGGGTTAGACTAACCCCTGACATCTGACATCAGCCCTAAAAATTATTAACCTGATTGCCACTGCACCAGAGCATTAAGTAAGAGCCAGGCAAAGTGATAAAATTGGCTCTTTTAATCTGATGCACCAATTCTGGTGTGGCTGTTAGCTGATTTTTTAACACTGGGATGGGCCAGATAACCATTGTAACCTTCCCACCCTGATAATATCAGCCCCCTGCTGTTTGCTTTACCTTGGCTGGTTATCAATAATGGTGGGAGCCACATAATTTTTTTAAATTATTTATTTATTTATTTAGCTCTGAGCAGCAGGGGCATAACTACAATAGGTGCAGGGGTTGCCATCGCATCCGGGCCCTGCAGCCTAGGGGGAACCCAAAAGTCCCTTTGGCCCATAGAAAAGACTACTACTATTAAAGATTTGCAATAATTGGGGGCCCCGTTGGAGCTTTTGCATCGGAACCCCTGTGCCTGAAGTTACGCCACTGCTCAGCAGCAACCTGGGAGTCAGATATGCATCCAGGCATCTTCCCTATTCTATTTGCATTCAATTTGAACACTGTTTCCATCCATTTAAGCTTCCTGTCTTCGTCAGCCCTCTTGTTAGGGTCTTCCAGGAAAATGTTTGACACCCTCATTGAATTTATACACGTTACTCAATTCGATCCATTTTTACTACTTTCACTGCAACACAGTAAAAACAAAACTAAAAAAATGACAGAATTGCATTTTTTACACCATTTTACACCACTTTCCCTCTCAATTTCAGTATGTTAAACTAGTTGACTCCCCTGAAGAAGAAGTGAGGATCACTTTGATATGCGTTTTAATAAACCACCCTTTATGCACTTTCCACACATTGGCTATTCCATCATTTCCAGCAGTGCAGAGAAAAACCACACCACTATTCTTGTTCCTTTTGAATTACTCCCAGCCTTACGGCTTTGTGGCATCTGCAGCTGGTTTCAGACTTTGTTCAAGGTGAGGGACCATCTCTTTAAACTACACCACATTTCTGCGGGTAAGACCCTATTTACGCTTATTTGGTCACAGTTGTTTCACAAAAATGAAAATGGGCTCTGACATGACGGGATTAACTTTGGTCACAATTATAAAAAAGTAACATCTACCCTCAACATAAGAAAATTAAAAAAGGTTTAATGTTATATTATTTTATAGCTTTATATAAGAAAACCCTTCATATACCTCACTGAAACATAGGGTTAATAAATCTACTTTTTTAATGCAAGTTCCCAGGTTTCCTCATTCAACCTCTGAACAGTTATAAGAGCATGTGTTTGGTACAAGTCTGTAGAATATGGAAGAAATTATCTAAATGTTAAAAGTAACAAGAACTGCTTTAGCAGAGTGGTCTGCATTATGACAAAATCAATGTATTAATGTAAACTCCCTTTTCCTGGCTTCATTCCATCTATATATATTTGTAATAGAGTTGATGTAATTTGGTTGCAAAGGGACATTCTCCGAGGTAAAGTGGGTTAGTTTAGCTCTTGTTTGCCAGACATTTACTCAGTGTTAGAGTATTCGAGTATGGAGCTAATGAGTAGAAATGGGAAAGTTATTCTGGGTTATTTTTTAGTAAAGCAGACTGAATATTTGACCATTTGTGAACCACTGAGCTAAGAATATGCTGAAAATGAACAGGCAAAAAAATATTCAAATGGACTTTAAAGGGATATAGGATATTTAAGGGGATATAGGATAGGGAATTACTTTCTCATCACTGAAGATCTGAATAGCATGACCCCATTGTTCCTGAAAAAAATCAGAGCCCTGGATGAATGCAGTAGTGGACAATCATGCACACTACTGTTCCATTCACTTTTTTTAATGGTTATTGCTGAGTGCTGCACATAGCTGATCTTCAGCAATACCATTAGTATGAATGGAGTGACATTATGCATAATTAAAGATAAGAAAACCTTTTGAAGTTGGGGTTCGGTTCACCATATAGGCATATATTCAGGAAATTCATCAACGAACAGTTTGCTTAACTTCTAAATCCCATTCAAATCAATAGGAAGCAAAGTCACGGGCCAAGAAAACACCTTCAAATGGGCCCAAAAGCTACCAAAGACAGAGCAAACCATTTTTTTTTACAGTGGAACCCTGCTCATGCACCTCAGACATATGGACTGCTCCCCTCTAATTGGTTAAAGACAGAAAAAGCCCCGCCCACCCTCTCTCTGCTGGGGGCTCTGATTGGTTTTCAAAATTGTCATGGGATCCTTCCCTAATTTTGACAGCAGACAAGATAAAGCCATTAGCTGTGGTCCACAGGCTGCAGTTGTCTGCTGCTCCCTAGCTGGTGAAGAAAAATATGAGGTACCCCATGGTTTTTTATTTATTTATTTATTTTACTAATTATTTTTCTGAAAGCTAAATAGAAGGCTAAAACACCCTTTGATGCAACATGAAAGGCACTGAAGGGTACAAGCTTACAATTTATAGGGGATGAGACATTAAATAACTCCCTGACATCTATTAATCTATCTGTAAACCTATCTATATTTTTCATCTATCTATAAATCTATCTGTACTTTACAGCTATCTATGTATCTATCTATGTATGTACTAGAAAAAAATTCTCTGCAGCACTCAGCTCACCCAATGATGCACAGATGCTAACAAGCGGTATATATTTGAGGAAAAATTAAAAAACTTACGTTTTTTTCAAAAAACTCAAAAATCTTATTATTTTCTTTTCTTGGGCTTCCTGGTACACACATTGGCCAAAGTCTGTTTGCTCATCAACCGCGACAAGGTGACCCCAGGTCTGATGAGTCCTAACGCTGACATCCCTGTCCCCCTTTTCCTCCCTATCCCACTCTCAAGTGGGAGGACACCATCTCAACCTAAGGGTACAGGCACACTGTTGTGCATCAAACACGGAGCGTGATTGATGCTTGACAGTGATATGAGTGCAGTGCTAGTATGGTGCGAGTGTAGTGCTAGTGTGGTCCGAGTGTGGTGCTAGTGTGGTCCGAGTGTGGTGCTAGTGTGGTGCGAGTGTGGTGCGTGTGGTGAGTGTGCCTGGCTGTATGTAAGTGTATGTGGTGCGAGTGTGAGGTGTGAGTGCGTTTGTGTTGTTTTTTTTCTCTGCAGTCCATGGTCTTGATGGACCACGGAACAGCATTAGTGCTGCTCGCCTGTATAATTCCTGCTATCCCCATACAGTTACAATAATGTTTTATTGCTGTGACAGCAGCAGTGAAGCAGTATTGTATGTATAATTTATTATTTTTTGCAAAGTTACACTTATCAGCTTGATTTGACATGTTTTTACCATGTCGGCTGTTCAGGACTTCATTCTGCACTGTGCTACTGAGGGGATTTTAACCCGGTGAATAAGGGGTTAATCAGACGCTGGTGTCATGACACCATCTGTCCAGGGGTTGTCCTTTCCCCCTGGATACATGGTGACATGACATCATGTGTCTGAATTGGTTAATTTTTCTGTAACCCAGGTTCAAGTGTACGTCGGGTGTAGAGATGTGACAGAAAGAGCCGTGATTTGTGAATGGAAGCCAGGGCTTCAGCACCATGGACAGCTCCTTACAAATCACTGGCTTATTATGTGTAATCTCTACACCCGACATACACTTGAACCTGGTTTACAGAATAATTAACCCATTCAGACACATGATGTCATGTCACCATGTATCCAGGGGGGAAGGACAACCCCTAGACAGATGGTGTCATGACACCAGCGTCTGATTAACCCCTTAATCACCGGGTTAAAACCCCCTCGGTAGCACATTGCAGAATGGAGTCCTGAACAGCCGACATGGTAAAAACATGTCAAATCAAGCTGATAAGTGTAACTTTGCAAAAATAATAAATTATACATACAATACTGCTTCACTGCTGCTGTCACAGCAATAAAACATTATTGTAACTGTATGGGGACTGCGGGGGGCCAGTGATTTTGACAGCACACAGCTGCGACTCTCGCACCATGTGCTGTATGGGTGCGAGCTAGACTCGCACCCATATACTTTTAATGGCCCCTCGCGCGAGGCAATCGCCGTGCAATCGCAGCATGCTGCGATTGCACTCGGATTGCTCTCGCAAAGCGAGTTTAATGCCAGAAACTCGCATTAATGTGACCTGTATCATTGAAAGATACAGGTCCGAGTTTAATGCGAGTTTTTTTCGCATTAAACTCGCGCGAGTTCAACGCCAGTGTGCCTCCAGCTTAAGATCACCTGTGGGTGATGAGGGTGCAAATTGCAGACATGGAGCCAGATACTCCAGTTGTTATACACAAAACAGAAAAAAACTGCACAGCACACACAGACATAATGTGAGAGTGGGATAGGGAGGAAAAGGGGGACAGGGATGTCAGCATTAAGACTCATCAGACCTGGGGTCACCTTGTCACAGTTGATGAGCAAACGGACATTGGCCAATGTGTGTATGAAGAACCCCAAGAAAATAAAAAAATAAGATTTTTGAGTTTTTTGAAAAAAGCTTACCGTATATACTCGCGTATAAGCCGAGTTTTTTAGCCCAAAATTTGGGCTGAAAAGTCCCCCCTCGGCTTATACGCGAGTATATAAATTTTACAGCCGCAGCCCCGGAGGTATACAGGCCCCCCCATCAAGCTCCAGGGCCCCCCCCTTGCGCGGCAGCCTGTAAAGTAAAAGCATTCTTACCCGTGTCCTGTCGCGCCGTCCGCAGCTTGCCGACACACGATCCCCGGCTTCATTCCGCGTCTTCCGCATTCCTGTAGTCGCGGGCAATGACGTCATTGCCCGCGACTACAGGAAGTCGGAAGCCGGAAGACGCGGATTGAAGCCCGGTATCGTGTGTCGGCAAGCTGCGGACGGCGCGACAGGACACTGGTAAGTATGCTTTTACTTTACAGGCTGCCGCGCAAGGGGGGGGCCCTGGAGCTTGATGGGGGGCCTGTATACCTCCGGGGCTGCGGCTGTATACAGCCCTGGGGCTGCGGCTGTATACAGCCCTGGGGCTGCTGCTGTATACAGCCCTGGGGCTGCTGTATACACCACTGGGGCTGCTGTATACTACCTAAGGGCTGCTGTATATACCTCTGTGGCTGCTGTATACACCAATAGGGCTGCTGTATATACCTCTGGGGCTGCATATACCTCTGGGGCTGCATATGGGGCTGCATATACCTCTGGGGCTGTATATACCTCTGGGTCTGCATATGGGGCTGCATATACCTCTGGGGCTGCATATACCTCTGGGGCTGCATATGGGGCTGCATATACCTCTGGGGCTGCATATACCTCTGGGGCTGCATATGGGGCTGCATATACCTCTGGGGCTGCATATAGCTCTGGGTCTGCATATGGGGCTGCATATACCTCTGGGGCTGCATATACCTCTGGGGCTGCATATACCTCTGGGGCTGTATATACCTCTGGGGCTGCATATACCTCTGGGGCTGCATATGGGGCTGCATATACCTCTGGGGCTGCATATACCTCTGGGGCTGCATATGGGTCTGCATATACCTCTGGGGCTGCATATACCTCTGGGGCTGTATATACCTCTGGGGCTGCTGTATACTACCACTGGGGCTGCTGCTGTATACTACCACTGGGGAGGCTGCTGTATACCTCACTGCTGGGGGTTGTATACCTGTGCTGTAGTCCACCCTCGGCTCATACGCGAGACAATAAGTTTTCCCAGTTTTTGGGGGCAAAAGTAGGGGGGTCAGCTTATACACGGGTCGGCTTATACACGAGTATATACGGTAACTTTTTACATTTTTTCCTCAAATATATACCGCTTGTTAGCATCTGTGCATCATTGGTAGTAGCTGAGTGCTGCAGAGAATTTTTTTCTAGTTGTTTGTCCCAGTGTCCCTGCTGGCACCAGTTCACATTATGTCTGTGAGTGCTGTGCAGTTTTTTTCTGTTTTATCTATCTATCTATCTATCTATCTATCTATCTATCTATCTATCTATCTATCTATCTATCTATCTATCTATCGATCGGTCTGTCTGTCTGTCCGTCTGTCTATCTATCTATTTGTTCATGCATCCACTTAAACAGATGAAAAGTTGAGTAATCTTAAAAGATTTTAAAGTCTTGAAAAAAAATTAGCAGGCCCCATCTATCCCAGGAGTGGCGCCCATCAGATGCTCTTGGCATTTGGCCCCAGCTCATCCGCTGCCCAGGTGAATTGGCAAGTAGGGTGATGGTACTTGGAGTTGACATCCCCCAGCTAGCAGCAAGGCCAAATGCTAGTAATGTCTAGGCATCAATCAGATACCCAATATTACTAACCAAATCAGTAAGGACCCAAATAACACACACCAAAAATATTTTATTTGAAAAATAACCCCAATACATTCCTCTTTCATTTTTTTATTAAAATCCATTTGTTTAAAGCCTCCCATCTCACCCAACCCATCCAAAAAGTGATATAAAAAAATAATTATAACCCCCCCAAAAAAAATAATAATACCTAAATAAATGCTGAAGTAGTCCCAGAATATGGGGGAAAAGATCATTGACTACATCCGTCAATAGTGGGGCACCAGGCGTTGCACGGCTCCCATCATTGTGACAAGCAGTGATGTCCCTGAGGTTGTCTCAGGTTACACAGCAGGTATCAAGCAGCGAAGAATCCCGCTGTGTGACCTAAAATAACCTCATGATGGCCAATGTGGGTTTGTCTAGAACTGGCTGGCTATCCTAAAGAGGTCTGGGCCTCCAGCTTATGCAATATCCTCTCCAGGACAATCTGCTGCCAGTTTTCAAATTTGTCTGTGGTGGTGACCCGACTTACGCCTACTATCAACCTGCCCTTGCTGCACTTCACTTCAAATAGGTTGGAGCCCTACGCATATTTTTTTGCCAGCCAAGGTAAAAGTAGGAATCTGAGGGTGGCAGTTCGTAGCTATCCAATTTATCTATGCTGAGACTCAAAATTACAGTGGAGCACTATGCATTTGGTTTCCCATTATTTATTTATTTTATGCCCCACAACGTCAGGTTGGTTGCCACAACCTAATGTGTATGACAACTAAGCACAGACACTATCCAGATTGTGAATATGCAGTCTAATTCCAACAGCCAATCACAGATGCTCTCACGGAGCTTGCTCGTCTGTGATTGGCCATTGTAGAATCAGTGAAGTGAATATGCAGAAAGATTAATTGGCGGAACCAGAAGTGAGTGAGAGGGAGCACTACAGAGCGTTCCTGGAAGCAAGCAAGCAGCGGAAGAAGACAGGTAAGATGATATGTGTGTGTCTGTGTTTGGCAGATTTTGGACACTTTTGAAGGTGATTTCTATGCGTTTATCAATCAATGCCTGCCATTGATTTTAATGGTGTTTGGGGTGTATGGCAAATTGTCTGCTGAACAATTTGGCTAACACCTTGCATTCGGTGAACACTGCTGAATTCGAACCTGAGGTGCTCGCTCACCTCTACTTTTAACCACTTATTTACTGCTGTTGTGATTGACCGCAGTCTATAAGGGGTTATTCAGCCCCACAATTGGTGAAAGCCAATGCCTGTGGGTATCAGATGTCATGTAAAACTATTGCCCATGGGAATTTCACCCGCAGGGGGCAGCACTATTCAGTTTTTCCCCAGCTCCATTAGAATGTGAGTAATAGGCACCCTGAGCAACCGCTGTTAAAAGGTGAATCAGCGGTAATTAAGGGGTTAATAAACACTGAATTTGCTATTTCCAAAATATTATTATTGCAGCTGCCACAAGAAACAGCAACACCATGTATAAGTACTCTGTGTCATTGAAAATGTTCAAAGCTTCTCTATTATCACATCCTGAAATTAAACCTCTGCAAAGCTTCAGTAGAAATCATTTTAAGAGGCAAATAACTCTTCACATAAGCTGATGGCAATCACAATGTCTGTATGAAACTGATAAGATTCACTGGTAAAATTCTACCAGACGCTCAGTAATGACTTGTCTGGTCTATACCCACAAAAATACCATTAGCTTTAATTTTACCCCCCTCCTAAAATCTATATGACTGCACAGATGACTGCTCTGTGCACGGCAATATGTGTTTCCAACTATTAAACAATCAGGTATGTTATACATACCATATTGATGTTCAGCCTTTGGATATTTCATATTGGTATTTTTTTCCATAGCTTTTTTGACAAAAGATAGAATGTGTTTCATGCCAGGTAATACCTTTATTGTAACTAAAGCTTTACATAACAGAGCAAATATTCCTTGGTTAGGAATCAACACATGCAAAATATAAATTTGTGTAATGATACACATTTTATATGTGCCTAAAAATAATGTGAAATATTAAATCTAAAATGTACGGTAAGTAAGCTGACATGTCCAGTATCTACGGTAAACGTTACATAATTTTAGCACATTTTTTGAAATTACAAAAAACAAAGTGCATAGAAATATTGATATTAGATGTATTATTTAAAAGCATGCATCACGTCAAAGCTAATTATTTTGCCAGTTTTGAAGGAACAAGGCATCTAACATCATAGTCTTCCCCGGACAAAGTCCTCTCTTTCATTGTTCGGCAATGCATGTCAGCGATAACACAAATACTGATGTGTTATGTCTCTCCTGACTCTCGTTTCATGTGACAAGCAGAAATCCTTTCTTATGAGTGCTGACCAGTGGCATAACTAGAGTCCGATGGGCCCTCACTAGAGATGGACGAACCCACCGATGTTCAGGTTCAGCGTATCCGGCCAGACTTTTTTTTAAAGTCCGGATTCGGGACCGGGCTTGAGCCAGAACCCCAAACCGGACTTTAAAATTATAAAATGTGGCTAGGTGGGGGCTGAGGGCTATGAAAATAAGCAAAACAGTAATTAAACATCAGGTTCATACATAGGACACAGTCATAGGACTGAGCTCTTGTACTTCAGGGCTGTTCATTAACTTCCAGATTATTCACTGCATTTGCTCCAACAGCCAATCACAGATGACCACTATCTGTGATTGGCTGTTGCACTCCCATCCTGGGATTTTTCCTGGTATATATTTACCCATCCTGGTCTCCTTCCTGGTTTATATGCCCCCCATCCTGGTATATATGTCCTGTATCCTGAGCCCTTTCCTGGTAAATATATCCCCATTATTCCACTCTTCTCTAATGCATAAAAAAATAAAGATATTATTTTTATCTTTACCCCCTTCTACAATGCATGGCATCCTCTTCAGTAGCCAGTGCAAAGGTCATCAGCTGTCATCGGCATGCCTGCTATGGGTGACACATGACATGATTGCAATGTGGTGGCATGCCGACATCAGTTGCTGGCTCTCGATTGGCCGGCAACATGTATTGCGGCAAGGGGACCTGGCGCATCACTGCTCTGCATTGCATTTGAACTGAATTTAAGTCCTTGGATGCACATCCAGCTATAGAAATAGAAATTATTATTATCACTAGAGATGGGTGAAACCTCAGATGTTCAGGTTTGGTGAATCAGGCCAGTCTTTAAAAAAGTCTGCAATCAGGCCAGATTTGACCTGAACTTGGGCCCAAAGCTCGAACCCCCTATACGTCTATGAGGATCCAAACTTTAGTGCTACAAAATGGTGGTAGAAAGGGCTAGGGTGCTTCAAAAGTAAAATGGGGACTAAAAGCAGTTACATTCCACTTATTAGTCTCCAAGCTGTTGTCATACTACTTCCCAGTCTGCTAATTAAGCTTCATATATATTCCTCCGTTTCCTACTATAAAAATAAGTAAATGATTGAAAAAATTGGTCCACCAAATGTTGATACACAGCGCAAATAAAGCACACAGGTGCGAGCTGCAGCCTCAGACTGTGTGCTATCTTGGCTGGGTATCAAAATACGCGGGACCCCACACATTGTTTTTTGTAATTATTAAAAAAAATTATTTTTAAAAAGTGGCATGTAGTTTCCCTACAATTTTGATACTCAGTCAAGATAAAGCACGTAGCTGGAGGTTTCAGCCTGGAGAAACCCATGGTTATTGGGCCCCCTGGATAAGAATAGCAGCTTGAAGCTGGTCCAGGAATAGTATATTCATTAGATGTGCCATTCCTGGTGCTTTACCCGACTCTTCCGATTGTTCTGGTGCAGTGGCAATTGGGGTAATATAAGAGGTTATTGACAGTTGACATAAAGCCCTGGATTGGTGATGTACAGGTCTCTATGAGACCACCAAAATACCAATCCTGGATACAGCGAAACTAGGAGCTCTGGAGCAGCGATGGATAGCTCGGCTATCTAATTACAACTTTGTCATCAAATACAGAGCAGGCCGCAAGAACGGGAACGCAGATGCCTTATCCCGGATGCCACACCTGAGAGACGTGGAAGAGGAACCGGAAGAGTTGGAAGAGATTGAACTACCGGCCTTTCATCGTTCAAAGGTAGAAGATTATCAACCCGGCATCTACCAAAGAGAACAAGAAGTAAATCTTAACCTGTTAAGACACTATGAATGGGCCGAAACCCAAGATACTGATCCAGCTGTGAAGCTAGTGAAAGAACTGCTTACGCGACAAGGTGCATACCCGGATCAGAATGCCCCAGCTGAGACCATACAGCTCTGGAAAGAGAGAGGCAAGTTGTTTCTGAACCAAGGGAAGCTCTGTAGACGATTTACCAATCCCAAGACGCATGAACTGGTCTGGCAGACAATCGTGCCCAAGCAAGACACCCAAATGGTCTTAGAAGCTTATCATGACAACGCAGGTCATTTCGGATGGAAGAAGTTAGAAGCAATCCTAAGAGACAGATTCTATTGAGTTGGCATGAGAAAATCCATTGAAATATGGTGCAGAAGAAGTGCCGCATGCAACCTCAGAAGGAAAGATCTACAGAAAGCTCCGCTTCAACCAATAGTAACCAAGCAGCCACTTGAACTAGTCGCATTAGATCACGTCAAGTTGTCACCAAGCCGGTCAGGCTATGTCTATGCCTTAATCATCGTGGACCATTACTCACGCTTCTTAGTGGTGGTACCAGTCAAAGATCTGACAGCGAAGACGGCAGCAAAAGCATTCCAGACGCATTTCTGTAGACCACATGGTTACCCAGAACAAGTCCTTGCAGACCAAGGTCCAGCTTTTGAATCAGAACTATTCAAGGAATTCTGCGATATGTACGGTTGTAAGAAGATTCGCACAACAACGTATCATCCCAAACAAATGGTCTATGCGAGAAAATGAATCATATCGTAATCGAAAGACCTTACCAGAATCAGAAAGAAACCAGTGGCCAGATAAATTACCTGATTTGGTAGACTTATACAACCATGTCCCTGTGACTTCTACAAACTGCACTCCAGCTTACCTTATGCGTGCAAGACCCGGTAAGCTACCAATTGATCTAGAAATGGGAATTGAAAAACCAGATACAGAGATAGAAGAAGAAACAGATTGGGATACTAAACGTCAGGAGCAGTATCAACAAGTGCAAGAATGTGTAGAGAGAAACCTACAACAAGCAAGAGCAAGACAAGAGAAGACTTTTAACAAACATGCTCAAGCAAAGCCATTACAAGAAGGTGATCAAGTTCTCAAGAGAAAGAGACGCACTGACAAACTAGATAATCAGTGGGAAACCGTCCCATACACAGTCTTACCATCTAACCTAGACAATGTTAAAACCTGTTTGATAAGCAAAGATGAAGGAAAAACGTCACAAGTCGAATCTCGTGATCAGCTAAAATTGTGTCCTGAAACACTGAAGACACCTGAATTAACAGAACCCGTACAGGTCCAACCTATTAAAGAAAAAGAAGTTTTCCACACGGTACTAGGAGATTTTCCTAAAACATGGCCAAATTACCATGGAGCAGTTGTCGTACCAATGATTGCATTCCCTTCAATGGTGGAACCAACACCAGAACCCGTGTTACCTGAAGAAGTCCCAAGACCTGAAGAACTGGAAGTAGAACCATTAGAGGAAGAACAAATTCCTGGTCCCAGTGAGCTTGCCAGTCCTACAGTCAGATCTTCATCTAACATAGTACCAAATACTACAAATAGGTACATGCCTACCAGCACTAATAGGCTACATGCAAGTAGTACACCCGTTTTACGCAGATCCGAGCGTAGTACCAGAGGTCAGTTACCAGCTAGGTACAGGGATTAAAAGGTCAAGTTAACTGTAAAATATAAATATGTTTGTGTTAATATTAAATTGAACCCGGTAAACAAATGTACATAGTTAATGCAACGTTAAAAAGCCCAGTACCTACAGAGACTATCCTGTATGAACTTCTTGCATATTTTTCAAACATTTTCCTTTTATTTTATTTTTATGGACCATACTACCACGGACTGGTTGTGGTATAAACTTTCTTGTATATATTCATCAGCCAGGAGGCAAAAGACTAAACCCCCGGAAAGACTGCTTTTTGAATTTTTGGACTGTTTTTGAAGTTTAGTGATTTTTGTGATTTTACTTTTAAGTCTTTCTAAATATTAATTGTATTAATTGTTTATTCTTTATTGTTCCACAGTCCCGGAGTACTGTCTTTAACTAAGGGGGAATGTGGCACCCTAAGGGTTAATATGCCACAGAAACAACACAGGTTTAATCCCCACACAACACTACACTAGAAAGTGGGAGGAGCTTAGCTGGCAACTGCACTAGTGGGAGGAGCTAAGTTGTTTACCTCAGAGTAGAAGTGACAGTTAGTTGAGTTTTCAGTTTTAGTTTTAGTCAGAGGAGAGTTGAGTCTGGAGCAGGAGCAGAGCCAAGTGTCAGTGGAGGTCCTGAGAGGTCTGAGGAAAGGAGACAAAGTAACAGAGGAACATACCCGGGATAAAGAGTTACCCCAAAAACTTGACCCCGGGGAGGCGCTCAAGACGGATACCGGATCCGAGGCTGTGCCTGAGACAGACAGGACAGTAAACACCAGCATAGTGAAGGTCCACCATCTTCACCACACCATAGCAAAGCAACACGAAGGAGTCAGTGACACAGAGGACTCAAGTTGCCCAGCATATTGGTACCCGTGAGCAGAGACAGGACCAGCAGTATAGCTACAAGCAGCAGCAGGGCCACACACAGCGTTTAAGTAGGAAGCCAAGGACCCGGTCAGGGTGAGAGCAACCTGGTACTCCGTTGACAATACTGTGTAAAACCATCTGCCAGTAAAGACTTGAAGAACAACAGAAACCGTGAGTGTGTGTGTCATCCTTATGCTGAAGCCCCACTTGCCCTCATAGACTGCTATTGCCTCTACTCTTATCATCTCTATTGCTACCCCTACTCTCCTGCAGCATCAATAACATCCTCACAGACTTTAGCTACCTCTACCACTGCCCCGGGGAACCCAGTTCTGCCCACAGGAACTATTCCATCCAAGCTGCTAACCCATCATCCCCGGAGGCTCTGCAGCAGCGGCGGCCCCATTACTGGCCGCATATAGTGGGTGGCGTCACGAGTGACAAATCCCCTGTAAATAACCCCCCATTTTATTGTGCGGGCCCGGGACACGGTCTGGACCAGGACCGCCGTGACATCCCCCAGCAGTACCCCGGTCCGGCACCGAGTGCCCCGTCCCGAGGGGCTCCACAATAGTACTGCCCAATGAAGGAGCCTTTCGAGCTCTGAAAGCTTGGAAATATAATTTTTCTGGTTAGCCAATAAAGGTATCACTACTAGAATACTTTTCTCATTTTTTTGGAGACATAAGTATTTACACCAATTTTTCTGGCTAACAGGGTACCACAATATTTTTTGTATTGTACATCTTAAAATTATTATAGAGTATTATGAGACTTAAATGCATAACCAAACCAGTTCTCTCATACTTTGCACTGCAATACCTTGAAACACCCTGTCATATGGCAAAGCTCATTAAAGGGTCGATATTGATGTTTAGATTCGCTACTTCCAATAGGTGGCACTAGAGTTCAAGTCCTCTTCCTTTCTGAAGAGTCAATTTGTTTATTTAATTTCCCAAAGGAGCATTGCAGGTGTTTAAGTCTTGTCATACTGTCATGCCAGACCTGACATGTCATTCTCGTCAAGGAGAAAGCTTACCTGAGTACTCAATACATTTATTCTGATTATTTCAGACAGGTCCGAATTTATGCACTGCCCCAATATGCAGAATGAGTGTGCTGTGTTTCCTGCTTGCTATCAGTGAAATGAGCATTTATATCTGTATCACTGTTCAGATTCCTGTTTTAGCCTGTCACCTAGTTAAACCAGATCTAATACTTTGCTTGATGAGGAGCAGTATCCGAAACCCTTACTAAGAAGAATGGGGTGCACCACCAATATAGATAATATCAAGTGATAGGTGCTGCATGCCAACAGAAAATTAAGTAACAAAGGGAGAAAAGAGTAGGCATATAAAGCAGCACACCACAAGGATTAAAGAAAATCAAAACAACTTTATTAGTGAACACAGTGAACAAGATTAAAACCAATTAAAAAGTAATCAGAAACCACCAAAACACCAATATTGCATATATAAACAAAAAGCCCCCAATGTGCTTGTACAAAAATGGCATCAATGTGAATCTCTCAATAGGTCAGACAGGGTTACAGAAAACAGTCAGTAAGCCATGTTTCCCTTTGAACCTGTAGGGCTCTAGGAACCAGAAATGGGCAACCTGTTACCCAAATGTGAACCTAAGGAGACTGGTATGTAAGGAAAGAGAAGAGAGAAGGGGCACACATGTGAAGGACCACTGGTGGAATAATTATATTGGGGCTGGGGGTTGGGCCATGAAACTGATGGGGTTGTGCAACCTTGCACAAACCCGGTGTGAGTCTTGTGTTATTGCTCGGTTCCGGCTGGTGACTGTGTCCTCCGCCGCTGCCCGGATCTGCCATTTCCAAGTTGCTTCTGGGTGCGGTCACGTGGTGCGGCCGGCCGGAAATACGTCACCGCAGGTCCATCAGCCTTCTGTAGCATTTAGATTAGTTGCTAAGCAAAGCCAGGTCCTAGATGTCCCGGTTTCAATGCTGCTCCTGCCTCCACTCCCTCACTGAGGGATTGAGAATGAACAATGGAAAAACTGTGGAGGTTTTGTAGAAGCACTTAGGAGAGATTAAGGCACAAAGTGAGCAGTTGGCAAACCTTTAATGGTCCCCTTTACTGGTCCACAACGCGTTTCGACAGAGGTGCTCTGTCTTCATCAGGTGGTGTCAGGAGATTATAATAAAACCCATCGCTTAACAATGAGAGTCTGCTCCCATGGTATTCATGGGGAAACCAGCATCCTCGTACTACAATTAGATACAAACCAAAAAACGAGGATTCAAATGCATATAAATGTTTATTAATAAATGGACTTACAGCAGGAAGACACCAGGAGAAGACACAACAATTGCACAGCCCCGGAATCTCACTAGTTAATTAGGTCCTGAGCAGTATTATTAGCACATAGGATTATTGCACATATCCCAAAGGTCTCAAAGAAACCGCCTCCCAGTCCATAAGGAACTTATTAAGGGTATCAGGTGTGTATCATTTCAATGTACCAAAGAAAGTGCATAAATATAGTGCAGTGTATCAATTTAGCTGCCTAAGGGTGAGTCCGGAGCTGCTATGGGAAGGAACCCTACAGCCGTTTCGCAGGCAAGACTGGGGGAGTGTATTGAGCCGTGCCCACGGGTCCTCTTTATACACGCACACTGCCCGAGCTTCCTCACAGTGACGCCGGCGGTGGGCAGAGCTGCGACCCGGCTTCCTGGGAACGTCTCCACATCACATCCTGCTGACGTGTATATGTAAACACGCAGTGGATGAGCGTGGCGTTGCCCAGGAAACCCGGGAGCTCCTGCACACATCCGCACACCGCCGCTTGCTAGGGATGCGTCACCATAGCAGCGGCGGTGAGGAAAAAGGCGTTCTTCTGTGAGGAGAGGAACCTGATATAGTTAATGGCAAATAAGGTGCTCTGTCTTCATCAGGTGGTGTCAGGAAATTGGTCTGGGAGATCAGAGGATACAGGGGCCCGCTCTAACACATGACATTGCTAAGTGGCTTCGTCAAGGAGGAGTGGCTAGACAGAGCACTGTGTTACCTTAATATAGGCGCTGTACATTGATGAAACTGATATGTGACGCAGCCGGGCAGCGTTTGGAGGTAGGGAGCCTGAACCCCAAACACTGTCTGCAAATTAAGATTCTAGTTTTGCTGCTATACTGTCATATGTCAAGGCTCGTTAAAGAGTTGATATTGACTTTTACAATTGCTATTTCAAATAGGTGTTACAAGAGTTCAAGTCCTCTTCCTCGCTGAAGAGGCAATCAGCATATTTATTTTACCAAAGGAGCATTGCAGACATCTATGTCTTCTCTTACTAGCATGCTATACCTCACGTCTCTTTCCACAAGGAGAATACGTACCCCTCGAAATGAATGCTGTCATTCAAAAGAACAATTTGTCACACCAACAATGGAAAATATATGGCTTTTGGAAGAAGGGAAGGAAAAAACAAAATTGAATGAAACAGAAAAGGGCCTTGGTGGGAAGGGGTTAAAAAATGATCTCCTTTTTTCTGTATGATCATCATACACTCAGGTGTACAGCTCGGTGAGGCAATGTTCCCTAATGCTGCTTGCCACGGAGCGCAATCAATGCTGTGTGAGGGCTATTTTTGGGTAATGGAGAGTTTTATGTTATTAATATTAGGTTGCTTATGATGATGGTTCTGTAACTTTATCTTGTTGCATTATGATGTAAACCAATATTTAATGAAGCTGCATGAAAGACTTTAAATTAATTGCAATTTTATATGTATTATGTTTGTCTCTGCCAACCCAATGCTGTAATGAAAATATACATTTCATAAATGCAGAGGTGACATCTAGCTGTACAGATTCATGATTTAATTTAATAGCATTATGCAGATGATTTCCTGCATATAATTGTGCAGACGCATGAGGTAACATACATAAGGTTCCATTTCATATTTATTTCTGACTTTAGCCACCATTTATTTTGACTCAGACAACCTCTATTACATTTTTCACAGCCAATGTCCTTTTGATTAACCTATGGAGTTAAGTTCTAATTGAGTGCTACTGATACTTATTTCTTTGAAATTGTATTTATTTATCATCATGTCCATTGCATTACCGCAGTGGAATCAGATATAAAATATTATTTCAGTATCTAGACTTTTCCTAATATGATAAAACACATAGAAATGCTTTCAACATATAAATATTGATGATTTAAATGCACCTAAGGTAAGACATTGTTGTCATTTTTCATCCATATTTACCATAAACTGATCTTTTTAAGGCAATTTGACTGAATGTCTGAACAATTTCTTCCCAACCTCTAGATATGGAAAGTATATGACAGATTAGGTCTTTTTTGTTACACGGGGATGAGAGGGGAGAATACCTAAAATGTTATACTCATGCTGTGCTTAGGGTAGTATTAGACTGTTTTCCCAACTTTGTGGACAGTCAAATGGCATAAAGGGATTAATCTGTGCATATAACCAAATTTTTTATTTCAATTAAGCTTTAAAAACTCATGCCCTGTTTCTATATGACCGGCAAATGCCAGTGTTAGAGAGGGAGTTGCAGGAATAATATGTGCTGTATTAATTGAAAGTGTACGGCACCTAACCTCTTCGACAAATCTTATTAATAGCATGTGCCTCTGTGCGCCTTGATAGCAATGTCAATCCAGTTAGGGACTGAAGCAGCAATTCTGGCACAATGTATACAGGGGCTAGTGATGAATTTGATTATTGGGAATAACCATATCCATCCCGGCTGGTTCCTCCCCAGATCCATCTATTTTAGTGGAGTTGCTGAAACTGGCATTTTGTAAACGTTTTGCAACTTTTCAAAGTGTTTCAAAGTGGAATTGCCCCCGTACCCTTTAAGATGGTCTCAAATAGAAGATGGCACAAAGGGTCAGATGCAAAGAACCAAAGTATGGAGGTTTATTTTGATGAGTTGTGAAGCGAATCTTGCTTATTCTTAAGAAGATGCCACCAAATGGTGGGCGAGATCTGCATCTTCTATGCTCCGACATGAAAAAGGGGGGCCCTGGCTCGGTGTCTGGTTTTCCATTAAGGAGGCAATAAGTCTTTACAAGGTGAATAATTCCTATGGCTTAGGCTGACCAGGACCAGATGTTAACCAGTACATTGAGAGTAATGACGAGGTCTTTAAAAACGTAGTTTTACTCCACAGAGACTTAATAACAACTGTGTACATTAGATAGTGAGCACATACCTTCTCGTAAGTTTTTTTATCACAGGGTAAATCTATACACACTCTCCTTTCTTCACATGCTCCAATTTTGATTAGTCCTTCTCATTCCAACCCAACCCAGCCTAGCACCACAGTGCAATTCATGAAAGTTAAGTTCTCTTCCCATCTTTTTCATCTTAGAGGGATGTTGCCAATATGGCCGGACCTAGCTTCAAGATCTCAGACACTTAGGAAACTCCTGTCCAAGGCACTCATTTGTTTTACCAATTGTTCCATTTGTACTAGGAGCAGTCTTACTCTGTCACTCATTCCTCTGGTCAGTCCTTTAACCTGACTCCCATAGATCACTCAGAATCTCAGTCACTCTTTCCAAAGAATCTCATTATCCTCTGTATTGGTTTCCACTTGCTCTACCCATATCATACTGCTCTGCAGACTATTCAGACCTAATGTATGTCTATGTCACACACTAAGTTCTGTCTGAGGTTGTAGAAGGAAATTTTCTTTTTCCCAAGACCTTAGCTACTTCTACTATGGGCTAGTCCACAGCTTCATCACATGGCCGTGCAATACATTATACATGTAAGGCGTATATTGCCGGCAGTTTCTGATGTGTATATTGCTAGCATTCTCTAATGCGTATGCTGCTGGTAATCTCTAATGTGTGTACGGCCGGATGTCTCTAATTTGTATACGGATGACAGTTTCTAAAGTGCGTAAGGCGGTCAGTCTCAATTATGTGTACGGCAGTCAGCCATCTCCATTGTGTATGGCATCTTTGCTGTGCAAACGGCTCACGGCCATCTCCATTGTGTATACAGCCCACAGCCATCTCCATTGTGTATACAGCCCAGATATACCACAGTGCACCAGGGAGGGAGTCATATACACTTGGCATCCATATACCACAGTGCACCAGGGAGCCAGCCATATACACTGGGCAGACATATACCACAGGGCACCACCAAGGGAGCCATATACAATGGGCAGACATATATCACAGTGCACCAGGGAGGCAAAAACAATGGGCAGCTATATACCACAGTGCACCAGGGAATGGAGCCATATACACTGAGTAGCCATATACCACAGTGCGCCTGGGAGCTAGCAAATATACACAGGGCAGCCATATACCACAGTGCACCAGGGAAAGGAGCCATATACACTGAGCAGCCATATACCACAGTGCACCAGGGAGGGAGCCATATACAATGGGCAGACATATACCACAGTACACCAGGGAGCCATATAAATTGGGGAGCAATATACCACAGTGAACCAGGGAGGCAAAAACAATAGGCAGCCATATACCACAGTGCACCAGGGAGCCATATACACTAGCAACCATGTACCACAGTGAACCAGGGACCAAATATACACTGGACAGCCATATACCACAGTGCACAGATACACACTGCACAGTACCACTACTGTCCTGTGTATTGGGTGTAATTCTCAGTATCTGTATTATTCTGTACATATACACTGGACACTACCACTTCTCCTGTCCTGTATACTGGGTGTAATCCTCAGTATCTGTATTATTCTGTATATATACATGGCACAGTACCACTTCTCCTGTCCTGTATACTGGGTGTAATCCTTAGTATCTGTATTGCTCTGTATATATACACTGCACACTACCACTTCTCCTGTCCTGTCCTGTACACTGGGTGTAATCCTCAGTATCTGTATATATACACTGCACAGTACCACTTCTCCTGTCCTGTATACTGGGTGTAATCCTTAGTATCTGTATTGCACTGTATATATACACTGCACACTACCACTTCTCCTGTCCTGTCCTGTACATTGGGTGTAATCCTCAGTATCTGTATATATACACTGCATAGTACCACTTCTCCTGTCCTGTATGCTGGGTGTAATGCACAGTATCTGTATTATTCAGTATAAATACACTGCACAGTATCACTTCCCTTGTCCTATTGACAGAGAGGCGGTATTGAACTTTGTGATTTTCAGCATATAAATGTTGTTTAAATTGATTATCCTCAATATGGAAGTCATCATTTGTCTTCTGTATATATACTTATAAACTCTGCACAGTATCTCATCTCCTGTCTTGTTCTCAGAGAAGCAGTGGAAGTCATCACTTATCTTCTGAATAGATTATGACTTTCCCTTCACTGTGAATTTGTCCGCTGGGAGCCCACAATCCCGGGAAACGTAGCTTTGAAGAGTAACATGTAAATGAAGCTGTGGTCGATTATTCCCTCTGCTGCACCATTCACATGTGGCTCTTCAGATATCACCTTTAAGAAAGTGGTGAGGCCATGACAATGTAAAAGCAAAATTCATTGATCGTGGCAGACGGGTGATATAGTATGTGGGCTGATGGGGCTTGTTTTCCAGGGCTGCTTTTTGGTCCCAGTCCAGCCCTGCTATTCCAAATCACATCACAATTCACATTATACCACAAAATAACACAAAACATAACATACCATACAATAACACAAGACATAATACACAATGCGCTTTACATAATAAACATAAGATTGATATCTTTAAAAGGGAATGTGCACCACAGGTCCATGTTCTTACACATGCAAAGGCTAGTAGATGCCCATACAATGTGTGTAAGGTTTGGTTAGGTTTTTAGGATAGCTTTGTAGGTGAGTGACATAAGGCTCCAGTTAAGGTTTTGTGTTGAATTGGGCTGTAATCTTGCTTTGGTATATAGGACAATAAGGGAGTGTTAAGTGAAGAGAAAATGAAAGATAAATGACAGACATTGGGAAGCCAAAAGGCCATGTGCATGGCATGTCAAAAACCCTAGTGTATAGGCCTGCTTCTGTTGGTGCTCTCACTGTCTTGCTCCAGTCCACACTTGCTCATGCATTGATGCTAAGCGAGGTTGGGTTCAGTTCTACATTGAATGGGAGATCAGCTTGGAGAAAGCTTTGTGCTGTCTACTTTTTTACAGATGTTGCCTTCTTCTATGGCCTTTGTAATTTCCATTTTTATTTTGTGTAATGATATTTTCGTGTAATTTTTTTATTTAATAGAATCTTTCTAATGCATTTGTCAAAAAGTTACAGTCTATTGTGCCGTAACCCAGTACACATTTAATTGTACAATCATTCATACATAGCATAAGGGTACAATGCACTAAACTATACATTAAACTCCTATTTTATATAGCTGAAAAGAAAGGGTGAAGGTAGGAGGAAATAGGGAGGAGGAATCACAGGTCCATAGCATTTATTGAAAAACAAAACTTATAGTGGGGAGGGGGTGCAAAGGGTTTAGTCCTCGTCCATGGTGTTGTGACCCGGGCAATCCACAATGGCATAGTCACTGAGCTGGCTATGGATAAGCATGTGACTATCCTAGATGTAAATCCTCCCCTCCCTCAAGATGAGCCCATTTCTGATAACATATATAGAATACGGATGAGCGAGTATAATCGTTACTATTCGGTACTCGCCAAATAGTAACGATATTCGGGCTACTCGTCGAGTTTCTTTGTGATTACTCGGGAGTAGCGAGTAGTCCTTTTACTTTCGCAGTGTATCTATATATACACTGCAAAAGTACACTAAAAGTGAAGAAAAGTTATTAAAAAATAAAAAAAACCTCACCTCTGATGTGCGGCAAGGACCTGCCAGTCTGATAGGCAATCAGATGGCTGGAAGCAATCTGGCCAATCAGATGGCCGGACGTCACAAACCATGTGATCACTATCAGCCACCTGATTGGCCAGATTGCAAGGTCCTGGCAGTACACCTAGGACCTTGCTATCTGGCCAATCAGGTGGCTGGTAGCGATCACGTGGTTTGTGATGTCCGGCCATATGATTGGCCAGATCACTCCCAGCCATCTGATTGGCTATCAGACTGGCAGGTCCTTGCCGCATATCGGAGGTGAGGTTTTCCGGTCCCGATGCAGGCGTCGGAAGATGAGTATGATGCTTTTTTTTATTTTTTAACAACTTTTCTTCACTTTTAGTGTACTTTCACAATGTATATATAGATACACTGCGAAAGTACTCGCATTTCAATCGGAGTCGCTATACTCGCAACAAGTAACGAGTACCGGGACCTACTCGTTGCGAGTTTAGCGATCCCGATTACTTCTGTACTCGCCCATCCCTAATATAGAAGCCTTAAAGTAGTTCACAAGGTTCTAAACCTCCTGGATCTCTCCAACTGTGTAGACCCCAGGGAAGAGTCTGTATAGTACAGAATGGTATGATAGGCTCGCGGACAGAATTCCTCAAGTTATCCTCCTGGTCAATAGCCTTTGGCTTTTACAAATCGGGCTTGAGTCCCTCCAAATGATGTCAACCAGTTATAAAAATGAATGCTGTCCCACATATCCCATCATAGCCTTCTCCAAAGGGGAAGCAGAAAGAAGTGAGACATGGACCTGATGTCAGAGCCTCTTTTGATTAGCAAAGTCTGGTGGTTGCAGGCACACAAGAAGCAGGATCCCAGGATGGTGGGCGTATCAGATATGCCCTTCCCGCCCTTGCGAGGCTCCATGAATATAATGGTGTGCTTCACTCTATCCATTGTGGATACCCAGACAAAGCAAAATTCCTTCCTGGTAATGGCAATGCACACGGTAATAAGGGGTGGCTAGGGATGGTTTTGCTGCTAAATGTTTAACCTTTCTACATTTCTACAAAAAAAGTTTAAAAAATGATGCTAATGTAAAGTAGTCATGTGTGTTGGGTTATTTGTTGATAATGTTTAGTTGTATCTGTTTCAAGGACATCAAAATTCAAAGTTCGAAAACTGAAAATGTTTAAAAATTGTCATCAAATATCCAATTTTTTCATGAGAAAACACAAATTATATGGATCTAAATTTACCACTAAATTGCATTGAACTACAGGAAAAAAATTATCTCAAAATCACTTTGATATGTTGAAACATTCCAGAGTTATTACGTCAAAAAGTGACACTGATCAGCATTTTAAAATGTTCTGCTTTTGCATTTTTTGCTTTTCTTAATAAATAATTTCAATTCACATTATTTTGTAGTAATGTGAGACCATTTGTTTCTGTTTATGGAAAAACCGTAGGACTTGATTTCTGCAGAAAAATGTGTTGTTTTTATTCCGCCATAGACTGTAAGCTTTCGGGCAGGGACCTCACTTCTCACGTTATCTGAATGTTTTTTTGTTTCTTTCCTCTTGCATTGTTTCATATTGTCTGTACTGTATTGTATTGTATTATATTATTATACTAGATGGTGGCCCGATTCTAACACATCGGGTATTCTAGAATATGTATGTAGTTGACATACTGTGACTGACAGAACTTGTTCATTCAAAGTGAGTGAACTACATATATATATATATATATATATATATATATATATAGCAGCGCTATGGTATATGGTGATACATTACAGCACATGTATAGCAGCGCTATAGTATATGGCAGTACATTACAGCAATGTATAGCAGCGCTAAGGTATATGGTGGTACATTACATTACATGTATAGCAGCGCTATAGTATATGGTGGTACATTACAGAAATGTATAGCAGCGCTATGGTATATGGTGGTGCTTTATAGCACATGTATAGCAGCACTATAGTATATGGCTGTACTTTATAGCACATGCATAGCAGCACTATAGTATATGGCGGTACATTACAGTACATGTACAGCAGCACTAAAGGATATGCAAGTACATTACAGTACATGTATACAGCACTATAGTATATGGCGGTACAGTATAGCACATGTATAGCAGCACTATAGTATATAGCGATACATCACAGTACATGTATAGCAGCGCTGTAGTATATGGCGGTACATTACAGTACATGTATAGCAGCACTATAGTATATGACTGTACTTTATAGCACATGTATAGCAGCACTATAGTATATGGCGGTACATTACAGTACATGTACAGCAGCACTATAGGATATGGCGGTACATTACAGTACATGTATACCAGCACTATAGTATATGGCGGTACAGTATAGCACATGTATAGCAGCACTATAGTATATGGCGATACATCACAGTACATGTATAGCAGCGCTATAGTATATGGCGGTACATTACAGTACATGTATAGCACCACTATAGTATATGGTGGTACAGTATAGCACATGTATAGCAGCACTATAGTACAGTATATGGTGATACATCACAGTACATGTATAGCAGCGCTATGGTATATGGCAGTACAATACAGCGCATGTATAGCAGCACTATAGTATATGGCGGTACATTACAGTACATGTATAGCAGTGCTATAGTATATGGCGGTACATTATAGTACAGGTATAGCAGCGCTATAGTATATGGCATTACATTACAGTACATGTAAAGCAGCACTATGGTATATGGTGGTACATTAAAGCACATGTATAACAGCACTATAGTATATGGCAGTACATTACAGTACATGTATAGTAGCACTATGGTATATGGTGGTACATTACAGTACATGTATTGCAGCACTATAGTATATGACGGTACATTGTAGTACATGTATAGCAGCGCTATAGTATATGACGGTACATTACAGCACATGTATAGCAGCACTATGGTATATGGCGGTACATTACAGTACATGTATAGCAGCGCTATGGTATATGGCAGTACATTACAGTACATGTATAATAGCTTTATAGTATATGGTGGTACATTATAGCACATTACAACACTATGGTATATGGCGATACTCCGCTCCCCGCGGCCCCCTCGTTCCTCAACAGTAAAAGTAAAAATAAAAAAATCCTCAGTGAGGATACTCACCTGACCGCCGGCTTGCTCCACCTCCGTCTTCTAGGTCCTACAGGCCTTTAGGACCTGTCATTGCCTGGGAAACCGATCAGCTGACTGCTAACTTCCGGGGCAGCAGGATGGAGTGGGGGGGCAGGATTGAGCAGGGGGGCAGGATGGTGATGGGGGGGCAGGATGGTGGTGGGGGGCAGGATGGAGGCAGGGGGGCAGGATGGAGGTGGGGGGCAGGATGGAGTGAGCCGGGCAGCATGGAGCGAGCGGGGCAGCATGGAGCGAGCGGGGCAGCATAGAGTGAGCGGGGGGCAGGATATAGGACGGGGCAGGATGGAGGCGGGGGGCAAAATGGAGCGAGCAGGGCAGGATGGAGCCGGGGATGGTTGGGCAGGATGTATGCGGGGCGGCAGGATGGAGACGGGGGCACAGGATGGAGCCGGGGAGGCATGATGGATGTGGGTGAGCAGGTTGGAGCCGGGGATAGCAGGATGGAGGCGGGGGGGCAGGACGAAGGCGGGGAGGCAGGATGGAGCCAGCAGTGCATGGAGCCAGGGGGACAGGATGGAGGCGGGGAGGCAGGATGGAGCCAGCAGGGCATGGAGCCAGGGCAGCAGGACGGAGGCAGAGGGGCAGGATGGAGCGTGCAGGGTGTGAAGCCAGGGGGCAGGATGGAGCCAGGGGGCCGGATGGTGGCGGGGGGGGCAGGATGGAGCCAGCGGGGCAGGATGGTGGCGAAGGGGGGGCAGGATGGCAGGATGGAGGCGGGGGGCAGGATGGAGCGAGCGGTGCAGGATGGAGCAAGGGAGGGTGGGGCAGAATGGATGCGGGGGGGCAAGATGGAACCAGGGCGGCAGAATGGATGGAGCCAGCAGTGCATGGAGCCAGGGGGGCAGGATGGAGGCGAGGGGTCAGGATGGAGCCAGCAGGACATGGAACCAGGGCGGCAGGATGGAGGTGGAGGGGCAGGATGGAGCATACAGGGCATGAAGCCAGGGGGGTGGGATTGAGCCAGCGGGCCGGATGGTGGCAGGGGGAGGCAGGATGGAGTGATCGGGGCAGTATGGAGCCAGTGGGGCAGGATGGTGGCGAGGGCGGGGCAGGATGACAGGATGGAGGCGGGGGGCAGAATGGAGCCAGTGGGGCAGGATGAAGCGAGCGGGGCATGATGGAGCCGGGGGAGCAGGATGGATGCGGGGATGGGGGGGCAGAATGGATGCGGGGGCAGGATGGATGCGGGGGGGCAGGATGAAGCAAGCGGGGCAACATGGAGCGAGTGGGGCAGCATGGAGGGAGTGGGAGGCAGGATGGAGGAGGGGGGGCAGGATGGAGCTAGCAGGGCAGGATGGAGCCGGGGGGAGGCCGGATGGATGCGGGGGGCAGGATGGATGCAAGGGGCAGGATGGAGCCAGGGGGCAGGATGGATGTGGGGGAGCTGGATGGAGTAGGGGGAGGGCAGGATGGAGGTGGGGGGAAGGAAGGAGCCGGCAGGGCATGGAGCCAGGGGGGCAGGATGGGAGGCGGGAGACAAGAAGGATGCGGCGGGCAGGATGGATGCGGGGGGGGCAGGATGGAGTCGGGGGGGCAGGATGGATGTGGGGGAGCTGGATGGAGCCGGGGGAGCAGGATGGAGGCGGGGGGGGTAGGATGGCGGTGGGGGTAAGGATGGAGCCAGCAGGGCATGGAGCCATGGCGGCAGGATGGAGGCAGAGGGGCAGGATGGAGCCGGCAGGACATTAAGCCAGTGGGTTAGGATGGAGCCAGGGGTCCGGATGGTGGAAGAGGGGGCAAGATGGAGCGATCGGGGCAGGATGGAGCCAGTGGGGCAAGATGGTGGCGAGGGGGGGCAGGATAGAGGCGGGGGGTAGGATGGATGCAGGGGGGCAGGATGGAGCCGAGGGGAGAGGATGGAGCCGGAGGTGCAGGATGGATGCGGGGGGCAGGATGGAGCTGTGGGGGCAGGATGGATGCGGGGGCAGGATGGAGCCGGGGGGGCAGGATGGATGCAGGGGGGTAGGATGGATGCAGGGGGCAGGATGGAGCCGGGGGGGAAGGATGGAGCCGGGGGGGCAGGATGAATGCAGGGGGGCTGGATGGATGCAGAGGGGGCAGGATGGAGCCAGGGGGGCAGGATGGAGCCAGGGGGGGCAGCATGGATGTGGGGGGGCAGGATGGATGCGGGGGGAAGGATGGCGCCCGGAGGGCAGTATGGAGACGGGGGGCAGTATGGGATAAGGGGGGGGGAGGATGGATGCAGTTGGGCAGTATGGATGCGTGGATGCAGGATGGATCCGGGGGAGAAGGATGGAGCCGGGGGGCCAGGATGAATGCAGTCGGCAGGATGGATGCGGGGGGGGCTGCATGGATGCGGAGGGGGCAGGATGGAGCCGGGAGGGCAGGATGGAGCCAGGGGGGCAAGATGGATGCAGGGAGGCAGGATGGATGCGTGAATGCAGGATGGAGCCGAAGGGGCAGGATGGAGCCAGGGGGGCAGGATGGATGCGGGGGGCAGGATGGTGCCACGGGGGGCAGGATGGAGCCTGGGGGGCAGGATGAATGTGGGGGGCACGATAGATGTGGGGGGGCAGGATGGAGGCGGGAGGCAGGATCCCCCTCGCCCCCCTCTGTTCTCACCGTCTTTTGCAGCAGTCATGTGACAGGGCGGGCTATGTGATGTCACATCAGCCCGCCCTGTCACATGACCGCTGTGTGTACAGAGGACGGGTGAGAACAGCGGGAGGCGAGGGGGGAAGTGAGAGGGGAGGCGAGAGGAGGAGGTGAGGAGAGGCAAGGGGGAGGCGAGGAGGAGGCGAGGAGAGACGAGGGTGAGGTGAGGGGGAGGCGAGCAGTGGCAAGGGGGAGGTGAGGAGAGGCAAGGGGGAGGTGAGGGGGAGACGAGAAGTGGCGAGGGGGAGGCGAGGAGAGGCAAGGGGGAGGTGAGGTGGGGGCAGCGGGTAACGGTGCGGGGGTCACCGCGGCCGTACATGTAGCCTGGCAACAGCGACGCTATGCATCGCTGTCGCCAGGTTACTGCTACTATATAATCATCTAATTTTGAATGCGCACGGCTTTTTGCATACGTGGAGCTCATTGGTTGCCACGGCTAGCGGCAGCCAATGAGCGCTGGCGCGCTATTTCGGCGTCAGACAGACACGATTAGGAGATTATATAGTAGATAGTATGGTATTGTATCCGCTCTGAACTGTAAAGTGCTGCAGAATATGTTGGCGCTATATAAATAAAATTATTATTATTATTATTACTACCATATTTTGGTTACATACCACTTCCTACCACTCTTTATTCCAATTTTTCGGATGAAGCAAGGTGTGATCCCTCTGTGTGGGATAAGTAAAATAGTATTTTAAAATCTTGGATTTTTACTAATGTGGCAATTGCAAATAAATTTACATTTTTTTATTTACATATTTAAAGAATTGGATAATAGGTGTCATTTTTCTAATTTCTTTGGGCATTTTAATGTATTTCTTTTAAACTTCTAAATGAAACGTATGTCTAATTCATCACTTATACAATATACTGCCATACATTTGCCTATTTTGGGGGAACGAAGTGGGATGGCAGTGAACCTCTCCATCTGAACCAACTCCATGCACTTGTTATTTAAACTTTTATGATAGTACTATATCTTGCTCAAAAATACTCAGCAAGATTTTAATAAGGTCAGTAGACTACTATCTTCATTATAAGTGTTTGTATTTAATATTTCAGATAACCAAAATGTAAAATGTCAGAAGGCTGTTCAAACAGGATATTTCCTGAGCCGGTATTGAAAAGAAAGTAGAAGTTTCCATCAGCTGTCAAACCTGCCATAATCATGTCTATTGTATTCTGGCTGCAGCTTTCATAATCCATTGGTGTCGCTATAAAACAGAAATCTTGACTCAGCGTTTTATTAATCATGATGAAATCCTTATAAGATACATAAGACTGAATATGAGAAATTTCAATGAGTTACTTGTCAGAATGATTATCATTTGGAATATTTAACTTGAGAATTTCCATGAATAAAGAAATAAGTGAAATTAGAATTTCAATATCTAAGTCCTTCTTACAGACAGCACTATAAACAGCATGCGGTATGTCTGCATGACTATTTAGAATTCTATAAAAGCTTTCAACTTGATAAATAAAAAAGAATATTTCAAAAACAAATCTATACTAATAAAGAACTGAATTCTAGAGGTGCTAGTTAAGTCTACATTTGGACTTTTTGATAAAGCAAATCTGTGAATAAAGTCCCTCTAACAACATCGATCTGCTACTTTCAAGGTTGTGCGCCAAACGAAAACACACCGTGATGTAAATGAAAAAACTTTCATCTTGACAAGGGGTGAGTGAACTTGCCAGATTTTGATTTGCATTTTATTTTTCCAATTTGATACAAAAATTTTATGTAAATCAAACAGGTGCCAAAGCCTATGATTGCTCTGAGAAGACATGTGTTGGGCTACTGTGTCTACTGTGCATTTTGTTGTGTTTTTTTGCTGTGTTTCTACACCAAAACCGCAGCACTCACAGTTTTGTAATGAAAGTCAGTGTGATTTTACAAAAGCTGTGCCCACATGTGCATTTTTGGGTGCTGCGTTTTTGTAGCAGACATCGCCTGCCATTAGCTTGCTTGTTTTTGTGCTGCGTTTTCCCCATAGATTTCATTGCAAATGGCCCAAAATGCTTCACAAATGGATGGGTATTCCCACAGTCTGTGAGGCTTTTTAAAAATGATTTCTACACAATACTCACCCTCCCATGCAAGTCCACTGCGATCACTGGTGGTTCTTCATTCCGGGCACCGGGAAATGCTGCGCGAGTGACCTGAAGACCTGCGCCATCTGATGTGATTAGTCATGTGACAACCCATCACATGGCCAGCCTCTGATTGGACAACATTTACAGGTCCGTCTGCTGCCCTGGAAGAAGACATCACCAGTTACTGTGGGCTTGCCGGAGGATGAGAAAGTGTGTCTGTGTGTTGGTCTGTGTCTGTCTCTGTGTATGTTGGTTTGTCTTTGTGTGTCACCTTATTTGTGATGCGTTTTTGTGCTGTGTTTGTATGTGCACAAACACAGCACAAATGCAATGCTGTTAATGCTGCTTTTGTTTATAGACAGCTGTGTTTGCACAGTTGACAAACTCAGCACAAATGTAGCACAAAAATTAAGCACAGAAGGCACATAGCCTAACACCCACATGTCTCACAACCAACTTCATAATTACATAGTTATATAACTTGACTTGAAAAACTACACAGCTTCATCATGTTCAATCTTTGTTCATCAGTTTTAAATTTTCTATTGTTAAATTACTTTTATTGACAAATTAAATTTATTCAAATTACTCAATATTTAAAGTGTTGATCCTTATTTTTTCAAAACTTTGGCAATTCACCTTGGCATACTGTATATTAGCCTCTGGGGAAAATTCTGACTGATGGCTATCCAATTTTGTCTAATCAGTGCATGGAGTTTATAACAATTTACATATTTTTGTTTGTCCACCTGCTTTTTGAGAACTCACCACACATTCTCAATGGAAATGAGATCTGTGGACTTTCCGGCCAGGGATTCAAAAGATCAATGCTTTGTTTACTCATCCCTTAGTTAGCACTTTTATCTTACTACATAGTCCTTCATCATGCTGGAATTGTTCATCCTCAAATTGTTCCTAAATCATTGTGAGAAGTTTCTTCTTGGGTATATTTAAATATTCTTTATTTCTGGCACTGTTTTTAGACAAAATTTGATGTTAGCCTGCTGCCTTGCATGAAAAGCAAACCCCCCATAATTAGATTAAGAATGCTTTACAATTGGCATGAGACAGGACTCATGGTAGCTTGTCTCAATGTGTACATTGAGCCTTTGCATAAACATGATGTATCTAATATATAAAAGCCCAAGCTCACTTCCGTCACTTTGGCCATGACTTCCGTCACTTTGTCATCGGCTACGGTGATGTCACCACAGTGTACACCCTGAACGGGTGGACCAACATGGTGGCCCTAAACGGAGCGGGACTCAGGCAGCCCCGCCATGCTTATGGCTGCCCGTACAGTGCCAGTCGTCTCCCGGCCGCCACAGCCCGGAACTCAGCCGCGGCTACCTATGGCACGGAGGTCCGCGGCGAGTCAGCCGGGAGATGACCGGCTTTAGCCGGTCATTTCCCGGCTGGTGAGCCGCTGAGCTCCGTGCCGCCATACCGCGAGCCGCGATTATGATTGGTCGCCGCATTCAGCGTGGCGACCAATCAGAATAGCGGCGCGGTCTATGGTGCCATATTTGAAATACACTGAGTACAGTGTATTTGAAGTATCGCGCCATAGAGCGCGCTGCTATTCTGATTGGTCGTCGCGTTCATTGTGGCGACCAATCAGAATAGCGCCGCGCGCTATGCCGCCATCTTTAAAATACACTGTACTCAGTGTATTTGAAGTATCACGCCATACAGCACGTCGCTATTCTGATTGGTCGCCACACTGAACGCGACGACCAATCAGAATAGCGGTGCGCTCTATAGCGCGATTCTTCAAATACACTGTACTCAGTGTATTTCAAATATGGAGACATAGCGCGCACCGCTATTCTGATTGGTCGCCGCATTCAGCGTGGCGACCAATCAGAATAGCGCCGCGCTCTATGGCACGATACTTCAAATACCCTGAGTACAGTGTATTTCAAAAATGGCGCCATAGACCGCGCCGCTATTCTGATTGGTCGCCACGCTGAATGCAGATTATACAGGCGGCTCTGTGGGTAGCAGAGTATACAGGCGGCTCTGTTTGAAATACACTGTACTCAGTGTATTTGAAGTATCGCGCCATACAGCACGTCGCTATTCTGATTGGTCGCCACACTGAACGCGACGACCAATCAGAATAGCGGCGCGCGCTATGCCGCCATACTTCAAATACACTTTACTCAGTGTATTTCAAATATGGTGGAATAGCGCGCGCCTTAATTCTGATTGGTCGCCGCACTGAACGCGCCGACCAATCAGAATAGCGGCACGCTCTATGGCACAATACTTCAAATACACTGAGTACAGTGTATTTCAAACAGAGCCGCCTGTATGCTCTGCTACCCACAGAGCCGCCTGTATAATCTGCTACCCACAGACCCACCTGTATACTCTGCTACCCACAGAGCCTCCTATATATTCTGCTACCCACAGAGCCGCCTGTATACTCTGCTATCCACAGATTTAAGAGATAGAGACCAAAGATGTTTTTGTGACCCAGATTGCATTACCTGAATGACCACACAAAGGGTTGCAGTACAAAAAGTTTTTATTAAATTACTGGTGGTACACAAAACAGGCAACAGTGGGAGGGTAAAAAAGGACAGTGTGGATAAGGGAGGTGAGAGGAAGGCAAGAGAGGCAGAGGACAAGTACCCTCACCCTGGAAGCTAAAAGGAGATGCCTGTAACCCTGAAGGAGCATGCCTAAGTAACAGTATAGTAAGATGAAAATTCAACTATTTTAGGGGAACAATACAGGCAACCCGATAATACTTACCCATGGGAATGTGTAGAGGGGTCCAGTGCCCTCCTGCCTTCAACTCAAAGGCCCCGACACGTGTTTCGCGTCGGCTTTCTCAAGGGCCACCTGCCCCTTGAGAAAGCCGACGCGAAACACGTGTCGGGGCCTTTGAGTTGAAGGCAGGAGGGCACTGGACCCCTCTACACATTCCCATGGGTAAGTGTTATCGGGTTGCCTGTATTGTTCCCCTAAAATAGTTGAATTTTCATCTTACTATACTGTTACTTAGGCATGCCCCTTGAGAAAGCCGACGCGAAACACGTGTCGGGGCCTTTGAGTTGAAGGCAGGAGGGCACTGGACCCCTCTACACATTCCCATGGGTAAGTGTTATCGGGTTACCTGTATTGTTCCCCTAAAATAGTTGAATTTTCATCTTACTATACTGTTACTTAGGCATGCTCCTTCAGGGTTACAGGCATCTCCTTTTAGCTTCCAGGGTGAGGGTACTTGTCCTCTGCCTCTCTTGCCTTCCTCTCACCTCCCTTATCCACACTGTCCTTTTTTACCCTCCCACTGTTGCCTGTTTTGTGTACCACCAGTAATTTAATAAAAACTTTTTGTACTGCAACCCTTTGTGTGGTCATTCAGGTAATGCAATCTGGGTCACAAAAACATCTTTGGTCTCTATCTCTTAAATGCTTCAAACTGATGTGTGCTCAGTATCATGATTGTTCCTGGTCTTTTATACCATTATATCTGCTATCCACAGAGCTGCCTGTATACTCTGCTTCCCACAGAGTCGCCTGTATACTCTGCTACCCCCAGAGCCGCCTGTATACTCTGCTACCCACAGAGCCGCCTGTATCATCTGCTACCTACAGAGCCTTCTGTATACTCTGCTACCCACAGAGCCGCCTGTATACTCTGCTACCCACAGACCCGCCTGTATACTCTGCTACCCCCAGAGCCGCCTGTATACTCTGCTACCCACAGAGCCGCCTGTATCATCTGCTACCCACAGAGCCTTCTGTATACTCTGCTACCCACAGAGCCGCCTGTATACACACAATTCATTTCACCGCGCTCCCGATGCAATTGCATCGGGCCCCTGACCACTGCACTCTGCCCCTGACCACTGCACTCTACCCTGACCACTGCACTCTGCCCCTGACCACTGCACTCTGCCCCTGACCACTGCACTCTGCCCTTGACCATTGCACTCTGCCCCTGACCACTGCACTCTGCCCCTGACCACTGAACTCTGCCCCTGACCACTGCACTCTGCCCCTGACCACTGCACTCTGCCCCTGACCACTGCACTCTACCCCAACCACTGCATTCTGCCCCTGACCACTACACTCTGCCCCTGACCACTGCACTCTGCCCCTGACGACTGCACTCTGCCCCTGACCAATACACTCTGCCCCTGACCACTGCACTCTGCCCCTGACCACTGCATTCGCTATGAAAAATTGTTTTATCACTTACATTCTCCTATGGTAATTATCATTGTGTCAGCCACGCTGTAGACACTGGTGGTGTTCTCTCATCCTCCATCTCCCCACCTCCCTGATGTCCTGCTTCCCATTCATGCACCTCGCATTGGTAATCTGTGCGCTTCTTCCAAGTGTGACGCAATGGCTGCATCATTTCAAGTCATGTGCATTCTTGTTATTTATGTGGTGTACTGAGTGGCATCAGAGTGCACACTGTACATGCTCTGAAGCCCTAAATCTGCAGCCACACAGACCATATGCTGATGCCATGTGTTTGGAAGTTTCTGTAAGGTTTGTTGGCAACTTCTGAGTTAATTAGAGAAACACCTGTGGATGTATGGATGTATTTTAAGGCACACCTGAAACACACTTTTTCTTTGTGTAGCATCATGGGAAAGTTTAAAGAAATCAGGCAAAATATCAGGAATAGAATTGTGGACTTGCACAAGTCTGGTTTATCCTTGGGTACACTTTCCAGATACCTGAAGGTGCCTTGTTCATCTGTTCAAACAATTATATGCAAGTAATGTATAAACATGATAGGAATGCCCAGCCATCATACTGCTCAGGAATAAGACGAGTTTTGTGTCCCAGAGATAAATGTGCTCTGGTCCAACATGTGCATATCAACCCAATATCAAAAGCAAAAGACCTTGTGAAGATGATGGTGGAAGCTGTTAATATTTTGCCATTATCCGTAGTGAAACGAGAACTGTATCAACATGGACTGAAAAGCCGCTCTGCCAGGAAGAAGCCATTACTCCAAAAGAAACATAAAAAAGCCAGACTAACTTTTGCACATTCACACAGGAACAAAGACCTACATATTTGGAGAGATGTCATGTGGGCTGATGAAACTAAAATTGAACTGTTTGGCCATAATGATCATCGTTATGTTTGGAGGGAAAAAGGAGAAGCTTGGAAGCCTAAAGGTACCATGACACGCGGCAATATTTCTTGCAATTTCACTGGCAATTTGCTGGTTGCAGTGAAATCGTGGACACATTGTTCCATTTGTACACGGCAACAAAATAAAACAATGTGTCCATGATTTCACTGCAATCAGCAAATTGCCAGTGAAATTGCTAGCAATATTGCCGCGTGTGACAGTACCTTTAGAATACCATCCCAACTGTGAAAAACAGGGATTCATCAGTATGTTGTGGGGTTGTTTTGCTGCAGGAGGGACTGGTGCACTTCAGAAACTAGATGACATCATAAGGAAAGACAATTATGAGGCGATACTGAAGATACTCAAGATATTAGCCAGGAAGTTAAGCTTGGAAGAAAATAGATTTTCAAAATTGACAATCGATGAAGTATACTGCCAAACTGGTTAGCGTCTTAAGGATAACGAAGTCAATTTTTTGGAGTGGCCATCACAAACCCCTGATCTCAATCTATTGAAAATTTATGGGCAAAGATGAAAAGGCAGGTGAGAGCAAGGCGACCTACAAACATGGCTCGGTTACACCAGTTCTGTCAGGATGAATGGACACAAATTTCTATCAACTATTGTGAGAAGCATGTGGAAGGATATCCAAAATGCTTAACCAAGTCATACAATTTAAGGGCAATGGTACCTAATACTAATAACTAAAATCTATAAACTTTTGACTTTGCAGAAAGTAATAAAAATGCCTTAAAACATTCTCTCTCTCTCTTTCATTATTCTGGCACTTGACAAATATTAATAATTATCCTAATTGTCCTAAAATGGCAAAGGTTTATCCTGATTTCATGTCAGATAGTGAGAAATACATGCATATGTGTCTCTTTATATAGTGTGTGTAAATTTCTGGTTTCAACTTTATATACATATGTATCATTATTCGTTATGATATATGTATTTTTTATTTCAATATACACATTAAGTTTAGTAGTTTAGCTTTATAAAATATATTTTACTTTCTGCCACAATTTTATACATTATGGGGGTAATGTCTGTTGAACATCCATTTTTGCTCAGTGTGCATTTTAGAGGACAGTAAATTAGCACATAAGAGAAGCATGACTTCATCCCTTTGTCAGAATTACAGACTAATGACCTGTCATTCCCATCTTATAATAAAACAATTTGTCTCCTCTTACAAAACCTGAGAGAGAACATGTTACATTGAAGATGATTTGAAGCATTCAGCAGGTATTGTAGTGTCTATTGAAAACCAGATATAAACTGATAGAATGCTGCTATCTTTCTAATCTTCTATTTTATATTGTTCTGTCACACTTATAATAGAGACATTCTTATACTAACATAATCAACTTGTGTACGGTAGATACTTTTAGAAATTCCTTCTGTATGATAGAAATTACAAGGCAATTCACAGTCAAGTGCTTCCACTTCTTCAGTATTTGAACCTGGAACATTATTTTCCAGAAGACCAAAATATCAAACTAGTCTTCTGACCAGAATTTTTGATGAATTTTCAACTAACTTATTTTTTGTACTAAATGTGAAGGTTCAAGAACCTGCAAATCAGAGATCAGACAGTAACTTAGTTTGTCTATAATTGGGCTATTCACATTTCTGCCTTTCATTTAATAACTGAGATATGAAAAACTGGTTCTAGTTCTCGGTCACAGGAATCGATATTATGAAAACAGCCGAGTGCGCCTGTGCAACGCTATTTGCGTTACTACCATAGAAATGAATGGGAGCTATAAAAAAACAGCATAAGGCTAGGGCCACATTGGCGTCAGGTGTTTGTTAGGATGGATCCGGCATAGAGCAGCATTACCGCAATGTTACCATAGTGTAACTCTGTGTTAACGCTGCCATAGAGTTATATGGATGACGGGATCCAAAGTGCAAGCAAACGTGGGCACAAAAATGCCTGTGTTTGAAATCTTGTGCTATTTTGTAGCGGACAGCTGAACGTAACAAGCGGTATTCAGCTGTCCGCTACCAAATAGCACGAGATTCCAAACACAGGCACTTTTGTGCATCCCTTTGAATGCCCCTTGGATCCCGTCATCCATATAACTCTATGGCAGCGTTAACACAGCATTACACTACAGTAACGCTGCAGTAATGCTGCTCTATGCCGGTTCCTTCCTAACAAACACCCGACGCCAATGTGGCCCTAGCCTAATACAGTGAGCTATTTTTTCTGAAACTCAGGGTTGTACAAACAGCACAGTTCACTTTGCTACGATATTTCTATATATCCCATTAAATTCTTAAGGAGTTAAGCACACAGCATAGGACAAATGCTCTCAACTGTATTTGTAACCCCACATCTTGTAGCCAGGACTGAGAAGTAGTCATCCGATCTTGGAACTCAGAGATGAGAATAATCCTCTTAAGGTACCTTTACACGCCGCGACGGCAGGCTGGATACATCCCGCTACTTCACGTGCACGAGCACGCTCAAACGGTTACAAACGGTCAACGCACCCTCTTTACACGCCGCCACAAGGTGCGCTACGCCACGCTACATCTATAGCTAGCTACATCGCCGGGTGTCTCAAGTAGCCAGCTGTAGCTCATTTACACACCGCTATAACCAGCTACTATGGGCGTACCTGGTGCAGCAGGGTCAGCACATAGGCGTGCTACAATTGTGGATTACGAGCCGTCCGTACGCTGATAGGACGAAGCAATAACATCCTGATTGGGCAGGCAACGCAGGAGGCTGAGTAATACAGCACGCTCGAGCAATTGTGTAGTGTGACTCGTCAGCTCCTTTAAATATGCCTCCCTATGCAGCGACTACCAATCGTCATGCAGCAGCTTCCACCAATGATCGCACATGGGGCGCGGTAACACGGAGCCAGGGTCACGCCTTAGCTACATTGCAGCTACATCGCAGGCTGTCCCGAGTTCCCTTCTGTTGCCTCTTTACACGCCGATACAGCTCGCTACCATCGGCGATGTAGCCATCAGTTTTCGAGCAGAGCTAGGAAACAGATGTATCTGTTGCCGGCTGTAGCGTCACGTCTTCAGACGCCGCTACGACGGGCTACATTGGCGCTACAAGCTACATTTGTAGCCTGTAGCAGGATGTATCCAGCCTGCCGTCGCGGCGTGTAAAGGTACCATAAGTGATTAATACGTTTTTAATAATTATCTATTTCCACTAATTTTCAAAGTAATTTTTCCCATTGCAATAAATAATTACTCTGGATAAAATTACATTGTATCAGTATCCAAATCCATCAAGGAGGAAAGACTTCACTGTCAGCTGATGGCTCTCCCAAGAGCTATGTGCTAGGTGACTATTGTAGTTTGCCATTATAGGCTGAGCCACTGATGATAGTAAACTTACTCAACTAAAATACAATAGAGATGAGCGATGTTCGATTCAAAATGGTCGCCAATCTCAAATTCGAGCTGTCTTGGGCGGTGCTCGAGTCATTCGACGAATGTGAACAATTTGCTTAAAATTCGTCAGTTCAAGGTTATGTTCGATAACGCTTCGATCACCAAAAGCTTAACCCTAACCCTAACACTAACACTGTTAATGAATGTTTAGATCAGTGCTGCAGAAATAATGCCAATCTCAATTTTTTTTTCTCCTAACTGCATATACAGTGGGGTGGTGCAGGCTGTCAGCCAATCACACACACACAAAGCACAGTGCATTTTTTGCACACAAGCAAGGGCATGTGTCATTGGCTGTGTATGTCACATGTCCTTGCCCTATAAGACCAGGCCATTTTCCCCATCACCACCATTTCCTCAGTGCTGCAGTTGTGTGTCAGTCAGGCACCGCTACTGCTGCTGTGGGCGCTATAAAGTGTTATTTAAATAGATAGTGAGCAAATCTCAAATTAGATAGACAGATAGGTTTAGAGAGAAGGGACTAGTTAGAATCTCAGCCATTTTGAGGGCTACTTCAGACAAGTAGGGAGTAGGGATTAGTTGTAAATATCAGCCCTTTTGAGGGCTACTTCATAGAAGTAGAGACTAGTTATAATATCAGCCCTTTTGAGGGCTAGATTAGAGCAGTTCCTATTAGTTTTTGCCAGGCAGGTGTATGCCAGTGCTGTACAAGTGTTTTTCACAGCATCTGGACAAATCTAGCTCAGGCAATCCTTTAGGGCAGGTAGTGTAGCACTGCTGTGAAGAAAGCTACACCACCTACTTGTCTTTAGTAGCCAATTTTTTACTGCAGCTGGTCCAGGCAATTTTTTGGGGCTGGTAGCAGTGTCTGGTAGTCATCGGTGTAGCCCAGCTGTAAAGTAAGCTACACTGCCTGTTTATCCAGTAGCCACTTTTTTACTGCAGCTAGTCCAGGCAATTTTTTTGGGCTAGTAGCAGTGTCTGGTAGACAGTGGTGTAGCCCACTTGTGAACCAAGCTACACCGCCTGTCTAGTTCAGACTAATTTTTAAAAGCACCTATCCCAGGTAATAGTGTGGGCCTAGAAGCAGTGTCATTTAGACAGTGGTGTGTAGCCCACTTGTGAAACACACTACACCGCCTGTCTAGTTCAGACTAATTTTTAACTGCACCTAGCCCAGGTAATAGTTTGGGCCTAGTAGTAGTGTCATTTAGACAGTGGTGTGTAGCCCACTTGTGAAACACACTACACCGCCTGTCTAGTTCAGACTAATTTTTAACTGCACCTAGCCCAGGTAATAGTTTGGGCCTAGTAGTAGTGTCATTTAGACAGTGGTATGTAGCCCACTTGTGAAACACACTACACCGCCTGTCTAGTTCAGACTAATTTTTATCTGCTCCTAGCCCAGGTAATAGTTTGGACCTAGTAGCACTGTTTGGCCAGTCAGCTCTGCTCGATTTCCATCTTAATTTATTTTTGCCAGCAACAGCAGAGTTGCCAATTTGTTCATATATAAAATGAGTGGCAAAAGACCTGTTGCTCGTGGAAAGGGTAATAGGCGTGGTGGAAAGGGAAAAAAGTTTGTGTCTGTGGGGTAGATGATAAAGCAACAGTAACATTTGCTGAAGAAAGACGTTCTTCCAGCCAAAGTAAGATGTCTACTTCTTTACATGGACAATATGATATGATCCCTTTTGTATGGACACGAGTCACACGACGATGACTACCAATTGTAGATGAGGCACAAAAAGAGCAGGCGCTTGAATGGATAGCAAGCGCTTCATCAAGTGGGCTCTCCTCCACCTCAACTTTAACATCACAAATACACCAGTCCTCAGAGGTGTCACCCCAATTGCACTAGCTCCCAAGTCTCCAGCCACCCAACTGAGTATGGGGTAAGACAGATGGTTGAGTATGCAGAGCTGTTCACTCATACTATAGCCTGGGAATCAGAGGTCTGCTCCAAAGCTTCTGTGAGTCCAGAAGAGAAAATGATCTGCACTGATGCCCAGAAGCTTTGTGAGTCGGATCCAGGCCAGATGAAATAGGTTGTGAGAAAGCATAATGTAGACCCTCATTCCCAAACTGTAAGTCCTGTTGGTGGAGACAATGAGGAAGATGCTAATGAGACTGAGATACCTGATTGGAAGGACATTTTGACCTTTCAGTCAGGGCAGGAAGAGGTTGGTTCTGAGGATGACGGGTGTGAGAGCATAAAGGTTGATGATGAGGTTGGAGATCCCACTTACTGTCAACCCACAGTCAGCCAGTCGATGAGGGGCAGCAGAGGAGGTAAAGGAGGATGCTAGTGATGAGGTTAGGTTGCGCCTTCCTGGGCAGAGACGGAGTACTGGAAGCACGTCAACAACTGCATCCTCAACCACAACTCTGCTTCTGAGCAGAAGTCGTGGTGACTCTTCTTCAGGTCGCATGGGCTGTAAGCCTTGCCTAGCCTGGACCTTTTTTGAGATCGCAAAGGATAAGCAAACTCAGGATGACACAGGGGTAAAAAAGTCCTTGCGGATCTATGACTTGTTCATCTTGATGAACGTTAGTCTGTCTACATTTTCAGTGGACACAGCTGTGTGCGCTTATCTGTCAGCAAATCACCAGCAGCGCTGAAGACACATTCAGAGAGAACGCTGGCTGCGGGGCACTACATGAGCTCCAAGGCGTAAGTGGTGAGCTCAGGCCATTTTTCCAGATTGGAAGTCCAAAATGAGCAAGGGTCCAGTTCCACAGTAATGGCATCGATGTTCACTTGGAGATACTCCTGTGAGATTCACTATGTGCACCACTGGTGTTTTGTGGAAAAGCAGATTTAAGATTCTGTAACAGCTTCTGCTGATACTCCTGCATGCGTGAATCCCTTTCTATGGCAGGAATTATTTTGCCAAATTTACTTTTGTACCGGGGATCTAAGATTGTGGCAACCCTGTAGTCGGCATTACTTTGAATTCCGACAATCCGAGGGTCAAGTTGCAGGTAGTGCAGCAAGAAGGCACTCATGTGTCTTGCACATTCAGGAGGCCAAAGTCCTTGTTGTGTTGGTGACGGTGAGGTAAGAATCATGCTTCCTTCCTCTGCCCTCCCACCCCAACCTCGCACAACAGAAATGTGATCAAGGTCTCCCTCATCTGATGAGTCTTCCATGCCCATTGCCAGTCCGTCATCCATTTGTTCCTCGGCTCCTGCACCTTGCTCAACTGTTTGGCTGCTATCATGCACCCTTGTTAATCCCTCTCCCCCACCCTCCCATTCCTACTGCCTCGGTGCTGCCAACCATCTGGACCTTGGAGATATTGTTATCCCTTCCGCATACGACTCTTCCTGTACTTCCTCCCCCTCCTTTTGCCCACCACCTGACTCCGAATACTGTTTAAAGTGTGCTGCAGCATGTAAATGACTGGAATAGTCATGCTGATAATGGCATCATCAGCACTAAACATCTTCGTCGCCATTTCAAAACTGTGCAGAAGAGTGCATAGGTCCTTGATCTGAGACCACTCCAGCAGCGTGATTTGCCTCACCTCTGGATCTCATTGGCCCAGGTTATGTGTCATAACATATTGCACCAGGGCTCGTCAGTGCTGTCACAGTTGCTGCAACATGTGCAGAGTTGAATTCCATCGTGTTGGCACATCATATTTCAGCCGGTGAACTGGCAGGCCGAACAACTTCTGTAGAGATGCAAATCGTTGAGCTGCAGGTTGTGAATGGCGGAAGTGAGCACACAGCAACCGTGCCCTCTGCAGAGGCCCATCTAGGCCAGGATGGAGGGCTAAAAATTGCTGGAAAACCAGGTTTAAGATGTGAGCCTTACAACGCATTTTTGTTACATTGCTTCAGCGAAGGGCCACACCCAGCATTGCAGCATTGTCGCACACGGCCTTCCCTGGTCGCAGGTTCAGTGGAGACAACCATTGATGAAACTTGGTCGCCACAGCTGACCACAACTCCTCAGCTGTGTGACTCACGTTGAGCCCTGTTGTCAGCATAGTAAGGAGGTGAGCAGGATTCCTTCTGCGCAGTTAGAATGCGGGTGGCATTACCATACAGGCTTCGGGGGCAGGTGGAGGACCAAGGCGAGGTTGAGGAGGCAAAAGCAGTGGAGGAACTTCTACATACAGAGGATTGACGCACAACTCGTGGGGATGGCAAGAATTGCACAGCAGCCCCTTCTCCTGCTGTCACCATAGTTACCAAATGGCCACTCACCGACATATCCAAGTGTCTGTGGTGAAATGCACCCTGTCACGCACAGAGTTTCTCAAGGAAGCTGTGGTGTTGTGTGCGACATGCTGGTGTAGCGCAGGCACAGCTTTCTTTGAGAAGTAGTGACAACTGGGCATCTGGTACTGGCACTGCGATGGACATAAGGTCTCGAAAATCCTATGTGTCCACCAGATAGAAAGGCAGAATTTCTGTAGTCAACAGCTTGCACATGGTGAAATTCAACCTCTTAGCTTCGTCATAGCTAGGAGGAAATGGTCTTTTACTTGTCCACATCTGAGGGACCGAGGGCTGGCTGCTATGCTGAGACGGGGTTGAGTAGGGTGTTCCCTGCAAACTGCTAGTCTGTGAGGAAGGTGCAGGCGGACATATTATGTTGCCTTTATCCAAAGGTGGTGCTCTCAATGTCTGACAGCGCTCAACACCAGCAGGTGTTTCCACTTCCAAAAGAACTGATGACCTGCCAATCACACTGGCTGTTGCTGGTAAAGAGGTGGAAGCATGTGTGACTACTGTCCCCACAGTCATAGAGGATGAAGAGGCGGCAGATGCACTTGATGGGGCAGATGGTGGTTGGCCCGGCCCGCTAGACGGCATTGTAGCACAGTGAACTTCCCACTGCGACTTTTGCTTCATATCCATGTGACGGTTCAAGCAAGAAGTACTCAAACTATTGATTTTTCAGCCTCCACTTAGATTTTAATCACAAATCTTACAGATAACATGGGGAGACTGAAGGCTTGTGGATTTTTGAATGTGCTGCATGAAAGTCACCTCACCAACCATTTTAAGCTTGCAACTCTGGGGCAATTGATGCCACTTAAGTGGTGTCTGTGCCCAAATTTTTGGAAAAAATAGAGACTGTTGGTGGAGTCCCCTTGCTGTGTTTTACATGATTTTAGAAGGGCATGACATGCCTATATCTGTGTCTCCTCCTCCTTTTACACGTCCAGCTCTTTTCTTTTCACATTTTTATATGTATTTGTCACTTTTCTATGTGTTTTGTTGTGTCTTCTGAGTAGTTTGTCACCTTTTGGACACCTTAGAAGGTGTTTTCTGTATATTTTCTATGTGTTTGTACTTGTTTATGTTTGCCTGCCATTGTTTTTAATGGTATTCGACGGTGTTCGACGAATTTCGACAAACATTTGACGAACACATCCCCAATTCGACAAATCGAATCGAATTTGAACACTAGGAAGGTGGCTCATCTCTAGAATACGAGTGATTTTCAAGAAATTAGAATATCATCAAAAAGATAATATATTTTAGTAATTCAATAGAGAACAGGTACACTGCTCCATTAAGTGTGTGCAGAAAGTGCCGCACATCCTAAGAGCATTCCCAGACCTGCCAAGAGGGCGCAGGTTCCTAACAAAGAAGGAAGCAGACAGCAGCATGGAACTATGGACAGGGGCAGGAGACACAGGACTAAACCTGGATAACTATTCTATATTGATTACTAACCTATTACAGCTCGGATGGGAAGCCAGTTGTAGGCAGTGAGGTGCAGCAGACAGATGACGATGGGAGAAATATAAAGGGATCCTTGTGGATCGACATGTTAAAAGCATAAGATCACCAAAAAGTGAGTGCACCTGAATACCCTTTTCACAGATCGCAGCAAGACTGCTACACTTAGATCCCTGCGCTCCTTGTTCTTTTGTGTCCCCCTTTACATATACAGTGAATCAATTCAAAAAGTGAAATTCAATTATTATATTTAGTCATTACAAACAAAGTGATCTAGTTCAACTGTTTGTTTCTGTAAATGCTGATGATTATGGCTTACAGCCAATGAAAACCCAAAAGTCTTTATCTCAGAAAATTAGAATATTATAAAAGACGAACTGAAAAAATGATTTTTAACTCATACATGTTGTCCTAATGAAAAGTATGTACAATAAATGCATGCAATACTTGGTAGAGGCTCCATTTGCATGAATTACTGCATCAATGCGCATGGCATGGAGGCGATCAGACTGTGGCACTGCTGAGGTGTTATGGAAACCCAGGTTGCTTTGATAGCAGCTTTCAGCTCGTCTGCATTGTTGGGTCTGGTGTCTCTCATCTTTCTCTTGACAATACCTCATAAATTCTCTATGGGATTTAGGTCAGGCGAGTTTGCTGGCCAATCAAGCACAGTGATACTGTGTTTATTAAACCAGGTATTGGTACTTTTGGCAGCATGGACAGATGCCAAGTCCTGCTGGAAAATAAAATTTCTATCTCCAAAAAGCTTTTCAGCAGAGGGAAGCATGAAATGCTCTAAAATTTCCTGGTAGATGGCAGCGCTGATTTTGGTCTTGATAAAACACAGGGGACCTACACCAGCAGATGACATGGCTCCCCAAACCATCACTAATTGTGGAAGCTTCACACTAGACCTCAATCAGTTTGGATTGTAGCCTCTCCACTCTTCCTCCAGACTCTGGGTCCTTGATTTCCAAATGAAATGCAAAATTTACTTCATCTGAAAACAACACCTTGGACCCCTGAGCAACAGTCCAGTTTTTTTTCTCCTTGGCCCATTTAAGACGCTTCTTGTGTTGTCTATTGGACATGAGTGGCTTGACACAATGAATGTGACAGTTGTAACCCATGTTCTGGATACGTCTGTGTGTGGTGGCTCTTCCAGCAGTGGTTCCATCTGTAGTCCACTCCTTGTGAATCTACCCCAAATTATTGAATGGCCTTTTCTTAACAATACTTTCAAGGGTATAGTTGTTGGCAGTTGTTTGTGCGCCTATTTCTACCACACTTTTTCCTTCAACTCAACTTTCCTTTAATATGCTTGAATACAGCACACTGTGAAAAGCCAGCTTCTTTAACAATGACCTTTTGTGGCTTACCCTTCCTTGTGGAGTGTGTCAATGACTGCCTTCTGGACATCTGTCAAGTCAGCAGTCTTCCCCATGATTGTGTGGCTTATTGAACCAGACTAAGGGACCATATTAAATGCTTAGTAAGTCTTTGCAGATGTTTTGTGTTAATTATTTTAATTTTCTGAGATAATGACTTTTGGGTTTTCATTGGCTGTAAGTCATAATCATCAACATTTACAGAAATAAACAATTGAAATAGATTACTCTGTTTTTAATGACTCTATATATTATATGTGTTTCACTTTTTGTATTAAATTATCTTTTTGAGGAAATTCTAATTTAATGAGAATAACTAAAGAAAAATTCACCCAAAAATCATTTTACACTAATAAGAATATTGCACTAGAGAGGGCTCACATGACCTTCCCCATAATGCCTTGCACGGCTGTGACCCGGCACCGTCATTGGGTCACATGACCGCAGTTACCGTGGTAACCAGTCATGTGACTCGATCAACTGATCGGGATGTGATGTCATGGCAGGTCCTGTACTGGGAGTGAGATGGAGACATCGGGGAATCACTGGACAAGTGAGAATCAAGATTTTTTTATTTTTAACACTTGCTTTTACTTAATTTCACTTCTGCAACATATGACTATACGTTGCAGAAGTGAAATTAGACGGTTAGGAGCAATTTTAGTGCACTGAGCATGCTCAGTACACTAAAATTGGATCCGAGAAACGATCAGCTATTTTCTCGGACCCGTGCTCCATAGGCCCCAAGTTATTTGGCGCGGATCATGTCAGACCCGATTCGGTCTGATTTGATCCGCTCTGTACAAAATCGGAGCAGTCTCTGATTTTGGGTACAGCTAAAAATTGGACAGAATCGAATCCTACACAAATCGGATGGCAATAAGGCCAAATCCGATGTGATCCGTAGCCCATAGGGTAACATGGGGGCCAAATCGGATCTGTGGCTGTCTGTTTTACAACGGACAGCCATGGATCCAAGGAAAACGTAATGTGAAAGCACCCTAACATCTAATATTGCTTATCTGTGACACAAGACCAACAGACCAGCAATGAACCCATTGTATTGACGTTTACTTTGGCAGAGATTAGGCTAAAGGATTAGACACTTATCACTTTATCAGCTCAACAATTTATAGACTTTACCAGAAGGAATATTCATGTTCATGCACTAGAATAGTCCCTGTAGTCACGTACAATACATTTTTTATATTTTGAAATTAATGGTGAATTCTGTAAAAACTAATGACTAATATTAATGACTAATAAAACGTACACCCATGAACATGGCCTTAAATGGCTAATTAGTCTAAGAAAAAATATTATGAATGGTACCAATGCAATAATTTCTAAGGTTCCAAAAAAAAAAATCATCTCTGTTGTTAAGAATTATAAACTGGATGTACTATTGGAACTGCTGTCACAGGCCAGGCAACTAAAGAACCAACAATGAGTTGTAGCTTTCAACCTACCTGGCATCCACTGGATGGTAAATGATTGCCCTGTGTAATCGGCAGTGATGTACAAACTTGGTTTCTATCATGGTGTCCTTTAAAAACACAGGCCCCAATCTGTATTCTGTTCTCCCTATACTATGGACCCATTTAGAAAAGGTATAGCCCTATGATACTTCATAAATGAAACTATTCTCATTAATTTAAAAATTAGAAGTTGAGAAGGCTACAAAATGAATTCAACAGAGTTTCTCAGATAATTTCCCAGTATATCTCATAGGGTACAACATACAAGTTGATGGACATAATACATAGATCATAAGCACATTCTATTTGCTCATAAAAATCCTTGAGATTTCTGATGGCTTTTATTGGTGGCAAACATCAGTCAGCCTTAAACGAGGATTGGAGATTCTGGGTCCGATTTATCATGTTTGTCATTTTGATAAGTATTTTTTTCTTTGTCTTGTTCTGGATATTTTCTTGTGCCAAACTTATGAATATGGTAAATGGGGTTGATAAATTTTGCACAAAGTAAAAAATGATTTCCTTTTTCTTTGCAGTTATTTAGTGTAAAACATCATGATATGTAGCAAGAATTGCACAAAAGTGACTGACTGACATGGAATCGCTCCAGGGTAGGGCTACATTACAATTGTGACAAGTATAGCAACTTTTTCAAAAGTCACAAATCAGGTGAAAACATCAAACCACCCCAAACCTTGTCTAATTATGTGAACATACACCTGTGAACATAGAAGGGGCAAATTGAAAGATGAATTTGGTGCAAACAAAAAAAAACACAAAGCACCAGGAACTCAACAAATACTGGAGAAAAAGTGTATATACATTACATTAAGTTATATAAATACAATATGAAATTATGAATTCAGAAGGACGATGTGTGTTTGGTCCGCGCTGCTACAAAAAACATGAAGCCCAGATCTTCAGTTACTTGAAATTTGTTGGATTGATCCGACGCGTTTCAAAGCCTGTTATGCTCCTTCATCAGGGAATATTCCCTGAATCCTTGGATTTCCCTACCACATTGCACGTGGAAGTATGTTCCTCGCAGCAGCTACTACCATGTTTTCCCTACTGGTTGTGTGTCACACAACCAGAGAAGGTGAGCAGTTCTATATACTGTACATATAACGAAAAGACCCTATTGCGCTTGCTTCCTTTGAAGTGATTATACCGTAATATGAAATTATGGACCATTGGGATTACTATATTAATATATGATATAGAGAAAACAAAGAGACTTGGATGGATTATTGGATAATATTGTAAATATTGTAAATCTAGTTTCTTGCTGGTATAGACATCCATCCTACCTTAACCCACATTTGATGTATTGATCTGTATAAAATGCTTTTTGTAAGACATCGGAATTGTATAATAAATGGCATTTTATACTTATACATGTATGACATAGAAGTAATGTATTGTCTTACATATAAATGGCATATCTTGAACAGACTGCGCTAAGGTAGAGAGCAATGAATGCACACATTTTGTCCAACGAATAAGAGGTAGACACACACGTAATTAGTTCTAATGAGTATCACATGTGTTTTGGGGTTCAGAGGGGTTATTTAGTAAGTGTGTTTCTTCCATTTATTCTTCTATTCTTGTATGTCTATGACTAAAGGATAATCGAAACGCATAAGGTGGGGACCCTGTGGAGGTCCTATGGTGTCACAATGTTTTTTGTGTTTTTATCGAAACGTGAGCAGAAGGAATTCTCTTTGTTTACAGCAATGAAAAGCACAAAGCACCAAAAACTCTACAAAAACTTGCGCAAAAAAATCATATTAAACTGGGCATTATGAGGATACAATTTTCTAAGGAGAGGTAAGAAATTTAGAAGCACATAGAACAGTATCAACAGTGGTATATGCAGTAAGATGATAGAAAAACCGTTATTAATGAATATTGTATATAATCATATAAATATATATATATACCGTATATACTCGTGTATAAGCCGACCCGTGTATAAGCCGACCCCCCTACTTTTGCCCCAAAAATCTGGAAAAACCTATTGACTCGTGTATAAGCCGAGGGTGGACTCCAGCACAGGTATACAGCCCCCAGCAGTGTGGTATACAGGCCCCCCAGTGGTAGTATACAGCAGCCCCAGTGGTAGTATACAGATTCCCCAGCAGCCCCAGTGGTAGTATACAGATTCCCCAGCAGCCCCAGTGGTAGTATACAGGAGCCCCAGCAGCCCCAGTGGTAGTATACAGATTCCCCAGCAGCCCCAGTGGTAGTATACAGGAGCCCCAGCAGCCCCAGTGGTAGTATACAGCAGCCCCAGTGGTAGTATACAGGAGCCCCAGCAGCCCCAGTGGTAGTATACAGGAGCCCCAGCAGCCCCAGTGGTAGTATACAGGAGCCCCAGCAGCCCCAGTGGTAGTATACAGGAGCCCCAGCAGCCCCAGTGGTAGTATACAGCAGCCCCAGTGGTAGTATACAGGAGCCCCAGCAGCCCCAGTGGTAGTATACAGCAGCCCCAGTGGTATACAGCAGCCCCAGTGGTATACAGCAGGCCCCCAGGGGTACATATAGCAGCCCCCAGGGGGTACCCAGCAACCCCCTGGGGGTACCCAGCAGCCCCCTGGGGGTACCAACAGCCCCCTGGGGGTACCAACAGCCCCCAGGGGGTACCAACAGCCCCCAGGGGGTACCCAGCAGCCCCCTGGGGGTACCAACAGCCCCCAAAAGCTGGCACTGTCCCCCCTTGTAAGGCCTCCCCCCCGCTGCTTATACATTACCATCCCGGTGTTCTGATCGGCGCCGCTCCTCGGTGCTTCTTCTTCATCCTCCCGTTCGCGCTCGCTGCATCCATCTGGGTTCTCCGGCGGTCGCGCGATGACGTCATATCGCTGCGACAGCCGGAGAACCCGGATGGATGCAGCGAGCGCGGACGGGAGGATGAAGACGCAGCACCGAGGAGCGGCGCCGATCAGAACACCGGGATGGTAATGTATAAGCAGCGGGGGGGGCCCTTACAAGGGGGGACAGTGCCAGCTTTTGGGGGGGCCATATGCACTGCTTCCCCCTGCCGCTGATTGACAGGGGGAAGCAGTGCATATATAATGAGCGGCCCCACGTGACGGGGCCGCTCATACAGCAGCCCCCCCCCCCGCCTCCTCCAGCCTCCACAGCCCCGGGACACAGCCCCCCCGTATATGACTCGTGTATAAGCCGAGGGGGGGACTTTTCAGCCCAAATTTTGGGCTGAAAAACTCGGCTTATACACGAGTATATACGGTATATATATTTGAATACATTTATATCTAAGATCTATAGTTGTGCTTTGTACAATTAGTGTTACTAATGATCCATATGTGGCAGTATTGGGCTTAGATGAAGTAATGGCAGTGGTCCAGTTACAGTCAATTAGCATGACATCCTGACTGATGATCAACCTTGTATCCTAAAGTATCACGCTCCAGCTATCTAAAATTACTGCTACAGTTAAGGAACAGATTGCTTTCCCATTTTCATATGACAGGTGAACAAATCAAGTACTATTTTACAGATTCTATTAGATCGGGCATTACTACTACTATAGAATGTGAAGAGAATTTGATAATATTGGTCCTTACAACCCTCACATATGTTGGATCTATTTGACTACAATGTTTCATAAGATGGAGACAGGTAACCTTTCCAACAGGTAGAAGTGTTAATAGAAAATAGTAAAGTCTTTTCTGATTGAATGCAAATTAATTCATTGGGAATTTTTTCAGCTGCAAGAGGCATCTATTTTTAATGAATATTTGAAGCAACTAATGCTCCTCAGCTGTACTTTCTCTTGTGTTTGACCTTTTTCCTTTATGTGAATTTACGTTATAGGGAATGGAAAAGGGTAAATGCCAGTAAACAGCATATTAAATTGCTGATACTGATTGCCTTTTTTCAACAATTAATTACCGGTACATATATTCATGAAAATTAGACATTCACGTGATGTGTCAAAGCATTGCACTATATGATAGTACATTGTATTGTACTATGTGATGTATTACTACTAGTCATCACCAATCACACATGTGGTCACTAAAATCATAACATCATAGACTAATGATTGTAATTGTAAGTGCTGAATAATATGTGGGCTATTTAATAGTAAAAAAAATGATAACAATTACACAGGAATGCAAAATTTGGGTTTATGAAAAGTGTTTCAAAGTCAATGGCTGGTTCTTATGTTTTCTTATGCCCTGATATAGAAAAAAAAAACACTTTTATTTTTTACCACCAAGTATGAATTTACATAAAATTATACACTGGCGATCATAATTAGAGAACACACAATTTGCTTAATGTTAAGGTCATTGTTTTTTTCTGTGTGAAAATATCCTAACATGAGTAAATTAGCAGTACTTTAAGCTTATTTCATAAATTGAATATATTCTAAACCACAGAATAAAATATAAATGAGATAAATTAAAAAGAACACTGATCAACATTAGAGAACACTTTCAGATAGCTGCAAGTTATTGATGTTAATCTGGCACCTCACTTTGCAAAAATGGTGCGCTGTTCCAAAGAGACTGAAACCCTCCAGCAGCAGGTTGCCTAGATGAAGGCCAAAGGGGTCACCCTATCACCCACAGCAACAGAAGTTGGACATTCCAAGTCTGTGATCTCTATAGGAAAGAAAAGAAGAGGGGTGCACTGTGAAGGACCATTAAGAAATTTGGACAATGAGGCCGGGGATGGGGCACTAACCTGGTGGGGTTGTGCATTCCCGCTCAACCCCGGTGACTGGCCTTTTGATGTGATGTTCCGGGCTGGAGACCGTGATCCACTGTTCACCGCGGGCCGCCGCTTCCGCGTTGTTTCCAGATGCGGTCACGTGGTACGGCCGGCCAGAAATACATCACTGCAGGTCCTTCAGCATTGTAGCTCATTGCAGGGTGACGCCAAGTCCTTCAAAACGGATTGTATGGTCCCAGAGCTGATCATGCCAATACTCCCTCAGCGAGGAAGGGGGATATATACAAGAAAGTTGTAGTGGTCTGATAGAGTCGCTTAGGAAAATACTGAGAGCACAATGGAATTAGTGGTTGGCAAACTTATTGGTCACCTTTACAACTCCACAACGCTTTTCAACCGAATTGGTCTGTCTTCATCAGGTGATGTAAAGGGTAGAAGAGGAAATGACATTTATAGGAATCACTAGAATGTGATTGACTCAAAGTGATTGCACTTTAAACCCTAGCCTAACCAACGCACAATAGACTAAAAGATATATATTACAATACTGGGTAACCAGAATTATCATTAAAACAAAGAATCCTTAGAAACAGTAATAATCATATAAAGTACAAACATTACAAAGGATATAAGAATATTATTTCATGTTGTGCTGAATGATAACATTAGTATTATGTAAAAGATAATATAAAACAAAAAAATTATTAGAAAAAAATATTAAAAATAGTATATAAAAAATTAATATAAAAATTTGTATAAAAAAATATTTTTGGTATAAAAGGGCAGAAAACAGCACCTTACAAACAATCTCATTGTCACATGTACATCCATATAAAGTGCTATAGTGAATTAATAGTTTTGTTTATCCATACACATGATTAACATTTAGCCACATTTTCTAAAGTTAAATATGACCTTCTGGTAAGATGAGGTTAATTGTAATCAACCACGTAACCAATAATGTAAATGACCGCCTGGACACTCTTACCAAAAAGGAGAGCTTTTGGATTTATAAATTGGGGACATTGAGTCCAGAATGTCATAATTTAACTTTAGAAAATGTCGCTAAACGTTAATCATGTGTATGGTGAAATATAAGAATTAATTCACTATAGCACTTTATATGGATGTATAGGTAACAATGAGATTGTTTGTAAGGTTAATTTTTATATACTATTTTTGATAATTTTTACAACAATTTTTTTGTTTTATCTTTTATATAAAACTAATGTTATCATTCAGCACAACTTGAAATATTATTCTTATAATCTCTGCAAATTTTGTGCTTTATATGATTATTACTGTTTTTAACGATTCTTTGCTTTAATGATAATTCTGGTTACCAGGTATTGTAGTATGTGTCTTTTAGTCTATTGTGTGTTGGTTAGGCTAGGGTTAAAAGTGCAATCACTTTGAGCCAATGACATCTTAGTGATCCCTATAAATGTAATTTCCTCTTCTACCCTTTACACCCCCTCATGAAGACAGACCAATTCTGTCGAAACACATTGTGGAGCTGTAAAGGGGACCAATAAAGGTTTGCCAACCACTAATTCCATTGTGCTCCCAGTATTTTCCCTAAGCGCTTCTATCAGTCCGCTACAACTTTCTTGTATAAGTCTGTGATTTCTAGAATATTGCAACTTTACAACATCACAAACTCTTACAAGTCCCCCAAAAAGGCTGGTCGCCCTTGAAGGGCAAATGCAAGAGAGGACCAGATAATGTGGAGAATCTCCATGGGTATTCGTTTCAACACTCCAGCTGGAACTGCTCATTAGTTCAGCACTGAACAGGGTAAGGATCTGTGCCGTCATACAGTATCACAACATTTAAGAGCATTTGGACTGAAAGCCCACTCTCTAGGGACCAAATCTTTAATTAGCAGAAAGAATCAAAAGGTTAGACTCACCTTTGGTGAGGAGCATGCTATGTGGACAGAGGAGAAGTGATTCGCAGTTTATTTTAGTGATGAAAGCAAGTTTAACTTATTTGGATCTGATGGGAAACATTATGTTTTCTGACAAACTGGGGAAAGACAACCTGAAAGACAAAGAGTATGTAACAAAGTCAATGAGAGGTGGTGGAGGAAGTGTCATGGTTTGAGGAATGTTTTCTGCTGCAGGGTTTAGACCTCTCATACAGCTACATGGCAGAGTAAATGCAAGTGTGTATCAGTACCTTCTTGAACAACACATGGTTCCTTACTTGTGCTCAGCACTGAATCAGCCAGCAATTTTCATGCAGGACAATATTCCCTGTCACAAAGCAAAATTGGTAAACAGTTCCTTGAAAAAGAAAACATTGAAACAATGAAATGTCCTGCCCAGAGTCCTGCTCTAAACCCAATAGAAAAGCTCTGGAAAATCCTTGGTGACAAAGTCATAGCCAAGAAACCCACAACAGTCGCAGAACTGTGGAAGAGACTGGAGGAAGAGTGGACCAAACTCACACCAGAGCAGTGTGAGAGAATAGTGATGTCCTGTGGCTGCAGATGTGCTGAAGTCTTTCAAAGGCCTGTACACTTCCCACTGATTGGTGACTGTTGCAACCTTCACAAAACTTAGTTTTAATCTTTCTCTGTGCTACAATCATTGCTGTTCCCAAACATCACGTTTTGTGTAAATTAAAGGTTTTACGTTGATATACTTATGGTTATTTTGTTCTAATGGCATGGTGTATCCATTATACAAAAAACCTTCAGATTCTGATCAATGAAGATTACATTCTGTCTGAAAAAATCAAGTGATCATACATTGTTCTCTAATTTTGATCGCCAGTGTACAAGAGATATGTAAAAGAAAAAACTTCACTATAGCCAACAATGGAAACAATATCATATATAAACATTTAATGAATATTCATTCTTCAGTCTCAGTTCTCCATGTGCAGTCAGACAAGATATATTTATTCTCACTTTACAGCCCTTCTCCTCAACTCACAAACATTCAAGTATTTAAAATAGATCTCCTCTGTTAGTTGAGAAACAGATCTTTGGAGCTCTGTTTGCTCAAATGGCAACCAATCATAGCACAAAACTAGGATGTGCTGCAATTTGAATTATTTGATGGGGGCTATTTTATCATATTCTTGGTGATCCCCGTTTAATGCTAATTTGAATAGCCATGTCCATGTTTTTAAAGTCACAGGATTTGTATATTCACTCTCCCGTTGTGGGTTTGATATTTTTCGAGGATTGACAAACGTCTCTCCTTGCCCAATTAAGAAGAGTGACTCCCCTCTGAAACTAATTGGATGAGATCTATCCTTTTTGATTGCACAGTTTTCTGGCACTTTATGTATTGGTTGCACATTGTCACTTTATGTATTTTGTCTTATTTTATATAATTAATTAAAAATTATATTTTATTCTCTATGCTAAATTGGATTGAGATTAATGAGAGAATCACTCTGTAACGCAATTTTTGTTCCTGGCTTCCAAGTGTAATATTTTAACTGCTATGTTTAAAGACTATGGAAAAAAGACTGCATTCAGCACAAACTGTGATTTCATGACCACAGCCCAGAAAAATTTTGTATTTATTATTAAAAAAAAATGGCAATTACACTATGTAACAAAATTTTATTTTTTTTGATCCTGGGTACAAAGTGTGTTTTTGACTCGCCCCGCGGGGGCCATAGGGTATTCGGAACCGGGTCCTGTTTGGTGTCGTTACTGGGGAGGGGATGTCAGGGTGGCATGACCTGGCCCATGGCCCCAGAGTGGTTAATCAATAGGGTAGGAGAATGGAAGATCTGCTTTAGGGTCGGGAGTTTAGAAATGGTTCTCCTTGGGATCAGATTACCAGACTTGTGGATTCTTCTTTACGTGACGCCATCTGCGGGTTGCCGCTAGTAATGGCTGCCGCTGCTTTATAGTTCCACTGGGGGCATTGGTGATAAGGCAGCTTGGTGGTGAAGCCCTCCACAGGTAGGGTCAACCCCCCAGGGCAGCAGATGTTATCAGTGAGTTGGTACTGGTGTTACAGTGCAGAGGCCCAGCAAGAAAGTCACAGACACAGTGAGGTACAGTCTCAAGATGTTTACTCACAGCTTTGTTGTTCCTGGTTAGAGCAATCATCACCATTGCAATAACCCATGGAGTACTGAGTCCTTGGAGATGGAGAAGGAGGATCCAGCTAACTCCCGGGTAAGGTGGTGGCTCCAACCGGCACCCCTTTCTACTGTCCTTTCACGGTCGACTCTTCTTCTCTGCTTGCTTCACCCTCCTGCCCTGCACCTCACTCACACAGTGCCCCAAGCCAGTGGCCGCGGATCCTTCCTAAGGTTACTACGTCATCTGGCCCTGAACCCTATGTGGCCACCTTTTCGATGGATGTGCGCGTCTTCAGCTGCAGCACTTAGAGATAGCGCAGTCTCCGAGTTCTTAGCTGAGCCTAGTTATTTTCCAGTAGTCTGGTGCCCTGTACCCCTTCTCTGAAGCCTGGCCCCTCCACATAGCTAAAGTCGATGTGGATGTGCGTGTCCCCGGGTAGATTGCTCACTACTCAGTCCCCTGGGACCTCTTCTGTCCTCTGGAGCTCCCTTGTTCTCTTGCTCTTTCTCTCTTCAGATGTTACCCCTTCACGTGACAGACTCTCTTGCCCTCACAGGCTGCATCTGCTCCTGCGAGCCACTCTCATGAACTACCAACTGACTCTAGATGTTTCCATCGTCCCTTTTATATTGTCTGTCATGTGTCCCACGTCACCTACTCCTTCCCGGGTGCTCCCCTTAACTCCACTCTCCGCCCCACCCTACTACCCTGGTTCCTCTCTTCCTGACAGGATCAGGGACTCTGCTCTCCCACAGGAGCAATCCCGCCCTGACCCCAACCTGGAGCGGGGTGTGGTGTCTTGGTGCTTGGATACCCGTCAGTGCCCCCTCCTTACCCCAGAGTGGGGTACTACATCTCTAAGTGGAGTGCAGTATCTCTTTGGTGACTGGATGTGCAGGGATCGCCACATTTTCCTAACCCGTTATTCTTAAAACAAATAGAATATAGTTGTTGTTCTATAAATACTTTGCTTCTGTGATCAGGACAATGAAATATTGAAATGTGTCTGTTTTCGGGAAAATTCTCAATTCATATTCAATACTGAGACAATGTCATTGTCCTGATCACAGAAGCAATTTTTTTGTTGAACCTCATCTTAGCCTCCCATGCAGCCAGATCAGAATCCCACACACTGCACTGGTGAGGGGCAATCACCCCAAAGTGCAGCATCTGCCGTTTGGTGTTTTGATCTGGCATAAATCCTAAATCATATTAAAAGTCTTGATGAAAAGTCTATTATGACTTTTAGGATTGCTACTTTTATTAGGTGGCAATAGAGTTCGTCTACTTTCTTACTAAAGTGACAATTTGCATATTTCCCATAGGAGCATTGTGGCTATAAGTCTCCTCAGCCGGCAGGCAGAATGCTCTCCACAAGGAGAATAGCTGTTCCCACAGACCTCGCCTTAGCCTTTCATACCGCCAGATCAGAATCCCACACACTGCACTGATGAGGGGCAATCACCCCAAAGTGCAGTATCTGCCGTTTGGGGTTTTGATCTGGAATAAATCCTAAATCATATTTAAAGTCTTGATAAAAAGTCTATTATGACTTTTAGGATTGCTACTTTTATTAGGTGGCACTAGAGTTCGTATACTTTCTTACTGAAGTGACAATTTGCATATTTCCCATAGGAGCATTGTGGCTATAAGTCTCCTCAGCCAGCAGGCAGATTCCTCTCCATGAGGAGAATAGCTACTCCCCCAGACCTCGTCTTAGCCTCTCATACAGCCAGATCAGATTCCCACACACTGCACTGATTAGAGGCAATCACCATGAAACGCAGCATCTGCAGTTTGGGGTTCTGATCTAGCACAAATCCTAAGTCATATTAAAAGGCTTGTCAAAGAGTCAATTATGATGTTTAGGATTGCTACCCTTATTGGTGGCATTAGAGTTTGTCTACTTCCTCAATGAAGTGACAATTTGTGGAACAACTATTTTCTATTTATTTTAGGCAATAATAGGTTAGGAAAATATACTTTGCACCCAGGAACAAAAAAAATTATTACATTGTGTATAATAGGTCTTGCTATACCCCCTTTGTCTGTGCAGCATGTGTCCTTTCTTAAACATATGCCAAAATATGCTTGCAGTGTTTAGATTGAACTTTCTCCTTTATTGTACATATACTAATTATGCAGTAAGGGAATGAAAGTTATTAGGTCAGTACTGTAGTTCCTGGGATTCTGTGGGAAAATTGCCATTTAATTTGGTAATACAATATAAGAATGTGCAAATAATTTCTAGGCGGGCATTACAATAATAGAAAAGGAGTGCTCAATACATTGTAATGGACATGCTTAGAAATCCCAACAGACATCGAATTAAATAAAATGATTTATATTTATAGATAAACACATAGCCATAACTGGGTTAAAACTAATTTAAAAACACACACATAGACAATGTTAAAATGCCCATTTTTCTCAAATTCAAATAAGATACTGAACAACTCCAATAGGAAAATTAAAGACATATGTATCAACTATTGGTTAATTTTTCATGTGTTTTTTGGGGGATTTCTATTAAAAATATATTTTTTTAATTAAATATATTGTATTGTATATATTTTCATTTAATGGATCTTTTATAAGAATTGATTCATACTAAGCTGTGAAGCTGTACATCATTAAACTAAATAAATGTATCACTTGAAAAAGTACCGTAGTTGTTATTTTTATAGATAAAGCACTTATCTAATTCTTTGTCTTAGGGTGCTTTCACATCAGCGTTTTTCGTAATTCGCGGCAGATGCGGTGAAAAAACTTGCAGTTCAAATGCAAATCATTTAAATGTCTCCAAACAGCAGTAGAAGAGACCGCTCTATAAGAAGGATGAAGCTGTTTCCGGTAAACATGGATGGCTAAGCTCAGTATTTACTGAATATTTTTCAAGGGAAAAAAATTGCAATGCAATACACTACAAACAGGTGTCAAGTGTGACTATTTTGCCTTCTATAGCTTTAGTAGCAAACTTACCGTATATACTCGCGTATAAGCCGAGTTTTTCAGCCCAAAAATTGGGCTGAAAAGTGCCCCCCTCGGCTTATACGCGAGTCAATACGGCCCCTCAAAGTTTTTCGCCCCCACCTCCCTTTCTGGGCCCCCCCGCATGCAGCGCTGCGCATATACATTACCGGTCTAGCAGCTGTCACCCTCCGGTGGCGGATCGCGGCTCCCGGCTCCGGGCTCCATCTTCCTCGCTGTCTTCCTGCTTGTCAGGTGACCGGCCCGCGTCGCGATGACGTCATCGCGATGCGCGATGAGCCCCGGTCACAAAGCAGGAAGACAGCGAGGAAGATGGAGCCCGGAGCCGGGAGCCGCGATCCGCCATCGGAGGGTGACAGCTGCTAGACCGGTAATGTATATGCACAGCGCTGCATGCAGGGGGGCCCAGAAAGGGAGGTGGGGGCGCAAAACTTTGAGGGGGGCCCTGCTGGGGCCCTGTATACTACCACTGGGGCTGTATACTACCACTGGGGCTGTATATACTACCACTGGGGCTGTATACTACCACTGGGGCTGTATATACTACCACTGGGGCTGTATATACTACTACTGGGGCTGCTGTATACTACCACTGGGGCTGCTGTATACTACCACTGGGGCTGTATATACTACCACTGGGGCTGTATACTACCACTGGGGCTGTATACTACCACTGGGGCTGAATATACCACTGGGGCTGCTGTATACTACCACTGGGGCTGTATATACTACCACTGGGGCTGTATACTACCACTGGGGCTGTATACTACTACTGGGGCTGCTGTATACTACCACTGGGGCTGTATATACTACCACTGGGGCTGTATACTACCACTGGGGCTGTATACTACAAACTGGGGCTGCTGTATACTACCACTGGGGCTGTTATACTACCACTGGGGCTGTATACTACCACTGGGGCTGTATACTACAACTGGGGCTGATATATACCACTGGGGCTGCTGTATACTACCACTGGGGCTGTATACTACCACTGGGGCTGTATACTACTACTGGGGCTGTATGTATACTACCACTGGGCTGTATATGCCACTGGGGCTGTATATACCACTGGGCTGCTGTATACTACTACTGGGGCTGTATGTATACTACCACTGGGGCTGTAATATACCACTGGGGCTGCTTGTATACTACCACTGGGGCTGTATACTACCACTGGGGCTGTATATACTACTGGGGCTGTGTGTATACTACCACTGGGGCTGTATATACTACTGGGGCTGCGTGTATACTACCACTGGGGCTGCGTGTATACTACCACTGGGCTGTATACTACCACTGGGCTGTATATATCACTGGGGCTGCTGTATACTACCACTGGGGCTGAATATACCACTGGGGCTGCTGTATACTACCACTGGGGCTGTATACTACCACTGGGGCTGTATATACTACTGGGGCTGCGTGTATACTACCACTGGGGCTGTATATACTACTGGGGCTGCGTGTATACTACCACTGGGGCTGTATATACTACTGGGGCTGCGTGTATACTACCACTGGGGCTGCTGCTGTATACTACCACTGGGGCTGCTGTATATACCTCTGGGGCTGCTGTATACTACCACTGGGGCTGCTGCTGTATATACCACTGGGGCTGCTGCTGTAACACTGCTGGGGCCTGTATATACCACTGGGGAGGCTGCTGTATACCACACTGCTGGGTCTGTATACCTGTGCTGCTGTCCACCCTCGGCCTATACACGAGTCAATAGATTTTCCCAGGTTTTGGGGGCAAAAGTAGGGGGGTCGGCTTATACACGGGTCGGCTTATACACGAGTATATACGGTAAGAAATTTGCAAAGGATGTGAAGAATTATTCACAGTTCTGCATGTGAAACATTTCAGGTGCTAAAGATGTGATTCTAATAGTAACACTATATTTTGCAAATTCATATTTTAAGGGAACCTTTCAGATCAGACAAAATTATTATATATATAGGATTAATCTGCAGGTTAATAATGTTATAAAACTGATCGGCTGCTGTACCCAGCAAAGGATACATTTTACTCTCTAGAGTCTCCACCTTTCAGTGATGCAGGTGTCGTAGCACTGCTTCAATCACAGCTCAATACACAGTGATCAGTGGCTATAAGCATGTCCTGAATATTGACTGACAGCCGGCTCAGCAATGCATCAGTGGAGAGTGAGCTGTCAGTCAATGTGCCGAGCGTGGTGACTGTAGCCCACCTTCATGGATGAAAGCCAGAGGTTCCCAGAATTAATAAAGTTAATTATCTACGGAGTCTCACACTTTCAGTACAGCACCCAAGAACATTCATAACACTATAAACTATTAACTTGATATTTGCAGGTTTATAGTATTATCCAACCTGTCAAGTCCCCTATAAGTGAAGTAGGGTTTTTCCAACTGAGTAAATTATGTTTAATTTAGTTTATTTTAATATGATATAATCTGTAGTGGTACTTCACCGTGCATGTTTGATAAAAGTAAAAGGGGTTCTCCAACTAGTTAAAAAGAAAACCCTTCTGCTGAACATATGTCAGAGTAGTAAAATATTTACAGGAATACAGGAATACGTTACTCCTAAGATATAAAAGATATGTAACTATGGAGCTACCATCACTGCTCCTGCAAGTGACGTCACTTGTGGGTGCCATGCTGTTCTCTGCTCACCAGGGATTCTGAAAATGCACATTGATAGTGCACTCCTGTCTGTGCTGCTGGCTTGTACTACTGATTTAATAGAGATTTAGACGAAAATTTCTTCAACCTTCAGACCAACCCTTTGCTACTCACTTACTAAATCGACTATATTTCATTAATGCCCATTTGATCTCTGTTTTCATTGTAGATTCATAGATATGACATGGTCACCAATGACTGCTGCAATCACCCATATGAGTGGTCACAAGTGAGTAATCTTGTGCCATTCTTACTGGCTTAACCCATTAGTATTTACCTCCTTGGTAACAACAATGTTAATTCAGTTTGAATATTAAATGTGATGGATGACAGTAGAGCATATAATGTGACCACAATGCATTTTCAAAACCCCCTACAGAAGATACAATCTTGCACTTTATTGCTTTGTTGTTTGAGGAAAAATACTGCAGTTAGTGGTTTCAGAAACATCGGAGGAGTGTCCAGATGCCAATCTTCCTGTATGATGTCTCCATAATGCTTTACTTTTCATGGATCAATATTATTTAGATCATCTTGAGGATACATATTACATCTAGCAGCAATCAAAAAATTGTGATATCCCACATCTATGGAAAGTTACAGCTATATATACATATATATGTATATATATAAATAAATATATATATATATATATATATATATATATATATATATATATATATATATATATATACATACAGTGTTGGCCAAAAGTATTGACACCCCTGCAATTCTGTCAGATAATACTCAGTTTCTTCCTGAAAATGATTACAATCACAAATTCTTTGGTATTATTATCTTCATTTAATTTATTTATAATTCCACACCAAACATAAAAAAGGGGGTGGACAAAAGTATTGGCACTGTTAGAAAAATGATGTGATGCTTCTCTAATTTGTGTAATTAACAGCACCTGTAACTTACCAGTGGCACCTAACAGGTGTTGGCAATAACTAAATCACACTTGCAGCCAGTTGACATGGATTAAAGTTGACTCAACCTCTGTCCTGTGTCCTTGTGTGTACCACATTGAGCATGGAGAAAAGAAAGAAGACCAAAGAATTGTCTGAGGACTTGTGAAACCAAATTGTGAGGAGGCATGAGCAATCTCAAGGCTACAAGTCCATCTCCAAAGACCTGAATGTTCCTGTGTCTACCGTGCGCAGTGTCATCAAGAAGTTTAAAGCCCATGGCACTGTGGCTAACTTCCCTAGATGCGGACGGAAAAGAAAAATTGTCAAGAGATTTCAATGCAAGATTATGCGGATGGTGGATAAAGAACCTCGACTAACATCCAAACAAGTTCAAGCTGCCCTGCAGTCCGAGGGTAAAACAGTGTCAACCCGTACTATCCGACGGCGTCTGAATGAAAAGGGACTGTATGGTAGGAGACCCAGGAAGACCCCACTTCTTACCCTGAGACATAAAAAAGCCAGGCTGGAGTTTGCCAAAACTTACCTGAGAAAGCCTAAAACGTTTTGGAAGAATGTTCTCTCTTTTTGGGCAAAGGCATCAACATAGAGTTTACAGGAGAAAAAAAGAGGCATTCAAAGAAAAGAACAAAGTCCCTACAGTCAAACATGGCGGAGGTTCCCTGATGTTTTGGGGTTGCTTTGCTGCCTCTTGCACTGGACTGCTTGATCGTGTGCATGGCATTATGAAGTCTGAAGACTACCAACAAATTTTGCAGCATACTGTAGGGCCCAGTGTGAGAAAGCTGGGTCTCTCTCAGAGGTCATGGGTCTTCCAGCAGGACAATGGCCCAAAACACACTTCATAAAGCACTAGAAAATGGTTTGAGAGAAAGCACTGGAGACTTCTATGGTGGCCAGCAATGAGTCCAGACCTGAATCCCATAGAACACCTGTGGAGAGATCTAAAAATGGCAGTTTGGAGAAGGCACCTTTCAAATATCATGGACCTGGAGCAGTTTGCCAAAGAAGAATGATCTAAAATTCCAGCAGAGCGGTTGATCGCAGTTATTTTGGCTAAAGGTTGTGCAACCAAGTATTAGGCTGAGGGTTCCAATACTTTTGTCTGGCCCATTTTTGGAGTTTTGTGTGAAATGATCAATGTTTTGCTTTTTGCTTCATTCTCTTTTGTGTTTTTTCATTGAAGACAAATTAAATGAAGATAATAATAGCAAAGAATTTGTGATTGCAATCATTTTCAGGAAGAAACTGAGTATTATCTGACAGAATTGCAGGTGTGTCAATACTTTTGGCCAACACTGTATATATATATATATATATATATATATATATATATATGTGTGTTTTTTCTTACGCAAAGAAAGAATGATAGCAATTTTGAGCTTTAGATCATGTAATTTTATTGTGCAGCTATGTGGATTAAATGTCACGCAGGTGCCATGAATTTCTGAGGTGTCTTTTGTGTACTGAAGTCCTGATGAAAATCAGATTATGGCTTTATGCCTGTGCCACCCAAGTGGGTGTTGGCACCTGTCAGGAGAGGCATGTTAATCAGACAAGAGTGACCTCTCAGGGACCAGAAGATTGTGGTGGGTAGGGAAAGAGGGAGAGAGGCCGGAGAGCTGGAAATGTAGGGTGAGGCTCATTTACATAAAAATAGAAAAATTACTCTGGAATGGAACAAGGGAGTGCAAACACAGTTTCATCTGCATTGCAGCAACCTAACAAAAATTAGATCCATTAGCTTATTGTCATTAAGCGTGTTGCTTAAAAATAACAACATTAATTATATTAATGGGGTTTTTCCCCTCCCACAGTATGTGAAATTTAAAAAAAACTTGCTCGTTATAGGTCTACAGTAGTTTGCATCTAGACTGTGTAATATTATCCTAGAACTTTATACCAGTTTTAGCTTGGAAGGGATTTCGTGAACTGAATTGAATTAAGAGTAATAATCTGTAACACAATAGAGCAGTAACATGCAGTGATAAAAATAAAGTTGCACATAGCTTTCCATTTACTATTAGCTTGTAATTTATTATCATGCCTAAATACTCGAAGTAATAACATGTGTGACAAAGCCATAATAATTTGAGAGTTATCGGATCTTTTGACATTGAGATGTGTGCAAATCTCAATACTGCTTATCTTGAATTGCTCAGAAAATACATTTATAGAAGAGAGAGAGAGGACCCTGATGACTATTGGAGCTTACAGTCAACAGGAGAGAGAGTCAAACCCACTGATCATAATCATAAGAGCTTACACTCTACAAAAGAGTCTTACCCAGTGGCTTTGGAGATAAAAAATGATTCTACTGTACAAATGGTACTTCATTGGGAACCACTGATCTGTGATGGCTCAGGTCCTGACCACCACTATTCAAGATATGATGATCCACTAGATGTCATAATTACAGATCATTATGGGGAACTCTTCAAAACCACACCAAAAGACATTGGCCTCTCTTAGTTCACACTAAATTTGATAATGCTGATTTTACCCCCAGTGCAAGCCATTCAAACACTGCAAGCAGCTTACACAGGGCTGAGCACCAAGAGTGGCTGAGCACAGTGATGCTCGCTCAAGTGGTTTTCATATGTAATGTACCCAAACTCTGAACTCAAACAATGTTTCTCGTAAAGTCTGTGTTCAGCACGAACACCAAACTTTAAGGTCATCTCTAATTGTAACACAATCTTATGTAGGTCAACAAGTGCTGGATGCAGAACATTTTTACTCCCTGGCTTAAGTCAATGTTGTAGTGGCCACTCTCTTTTATTGTAGTGATATTGTCTTTTACGACTATTCCACTACCAAAGAAAGCTGCAGTACTTTGTGTATCTACCCAGGAGACCGAGTAAAAGGCAACCACCTTTCAGTCACCACAGATGGACCACAAGTGTTTGTCAGTGTTCAGTCACCTCAAAGCTGGTTCATGTTGTCATAGGTTTCTTTCATTTTGCCTGCACAATAAACTGCAATTGAAGATAATACATTGCAATTATGCAGCAAAATGGCTTACAATCTTGTTTTGGATGAATTGATGAAAAGCCTCCATTTCTTGGGATTAATACTTATCTTCTGAGCTTCCATTAAACTGGTGATGTTGTAGCACTGCACAAGATCACCTCTATGAAGATATATTGGCAAAGGTCTTTATCATAGTTGCAGAACAAATTAATTCAAACATCGTTCACTAGGAGATTCCACTGCTGTAGCCTGGAACCTTAGAGCTCAACCTTACTCTTAGGAAGATGCACATCTCTAACAAGAACAACATTTTTGGGATTAATGTCAACTGTGACTTGACTGCTGAAATCACGTACAAGGTTTACTAATGGAAAGGCATCTATCAAACACACCATCATTACTAACCTGTTAACCAAAAGGTAAAAGAAAACTCACACAATGGAAAAAATAGTTTATTTCAATAATGACTCCTCACACTGCCTTCTTCACCAAGTTATCAACTTAAAAAATCCTCAAAGTTCCAACATAATCACTTGCATTCAGTGTCAGGCCCAGAATTTCTTACAGGCCTGAAAAATTCTGTGCCTGGCACTGACTAAGAATAACTGCAACCTATGGAGCTTTGTTCTCAGGCTCCATAGGTCACTCACAGTCAGGCAAAGTGTTTCTCAAGGTTGTAGGTTTTCCTTATCAGAGTAGTCAAGTTTTGTATCTGTGACGCAAAAGTGGCATTTGCGTGTATGTAATAAAAATGATTCCCTTTCTTAATGCAAGAAAAAGGCATATCTGAAAAAACATAAAAACATGTCAGTATGCTAAGAAACTAAGCTAAGAAATCCTAAAATTGTATACCATAAACAGCATTTCTAAAAGTAGGTGATGCAATTGCAATTATGATTATGTCATCGGGGCTGAGTTGCTATTTTTTGATTGGTCACTCCAAGATGAAAGAATACTAAAGGCTCAATAGACTAAATAGATTATGTAAAAGACTCGCTACTAACAATGCAATCATGTTGATGAAATAATAAAGATGCTGTTTTTCTCTAAGCCTGCATGGATCGGATGTTGAAAACTAGAGCCAACCAGCAAATGTAAGTATCTTAATCATTTTCAGCCATGCAAAATTAGTTGAGCTCAACTGTTTTTGTATCTGAACCTATTTGGCTGAAGCACAATGTTATCATTTTTGATTCATTGTTTATGATTCAGATGTATGTCTCAATTTAAGGTAGAAATATACCACATTGATAATAGTGATGAGCGAGGATACTCGTAGCTATTCGCTACTTGCACAGATAGTATGGTATTCGCGATACTCTGTACTCTGCGAGTGTTTTGAATTCTACACGTGATATTCAAGTGAGCTGCCTAGCATATTTGCTGATGGATTTTAAGCCAATAAATATGCTGAGATTGCTTGCCAGTCACAGTAATGCCATATTAATTTTTAATAATGTCATTACTGTGATTGGCAGGCGCAGTATAACCAAAGAAAAAAAAGGTGCTCTAACCGAAGAGGGATGAGGTCTGGGGTGCCTGCAGAAAGTTAGACATGGATGATAACATGCTCAAAGTACATGGAAACAGTATGCAGACATAATGTACACAATGTCTACATACTGTTCTGCCATACAGCTGTCTGCTCTGAGTGACAGGGCCTAGTGATGATAGATAGATAGATAGATAGATAGATAGATAGATAGATAGATAGATAGATAGATAGATAGTAGAATAGGCAAACAGCCAGTCACAGATACTCACACTCTGTGAGAACCTCTGTGATTGGCTGTTGTAGTCACATTAGTGTATGTCAACCAACCTGCCATCATAGGGTGTTAAATATATAAATAATTTAAAATAAGTGTGGGGATTCGCAGTATTTTTAAGTCTAGCCCAGAGAAAATGGACAGCTGTGCCACCCTCAGCTACTTAATTTTACCTTGGCTGGCAAAAAACATGTGGGCTCTTCCCTGTTCTTAATTGCCAGCCAAGATAAAACTAGGCAGCTGAGGGTTGGTATTCTCAGCGGGTGAAGGCCCATTATTTTAGGCCTCCACTATGCTAAAGAGTAGCAGCCCACAACCAGCCTTGAAAATGGGCGTAATAAGATGGACTCACTAAGAGTCTCTGTGTTTTTTTTTAATAAAATAATCTCTGTGTTGTGTCTTGTTTACTATTTATTTGAGATTGTTAATGGCCGGGTCTAACTTGACTTGACATTAAGAATCTGAGGACTTGATACCAGCTGGCAATACAAAGCTGGTGTTAACTCCTTATTACCCAGCATGCCACCACCACCATGGTCACTGGAAGAGCCTGGTAAAGTGCCTGGAAACGGTGCTACGATGAATGCCCCATTTTCTGGGGTGGCTATTCTTTAGCATGGGGGGCTCTAAAACAATGGCCCTCACCCCGCTGAGAATACCAGCCCTCAGATGCCTAGTTTTACTTTGGCCGGCAATTAAAAATAGGGCGGACCCCACAGAATTTTTTTTGACAGCCAAGGTACAATTAGGCAGCTGAGGGTGGTAGCTCACAGCTGCCAGCTTTCACTGGGCCAGATTTAAAAATACTGCAAAGCCCCATGCGTTTTTTTAAATTATTTATTTATTTAACACTATATTATGGCAGGCTGGTTGTCATACACTAGTGTGTATGGCAACCAAGCACAATCACTGTCCAGAATAAAGAATACAGTCTGACTGCAACAGCCAATCACAGAGGTTCTTACAGAGTGTGAGCGTTTGTGTTTGGCTGTTTGCTGATCAGTACAGGGAATATGCAAGAAGCTTAATGGGCAGACCCGGAAGTGATTGAGAGGAAGCGCAGGAGACTGAGCTGCCCAGAAGAAGCAGTGGGAGTTTGGTAAGCTCGATCTACCTATTTTACATCTATCTATCTATCTATCTATCTATCTATCTATCTATCTATCTATCTATCTATCTATCTATCTATATATCTTTACTAGGTCCTGTCACTCAGAAAAGACAGCCGTATGCAAGAACAGTATACAGACATTGTCTACATAATGTCCACACACAGTTCCCATGTAGTTTGAGCACGTTATTAGCCATTTCAGCCATTTTTACAGCCCTCCCAGACTATGTTGTCAGGTCCAGCAGAAAATGACTTGCGTTTCCCATTGACTTATATTGTACTCGCTATTTGGAACGAATACGCAAGTATTACACAGCACTTGTTATGAATGTAGCAATTATGAATATTTTGGTACTCGCTCATCCCTAATAATAGTTAATTTACCATATACCATAGTGTCTAGCAAGGAAACAAATGTAAAATTGAACAGTAAAGGCTCTGTCACACATAACGAGATCGCTAACGAGATCGCTGTAGCGTCACAGATTTTGTGACACAACAGCGATCCTGTTAGAAATCTCGTTATGTGTGACACGCACCAATGATCTGGCCCCTGCTTTGAGATTGTTGATCGTTACACACTGCTCTGGATCATTTCTACGTCAGTGCGCTCCAGCTGGGCATCGTTGTGCTTGACAGGAACAATGACCAATGATTTCAATGCTACGCTACGGAGTGACAATTCCCAACGACCTCGGTATAATTCTGGATCGCTAGTGCGTTGTTTTTCACATTGCTGGTGAGATACCTGTTCGACATCTTACCAGCGATGTGCAAAACGACGCACCAGCGATCTCTGCACATCGTTATCGGGATCGCTGGTGCATGGTTATGTGTGACTGGGCCTTAAGTTGTATCATGCCTTCTAAGTCCTTTAATCTAAAGCACAAATATTTGTAGAGGGTTCTTGTACATTAACCTGATCTGACTTCCATGGCTTTGAATACTGCAGAATAACAATCAGCATACAGTATCTAATTGAACACCATTCCTAGTAGTCAGTGTGTTATTATTACTAGGTAAAACATTCATTAAAAGCACCTGATGATTAAACAGACTTGAGAAGATGATGGATTAATCTATCCTAATGAAATATATTCTCACAGATGGTTTACTGTATGACACAAACTATTAGGCCCATCATTTGGAAAACCTGACCTAAGAACACATTGTAAGTTCTACTAATTGAGGAGTTATTGGCTTTTTGACTCAAGCCCATTTCACAGTAAATGGTAATGTTTCAAGCATCATAACCACACATACCACATCATTTGGAAATGATTAATTTCCCTATTTAATTACATTTTCGGATGCTAGTGTGCCAGAGATGATTAACAGTGGGTGACGTTAATGTATTTTTAACTATTTGAATGAAGTACAAAGATAAAAAAAGAATACATGAGCAATTAAATGTTCATTATAGATCATACAGTACAGAGATGCTCCTCACATATATTTCCATGATAAAAGTAAGGAAACATATTACAATTGACCTAGAGATTCAAACTGTGAATGGTTATTTCATAAAATGGGGCAGGTTAGGATAGAAAAAGATTTCCTCCACCTTCCTGTAGATTTTTATAAACATCAATAAATCCTTGTATTAATCTCATACAAGAGATATTCAAATGGATTCTAAGGTACTGAGATTCGTCACAAATTTTTAAGGATTTGATTTGACTGACTCATGAAAAATAGTCAACTTTATGGATTTTATTGAGATCCAGAAAGCGGATAAAGAATATTAAACAATGTACTCACCCGGAGAGATAACATATAACTATATACCATACATAGGAAAAGAGCACTCAGTCTAGGGTTGTGGGGCTGGAAGACGCTGCCAGGGACCTGCCACTTAAACTAACCATCCTTGTTTCATTGTTCCCAGTTTTAAAAGTACGTTTTCTCTGACATGGGCCTGGCAAGTCAGTACATGAGGAGACCTAAATGCTTTACATGCTCCTCTGGGAAATTTTATATGCAAATTGCCCCAGTGGCGGACCTACCGTGGTGCAGCTGATTCAGCTGCACCAGGGCCCCGACGGGCTAGGGGGCCCCTCAAGCCTGCAGGGGGTCCCCAACCTTCCCCCATGACCCTGTGCCCTGTGTCAGAGGAGAGGGGGTTAACCGAGGGAAGCTTCCTGCTTCCCTTGGCTGATCCTGCCCCTCCTCTCCTCTGCCGCCCCGACTTCCAGGCGCAGGTAGGAGCCACAGGACCCATAGCGAACCCCCTCGCTCCTCGCCGTCACCTGTTAGCACCCCCTCCCCGCTCCTCACCATGAGCTGTTGCGCCAGGGCATTGAATTGCCTCTTCAAAGAGGAGTTGATCTTTAGTGTCACCTATTGGAAGTGACAATCCTAAAAGTGAATATTGACCCTATAATGAGCCTTGTCATATGACCAAGGATATAAGACAAATCATACTCTCAATTTGCAGACATGGTGTTGCGGAGTATTTTCTTCTCGTATGTGCAAAGTATGACATGTCACAGCATTTTAGAAATATGCTGGATTCATATAGCAGCTTTAGCTGAGACACGGATTATTTGGCAAAAGATTGTTATGTTATCTACTACATGGCAGCAAAAGGTGGACCAGGTAAGATTTTTTGAGACCTAATTAGGGTCCTAGGGCATGGGTGGGGAACTTCAGACCTCGAGGGCCACACAGAGTGCAGGTTTTCATGGGTATCTTAGTATTGCACAGGGGTTGGAATCATCACCTGTGCAGGAGAATAAATTACCATCTGTCAAATACTAAAGAAATCCTGAAAACCTGGACTGTGTGTGGCTCTCGAGGCCTCATGTTTCCTACCACTGCCTTAGAGGGTCAAATACTACCCCACTCACTTGCGTTGCAGTGCAAGTTAGCAGCAGCGCATAACAATCTTTGGCCACGTGACATGTGTTTTTGCCAAAATTCTCAGATAACCCGGAAACAAACATACCTTTACTACAACCAGTGCAGCCATTCAGGAGCCCAAGAGTTAAGTGGTCCCACTTCCATCTCCAAACTAGGTGAAATGGTGCATTATGATGGGTTATTGAACTGCAAGGAGCCTATATACTGTTCTTACACAGGGGCCACCATTGCCGCAGCCTAAAATATATGTGGCTGAATAAATCAAACAGTCTCTGATTTATCCTCCCAATGGTTTGCATGGCATAAATCAGCTGTTAGGAACCAGTGAAACCAAGGTTTTGGGCAACGGCTATGGTGTTCTTGAACAAAAATTCCACAATGGAAATGTATACATGACTTAACAAAACACATGAATAAAAGTGAAAGCAAAAATATGTAATAAAAAGTTGTATTCTAAGAGATAATTGTGTAAAATCTTTACAACTTCCGGCATTTTTACTCTGATCTTGGCTATTTTTCTATAATGTTGGCAAGTCTTAGCTTAGTCATTATTAAAACTATGGGACGAATGCATTGCAACTCATAAATTGTGTATAATTCAGATTGTGGTTAACAGACAGCCCTAGAGGCACAAAAATCATGATTTTGGGGCAAGTTAATCCAGCAAACTTTTCTTGAAAACAGGTGTAACAATTATCAATTTTGATCAATTGTTCCATAAGGGTTTGTGTGCGTTAGCAGTGTACATTCATTAACAGGCGTATCTTTGTTCTCTTGTCCTCAGATGATCTACAAGTTCAAATACTTGTACAATCTGTTAACCTCAGTCATGCTTATTAATTGCCTTAAACAATAGTCAAAAGTCAAGGTAGGCCCCATCATTTCCCAACATCTCACAATCTTCATATGGTTGAGATCCCCAAAATTATTATCATAACATAAGAGTTCAAAAGTCAGAAACTTAGTTAACTTCATCCTGGATCTTCAGATGCGTCTCAATGAATTAGAATATCAACAAATAGTTAATTTATTTCTGTAATTCAATATATAAAATGAAACACATATATTATATAGAGTCATTACAAACAGAGTGATCTATTTCAAGTGTTTATTTATGTTAATGTTGATGATCATGGCTTACAGTCAATGAAAACCCAAAGGTCATTATCTCAAAAACTGAACCTCTCATGTTTCCTCCCTCTCCTAATCTTCTGAAACCTAATATTTCTATATCTGTATGTGGTTCCACCATTACTCCCCAGGAGCTCGCCCGCTGTTTTGGTGTTATATTTGACTCAGATCTCTCTATTACTCTCCACATCTGACCATTTGTTTGCTCGTGTCATGTACACCTCAAAAATATCTCTAAAACTCAACCTTTTCTTACCATTGATTCTGCAGAAACTCTAACGGTAGCACTTATTCATTCTCATCTGGATTACTGCCATTCTCTACTACCGTATATACTCGCGTATAAGCCGAGTTTTTCAGCCCAAAAATTGGGCTGAAAAGTACCCCCCTCGGCTTATACGCGAGTCAGTGCGGGGGCTGCTGTATACAGCGGTATACAGCAGCCCCCGCATCCCCAGTAATGCAGGGCCCCCCCCCCCTCATGCTCCGGTCACCTGTAAAGCAAGTTATACTTATCAGTGCCCGCTGCCGTCCGCGCCCGCCGCTGCCGACATGCGATCCTCCATCTTCATTCATCTTCTTCCTGCTTCTGTGCGCGTCGCAGGCAATGACGTCATTACCGGCGACGCGCACAGGAAACAGGAAGAAGATGCATGAAGACGGAGGATCGGGATGTCGGCAGATGCGGGCGCGGACGGCAGCGGGCACTGATAAGTATAATTTGCTTTACAGGAGACCGGAGCATGAGGGGGGGGGCCCTGCATTACTGGGGCTGCCTGTATACTACCACTGGGGCTGCTGTATATAGGGGCCCTGCATTACTGGGGCTGCAATACCACTGGGGCTGCTGTATATAGGGGCTGCAATACCACTGGGGCTGCAATACCACTGGGGCTGCTGTATATAGGGGCCCTGCATTACTGGGGCTGCAATACCACTGGGGCTGCTGTATATAGGGGCTGCAATACCACTGGGGCTGCAATACCACTGGGGCTGCTGTATATAGGGGCTGCTGTATACACCACTGGGGCTGCAATACCACTGGGGCTGCTGTATATAGGGGCTGCAATACCACTGGGGCTGCAATACCACTGGGGCTGCTGTATATAGGGGCTGCAATACCACTGGGGCTGCAATACCACTGGGGTTGCTGTATATAGGGGCCCTGCATTACTGGGGCTGCAATACCACTGGGGCTGCTGTATATAGGGGCTGCAATACCACTGGGGCTGCAATACCACTGGGGCTGCTGTATATAGGGGCTGCAATACCACTGGGGCTGCAATACCACTGGGGCTGCTGTATATAGGGGCTGCTGTATACACCACTGGGGCTGCAATACCACTGGGGCTGCTGTATATAGGGGCTGCAATACCACTGGGGCTGCTGTATATAGGGGCTGCAATACCACTGGGGCTGCAATACCACTGGGGCTGCTGTATATTGGGGCTGCTGTATACACCTCTGGGGCTGCATATACCTCTGGGGCTGCATATACCTCTGGGGCTGCTGTATACTACCACTGGGGATGCTGCTGTATACTACCACTGGGGAGGCTGCTGTATACTACCACTGGGGAGGCTGCTGTATACCTCACTCTGGGGGTTGTATACCTGTGCTGGAGTCCACCCTCGGCTTATACGCGAGTCAATAGATTTTCCCAGGTTTTGGGGGCAAAAGTAGGGGGGTCGGCTTATACACGGGTCGGCTTATACACGAGTATATACGGTAATTTGTCTCTCTCCTCTGCAATCCATCCTGAATGCAGCAGCAAGGATCTTATTCCTCTCCAACCGCTTCATGGACGCCTCTATTCTGTGCCAGTCATTGCACTGGTTGCCCATCCGGTACAGAGTACAATATAAAATAATCACTCTTACCCACAAAGCCCTCCAGAGTTCTGACCACCCTACATCTCCTCCCTCATTTAGGCCTATCGCCCTACCCATTCCCTCCATTCCCCAAGTGACCTAAGACTGACATCAACTACAATCTGAACCTCCCACTCTCACCTTCAAGACTTCTCCCAAGCAGCGCCAATTCTCCAGAATGGATTACCAAGAACAATTCAATGAATTCCCAACACCCATAGTTTTAAGCAAACGTTAAAAACACATCTCTTTAGATTAGCCTATCACTTAACATCATCTATATAATTATTCCCATTATGTCCTTCAAATCTGGCCTCTTGTGTCATCTTTCCACAGCCCCCATGCACTTAATAGCACTTTATTAGTACTTGTACAGATCCTGGCTGGTGACTGGTTCATGCAGCATTATTTGAATTCTCTATTTATTATATTGATGGCTGGACCATATATGACAAGTACTTTTTACCATTAACCTTTTGTGTCCCCCTATTTTCTCATAGATTGTAAACTTGCGAGCAGGAACCTCACTCCTCATGGTTTCAGAATTTTTTTTCTTTTTTTCTTGTCTCATATTGTCTGTATTGTATTTTATCATTTTATTGTATTCTATTATAGTATTATATGATATTGTTTAGTATTGTATCATATACTCTCTGAATTGTAAAAAGCTGCGGAATATGTTGGCACTATATAAATAAAAATTATCACTATTATTATATCATTAAAGTAGGAAAGATTAAGGGTCTGAGAGATAAAATATTTCCTAAATAGGTATCAGAGGCTTCACCTTATGTGGTTGTGAGAGTCACAACCACTATAAAAGCATATCATGGCTGCTGCAGTCCCCAGCGTGGTGCATATACATTAGGGAGGATGAAGGTTTAAAAACCACCCTGCGATATTCTACGAGACATTAAAGGGTGAATATAATAGTGATTTATCAGTCAATGCGTTTCAGGGCTCACTGGCCCCTTCCTCAGGACAAATCAATATCGTATTGCCATGTTTCAGGGTGTTTCAGGGAGCCCTGAATTGTATTGTATAATAAATCAATATTATATTCAGCCTTTGATGTCTTGTGCAATACGGCAACACGGTTTTTAACCCTTTATCCTCCCTACTTTATGACCTTTGGGTTTTCATTGGCTGTAAGACATAATCATCAACATTTACAGAAATAGACACTTGAAATAGATCACTCTGTTTGCAATGACTCTATACAATATATGTAATATTCATATAAGAGAAAAAAGAAAGCGGCACTCACCGGAGATGATCTTTATCATTTATTCATGTATCCAAATGATCATAACGGAACATGAACAGCGAGGGAGGGGGTGCATGGACATAGGATCGAATTACTAAAAATAATTTACTTTTTGGTGATATTCTAATTTATTGAGATGCATCTGTACTTAAACCACCAGTGAAAATTGTCTTACATTTTTCAGATAACTTATATGCAGGCCATAAATATTTTATAGTTTTACTTGTATGCTACCTTAGCTTTCATATATAGCTGTAGCACATATAGAATAACTGAAGGTGTAAAATAATGTTTTAGGGTAAAAGTCACATTAGAACATTGAGTCCCTTATTAGGTGCCCTGCACGAATGTCTTCCGAGTTAAATAAATGTATTTTGTTATTTTTCATAAAACATTGGTGAATATGAATGGAGAGATAAGGGCATTTGATGTTTGTGATTATGAGTGGAGCAGATGCATTAATTCATCAATGGTGGATAAGTGTATAAATACTGCAAATGTAGAGCAGGAGAACAAAAGGCCATTTCCACTTGAGTGTAAGACTCTCGGTCATGATTGATCTGATGGGTGCATCACTTAAAGGTAGTATTATTTCTTTTTTTCCGTATTGTTTTTCTGGACTGTTTTTTTTCTTGGTGTTTTCATAGTAGTTGTCTAAGAAAACAGCTTGAATTACAATACATAATTCTATTCTTGACAGTTTTCATTTACTTTGAAAATCCTTAAAATAGACTACGCTGATCATAGGCTAAAATTCTATTTGATCTTTATTCGACGTATAAGCTTTTCAAACCAAGGCCTTAACTTTCTTTTTCATTTCATTTAAAGACTTATTTATAAAATACATTTTATCAATTATGGCAGCTGTCACTGAGCTTTGTACATAAAACATATGTATGTAAATTTCTGGAAAATTTTTAATAAATAAATATTTTAAGATGATTTCATGGAAATGATTTGTGATAGAAAAAAAAAGCAGCCTGTCAAGTTCACTGTAAGGAAAACTCATTTTATTTGTAACTTCAAAGTTTTCCCCACTTCTTTTGGTCTCATCTTTTGTTCATTTATTTATGTAATTACATTATGTTTTTGTTTTTAAGGTGTAGTGCTAATTATATTAGCAGGGTCCAGTGCAATACTAGAAAGAAATGGGGTTACCTCTCAACCAATATGTCCGAATGGCGGACCCAACTGTCAGATCTCTACCGGAGCGCTCTTTGATCGTGCGGTGAAACTTTCACATTATATTCATTCGCTGTCATCAGAAATGTTCAATGAATTTGTAAGTATGGTAGTTAGATATGCATTTAGGGTATGTGCACATGGCATTATTTTCAAGCAGATTTCTCCCGGAATCAACCTAAAAAGGACCCTCATCCAACGTTTCAGCGTAGACCAGTGTTGCTTTAAGTCTTTGTACTCATGATGAGTAAAAGCAGTATTTTGGACGAACGTATTGCCAATGCGTCTAAAATTCTGCATTGTAAAGTAGCAGCATAGTGGATGGGATTTATAGAGATCCCATGCTTACTTGGCTTCTCCCAACTGCAGCATGTTTTTGTCCTGCGGTGCAGGTTTCCTGACTTCCGCATCTCTACAGCATGATAATTTGCTGCTGCAGAGTCGGAAGCAGTCACCAACAGCTGTACGCTGGGAGAAGCCCCCTACACCCATCACAGATTGTGGCACAAGGTGGCTGCATCTCCCTGCTTGCACCCGCTGCTTCCCACAGGTCCAAAGGCACTGCATCCAAGACGCAGCGCCTCCAGATAGTGGGTACATGCCCTAGCCCAGTATTCCGTATTCCCAACACCAGTCCTCTAAACCACCAACAGTGCACGTTTTCAGGATTTCCTTAGTATTGCACATTGTTGGAATCATCACCTAGGCATGTAATTAAATTATTACCTGTGCAAAACTAAGAAGATCCTGAAAACATGACCTGTTGTTGCTCTTGAGGACTGGAGTTGTTGAATCCTCTTTGATCCCTTCCTGAAAAATGTTGATTTTGTACATTCTTTTTCCCATCTCTTTTTACAATAGTGACAACTTTATAGCATTTCCATCAACATAGCTATATTTTTTTTTTTGTAGATGAGTTGTAATTTTGATGACACTATTCATTTTACTATTTAATTTATTGAAAAATTAAACAATTAAGGTAATTAAAATGATGAAAAACAGTATTTATACTATTGCTTTTGGTTTTTGTTTAGTTTCTATGAATCATAAAATCATAGAATGGTAAAGTTTAAAGGGACCTCCTGGATCATCTAGTCTAACCCCTGCTTTGTGCTACAGAGACATCACTATTTGGCAAAAATGACCCAGTAACATGATTCTCCAGGACGATACAATTACAGTGATACTATATCTCTATAGCATTTTATTTTCATTATAAATAATAAAAAAGTCAGCACTTTGCAAAAAGTAGTGTCATTTTCGTAATCCCATCATTTGTTTCCATTATAGTAAGAGGCTTGTTTTTTAAATGGTGCCATGGGTACCAAAAAAAGAGTGATCTGAATTTTTACTTTTTTATCCTTTTTTAAAATATATTTTAAAACCTATTTCTTTACATTTTCTTTTTGTTCACATAAGGAAAAAGAACCACCAATTGTTCAATTCCTGTATTAGTATTATATAATAATATTTATTTATATAGCACTATTAATTTCATAGCTCTTTACATACATTTACAACACTGTCCCCATTGGGCTCACAATCTAAACATCCTATCAGTATGTCTTGTAGTGTGGAAGGAAACCAAGAACCTGCAAGAAACCCACGCAAACACATGGAAGAACATACAAAACTCCTTGCCTATGTTTTTTCTTATATGTTGCAACACTTCAAATCATGGTCTCCTATGAAGCCCAGCCTTTGGCTGAGCTTCACAACAATACCTTGATAATGGTTACATGGTTATTCAGCAGAACCCGGCATCCACTGTAACTTATTAACATCCCAAGATTACATCACATGGAGATATGCAGTGGGTGCCAGAACAGGTGTGACTCTCAAATCATAAATTGAGTCCTCTGCATACACCTGCACTACACTATTGATGTAAATGAATATAAATTGCTAGAAGGGGTTAAAGGGGTCTTTAGTTTTATCATGATTTAGTCTTTGTATTGATTATTTGGCTATGTTTGCAAACACATATTTTCAGTCTAAGTTCGAAGGCAAAAAAAGAGGTCCAGCACTGCAAATGGTTCAGTTTTATTGATGCATTAAAAACACATCACAAAAAGAGACAACTGAGAGAAACACATGAATAGGTTTACGCGTTTCGAGGTAGGCAGTGCTTAGTCATAAACAGATATGATAAAAAGGTACATACCCTGAAATGCGTAAACTTATTCATGAGCTTTCTTCTGTCTTTTTTTGTAATGTGTTTTTACTGCATCAATAAAACTGAACCATTTGCATTACTGGAACGTTTTTCTTTAGGACTTGGATTTATAGGGGCCTTTGTTCCGAGCACCATAACAGGTGAGATGGTATTCCTTTTTCCTATTATATTTTCAGTGAGTTTGCTGTCCAAGGAGAAAACTAACTGAACTCAGAACAATATTATTTAATTGGACTGTTCAGATGACCGTTTGTTTTTACATGGACTGAGCAAAAAAAAATTGCAGCATGCACTAGTCTTTTTGTTATTTTGGATTAAACTCACCAATTCAAGTTTATGGGCGTGTAAAAAAAATAGGATCCAATGTAGATCAATAATAAAGCATTTCATATTTTTGGATACACTGAATTTTTTTTAGCATAGAAACTGTATTTGGTGTTATAAATTTTAATAACTGCTCATGTATTAAATGGATGCCATGCAGATGAAAAATTCACCATTTTTTCTGGATAAAAATCAGATGATTTGTTAAATGCTCCTGTTAATATAACCTTCCTTGCTTATCAGTTTGGTACTCAAGCAGAGATTTAGTTCATTTGGAGCATCATACTCATGTCCACACCTTCATCTTTTTCTATAAACAAGCTGCATGTACTGATTTCTCATTTACTTGTTGATGAGGATTATGGTATGAAATACGCAGAGTCCAATATTTTCAGCTTTTACATAGGGGCAGCTAAGTTAGCATTCATGTATAAAGCTAAACATGAATACAGCAAAGGTGCCTACCATACAGCAAAGGTGCCAACTACCAAGTCATTGGAAAGCCCAACAAGTAAATCAAACTGCATTGCTAATTTACCCCTTCACCTCTGAGGTCATTGTTATTTTTCATTCTCCTATTTTCCTCCCCTTCTTACAAGAGCCATAACTTTTAGATTTTTCCATCAATACAGCCAGATGTGGGCTTGTTTTTTGTAAGACGAATTGTATTCTTAGGGCCCTTTCACATCAGCAGGTGCGGCCGGCCGAAAAAAACCGTGGCTGACAGCATTTTTTTTCGCGGCCGCACACCTGCAGCAAGTGCCAAAACCGTACTTGCCGCACCTGCCGCAAGTCCGCCTATACCTTGTATGGCGTTTACCGCAACCGCGCCGCAACCGTGCCGCAAGTGCAGCTGGTATGTGGGAATCGCGGCAGGTGCGGTTTTTTCACTGCATCTGCCGCGATTTGGAAAAAAAACGCTGATGTGAAAGGGCCCTAAGATAGTATCATTCATATTACCATATAGTGTACTTGAAAATGGGAAAATCCATTCAGTGCTGTGAAATTGCAAAAAAAAAGCGCAATTCCACTATTTATTTTTTTTAATTTACCATGCTCACTACATTATATGGTAAAACTGACCTGGCAATATCATTCCACAGTTCAGTATAAATCTGTAGATACCAAATGTGTAACTTTTTTTATTATTTAAGTAGAAATTTGCAGACAAAAGAAAACAATTTTGCATTCACCATTTTCTGAGACCCGTCAAGTTCACATTTTTTGGATCTCGGGGCACGTGAGTGCCTATTTTTTGAGTCCTGAGCTGACATTTTAATTATATTATTTTGATTTAATATTTGTTGTTTTGATCGCCTATTATTATACTTGATTGCACTGTTGCAGTGACTCAAAAAAAAACATAATTCTTTCATTTTGATTTTTCTCCATTACACAGTTTACCGATTAGATTTAATTATTTTATATATTGATAGATTGGGCATTTATGAACAGGACAATACCAAATATGTGTATTTTGCTATTGTTTTATTTTCAATGGGGCAAAAGATGGGTGATTTAAACTTGTGCTTTTGTTTTGATATTTTTCTTCAAGTTTTAAAAACTCTTTTTCTTACTTTTTAATGTTTTTACTAGTCTCACTGTCTGATTGCTTGTACTCTATACAGCCATGCTGATGCACATCTCTGCACTGCAAAAATTATCATCTCCTGTCAATGCTTGTGCTCAGCTATCACAGGGAGTTTATCTTGACAGAGACGAGGATCATCGGCTGATCCCTGCTTATCATGATAACCTGTTGGCACTCTGCGATCATGACACAGGGCTGCCGATGAGAGTTGGGAATGGTGCTCTCCCCACCAGTAAGATCATGCTGTCAGAGTTTGATAGCGCTACTTTACCAGTTAACTGCAACAGTTGGATTTCTGATCTGTCCATCACTGTTGGGTGGTAAGATCATCTGACATGTGCAGGGAGGCAACCAATGGCATACACATATGTCATTGGTCGTGAAGGTGTTAATTACTTTTCTCTACTGTTCATTATTATCATTTAACTAGTATCTCTGCAATTATTTAGGTTTTACTATTTTATTTAATAATTTATTTTGTTTACAGGATGAAAGATTTACCCCAGGTCGCAGGTTTCTAGCAAAATCTAGAATGAGTTGTCATACGTCTTCGCTAAATACTCCTGAAGACAAAGAGCAAGCACAGCAAATACAAGTAAGACCCTTATAGAATCTTTAATTAAGAGAATTAATAAATATTAATTTCTTACTGTTGGATTGAAGCTCTATAATGGGTACCACCTTAATGAATTAATTGATGAACAGGATACATAGGAATACCGCAATATAATGTTTTAATCAGAAATACTACATTTAGCCGTGGAACAATTTTTTATTAAACAGATGTGAAAACTGTCTCCTAATAAATATGCTTTAAAAACTTAATTTTTTGTGAAATCACTTTGGCCCAGTTCACATCTAAGCCTGGTCTGCGTTTTGCTGCATTTCCATCTCTATGCATTTTTACTGCTAATAACCCATCCAAACACATGCATTTTTGCCCAAATTGATTTAAATGGAAAACGCATAGAAAACACATGCAAATCGCATGTGCATTTGCAAAAACACATGTTTTTTCAAATGCAGTTCCTAGACGCAATAGCCCACATTTTTGGCTGCGTTTGCAAAAATGCATGCATTTTTCCGTTTTTGCAAACGCACATGCATTTTTTTGCATGCATTTTCTATGCGTTTTCCATTTAAATCAATGGAGCAAAAACGCATGCGTTTGGGTGCATTTTTAGTGGTAAAAACGCATAGAAACGCAAATGTAGCAAAATGCAGACCCGGCTTAGGGTCCTTTCACATCAGCGTTTTTCACTGATCGCGGCAGTTGCAGTCAAAAAACCGCAACTGCCGCGATTACCGCATAACAGCTGCGATCACGGCACACTTGCCGCAAGCCCCATAGACATTGTATTGCCGTTTTTTTGCGCAAGTGCGGTTTCGGCACTTGCGTCAGGTGCAGCCGCGAAAAAAACTGCGGCTTGACGCTGATTTTTCGCGGCCGCACCTGCCGCAAGTGCTGATACCGCACTTGCGGTTCACTTGCGGCAAGCCCCATAACATGTTATGGGGCTTCCGGCAGGTGCTGCAAGTGCGGCCGTTATGCGGTAATCGCGGCAGTTGCGTTTTTCACCGCAACTGCTGCGATCAGCGCAAAACGCTGATGTGAAAGCAGCCTTAGATGTGAATCGGCCTTTAATCTATACTGTCTACCATGCTCTAAAATTTTCAGCTTGATCACTTAGTGCTCCATGCACAGTCAATACCTCATTTATATGAATGTCTCTGTAATTCACAAATATGCCAAACTATAAATTACATTTGACACTATTTGGCTGATTTCACACTGGTGTTTTTGCCATCCATGGATATCCAGCTTAAACTGGATGCACCTGAATCAGTTTTCGGCCCATTAACGTTTACTGGGGTCGCAGGCACTTGCGGGTGCATCCAGTTCTTCCCGTTTACTCTGAGTATCATTTTTTTTTTCACTATGACATGGTGCATTTTTGGCCTCCATGACAAAACATGAAAGCATCCAGATCAAGGGCACCATGGGTTAAATCAGAATGTGCACAATGGAACCCAGATCCGGCAGACTCCAGATCCCACTGGATCCAGATGCTGGATCTGGGTTTTTTAACTGCACATTCCCAGAACGCAGTTCTAAATGGAACACCACCTAGGGGGCATGTCATTTGTCACCAGATCTGGTGGAAACAGGTGATCAACTGGATGCATTGGGCTGCTCCTATACCAGTATCATTACTGATCCATGAGATGTGATTGCATCCAGTTGCATCCTGATAAAACACTTGCATGGGGATCTGGGGGAATTCAGGGAAATGCAGGCTTTAACTGAATTTCTCCGGATTCAAGAAACGCCAGTGTGAAACCAGCATTGAGATTCTTTTGGATAACATTCACAATGTTTGTTTAAACCTACATACTAAGTTTTTTTGTATATATTTATATTGTATTTATGTAATAAAGCATGAAGACCTCCTGACCTTAGTGCTGAAAGTTCTAAGATCCTGGAATGATCCCTTGCTTCACATGGTTTCTGAAGTTCAAGATATACGAGAAGCACCCGACACCATTCTCTGGAAAGCTGTAGAAATAGAAGAACAGACCAAACGTCTCCTTGAAGGAATGGAAAGGATAGTTGGAAGGGTAAACCTAATAGGCTATGATCATAAGATTGATAGCTCATGCCAATTAAATTGAAATACTAGACACAAGTAATACAGTAACTCATCAATCATTCTTCTGTTTCTAGATTCATCCAGGTGATTTAGAAAATGAAGTCTACTCTCCATGGCCAGGTCCACCAGCCTCACTACCAGGAGATGAAAATTCACGGCTATTTGCATTTTATAACCTTCTTCATTGCCTGAGAAGAGATTCACATAAAATTGATAATTATTTGAAACTTTTAAAATGTCGTCTTATACATGAAGGCAACTGTTAAGTTGTGATACAAATCTATAATTTACTAGAAAATGAAAGAAAATGTGATGCTATCTAAGCAGCGACTTTAATGCTGAATCTTTCAGATGTTTCTTTTGTTGCTTTGTTTCAGTTAGATTAGTTCTGTATAATTTCTAGATTCCTTTTTATTCATTGCATAGCTCATAATAAAACAAATGCAAACCCATATTTCATTATCTTTTTATTCTATTTTGTATAGTATTTTTCAATCCCTTTGTCTTAATGTCAGCTGATGTTGTTTTACATTTTACTTCATTTGGCATGTTTATTGCTTTCTCAGAGTAATAGACTTTAAATATTATGTCAGCTTTATATAGTAAAAAATAGTTATTGTTGTAAAACAGAAATTCATCGGCCCCATACTACAATGTAATGTCCTGGTTCCTCTTAATATCTCACCATAGACATCATTTTTGTTTGTTTTTTTGCAAACAGGACTAGTGCGTCATCTTCTTTTTGATAGGATGCAAACACTTGTTTTCTCAATATTCTTAGAAAAGTGGCATCTCTAGTAACATCCTCTAGTACCTAGCAGGTCTGGTCAAAGATTCTTCTGGAAGTTGTACTGTCCTCCTTCTTTCCCCTTGTAAAATATTGATGAGTTATTTTTTCCAATATGGGGCAATTGATAGAGTCTGGCTGCCCACTCAAGTCTTTCATTCAAATCTTCCAACAGGGAGACACGTCTATTTAACTTAATTACGGTATGTGATTAAGGACAGCCTACGACAGCATATTAGGATAGGAAGGGATGAAGAACATCAAGTCATTATCTTATACTGCTTATAGCTCCACATTGCAAGAGGTTGTTTGCAGCATGACCATTACAGGCACAGACACTATTAGATGAATTTTCTCTTTTTATTGAAGTGTTTTTTAATCATCGACAGTAGATAAGACATGTTGCTGATCAACAAGAGATGCAATGATTCCAGGTCCTTTCTGTTTCTTATCTAATATAATACTAACACATGCTTTAAACACTATATTTAATTCGCTCTCTGAGGTTCAGCTACAACCTTATTGGCTCTATAGCCAGTATAATGCTCAATCGTTTCTCCACTCTTTCAATCTCATCTCTTCTTTATTGCATCCATGACGTTCTCTGACATCCTTGATCATGCTTTATTCTCTGTCACACACAAGCTCCCTTTGAGCGTTACCCACTTTCTGCTGTCTGCAAAGCTTTTTCTCCAGCAGTTGTCAATATTACAGAATCATTTGAATCACCATCTAATCTAATCCATGATAAAACCTTGTTCTTTTGATTGCCCTTAATTCATACCTAATGCAAAGGGAACATAGGCGCTCCATGTGTGGATTAGTAAACCATATGAATGTGTAAATCATTTAAAAAACACTCACCTGGTTCAGTTGGACATGGTAGGTGCAACACTGATAAATAGGATAGATTTTCAGCAATGGCAGCTCCGTTCACTAATTCTGGGACTTGTAGGTTCCAGTAATAGGAGAAAGTTTCAATTGAAAAAAGCAAAAAATGGTGTATGGTGGGTGCTGCTAGGGAAATCACAATGACCGATGGTACTGTGGGCACAATGGACCCACTAGCATTGATGTGCAAGGCCAAATTAGTGATAATGTGACATGAGCATGGAGAATCAAGAGACGGGACACCTGTGTATTGCTCAGCATAATGATCCTACTTTATTGGAATGCAAGCAGGGCTTATGTACTGTTGACCATTGTACAAAGGACTAAGGCCGGCTTCAGACTGCGTGTCTGATCCGATCCGTAGCTGTCCGCTTGAAGCAGACAGCCGCGGACCGGATCAGCACACAGGACTGGGGGCTATTATGTCATCCGATCCTGTGTGCAGCCGCACGCAGCTGAAGCTGCTGACAGGTCAGGACCGCGGCGCCCGCAGTCCTCACCTATCAGCAGCAGGAACTGCGTGCGGCTGCACACAGGATCGGAGGGCATAATAGCAGCCCGTCCTGTGTGCTGATCCGGTCCGCGGCTGTCTGCTTCAAGCGGACAGCTACGGATCGGATCAGACACGCAGTCTGAAGCCGGCCTTAGACAACACGTTTAGAAGTTGTTGTTCATCTGGCAGTCCGTCCTGCTAAAGGATCACATCTTATTTTATAAAAAAATATATGATCTCTTATAAATTTGTGCAGTGCCATTGCATAAAGTGCAAACATTTGTCTACAAATCATATAAAAATCATTGGAGTATTTAATTTACAGTTTCTTATTTAGAAACACAAATTTAATTTTTAATTATCTACAATAAGGAAAAATTGAAAATTTTTATTGCCACTCAATTTAAAAAAATGTAGATGTAAATAGTTATTTAGTTATATTAGTGCACTTGCAAAAACTGCACATGCAATAGTGATTTTAACTATGAGTCATGCTCACTACAGAGAAGATTTCAGGAGAAGAAATATCTAAAAAATATTTTGAAGGATGTGTATAAAAGTACAAAAACATGACACAAATAGTTTGTCTCAAATAAAGAATTAAGAAGGAAAGTAGTTAATGAGAACAAATACAAATAAAGATTTATTACTAATTTTAAGAAATCTCACAAAGATATCAAAAAATATTTTATTGAAATATTGGCCCATTATAATATATGAAAAGCCAAGAAGCCAGCATTGCTTGTGGTTAGCACGCAATACAAAAAGTGTATAAGCACATATTAATTTCTAACTGTACTTTAAATTGAGACATCTAGCAAACAATTGATCAATTCTTTGAGCTACCCCCCCCATGGCATTCTCATATTGGGGCAGACCTACTCTACGTTTTTTATATACGCTGTGCCATTACGGCCTCCTGAATGCATTAAAAGCAGAACCATACTACCTGAAGCATTTCTGAACTACTCCCATGGTGCCAAAATGGCAGCACAGATAAAGGCAGACCAGGTCTGGACATGACATCCAGACATTATCAGATCTGAACCCCAAATTACAAGACCAGCAACCATGGATGAGTGTAGAACAGGCCCAAATACATGTGCAACAATTGAGCAGAGCCTATGGGCAAGGTGTGGCCGCTGTATGTGTGTAGCTAGTACCTAGCTCAATCACAATAAAGTCTGATAGAATGGCATGCATAACCAAGCACGCACAGCAAAAAAGAGGTGGTCAACCACAAACCTATAACAAATAAAAAAGCCAAGAAGCCAGCGCTGCCTGTAGTTAGCACGCAATACAAAAAGTGCATATGCACATATTAATTTCTAACTGTACTTTAAACTGAGACATTTAGCAAACAATTGATCAATTCTTTGAGCTACCTTGCCACTTCACTGCATTCTCAGATGGAGCAGTCCTACTCCATGTTTTTTATATACGCTGTGCCATTACGGTCTAACCACAGGCAGCGCTGGCTTCTTGGCTTTTTTATTTAATATAATATGTTAACTTATTTTACCAGATAATCTTCTTGATAAACCCAAAGTTATGTTTAGACATAATATGAATTTGAAGAACCGTATTACACAGAGTCGTATCAATCTTATTAGATACAAATAGTTAAATGATGACATGAATGAGAGATTAATACTCTTTCCAGTTATAAAGAGTTCCTTCTGGTACAACATTTCTAAATATCAATGCTGCTGAATAATTAAGCATAGAGGCAAACAGTTTCAATCACTGATAACCAAAGAAAGTTTTCCAACTACACAATTTTTAAACAGCAGCACATTATGCATCATTTAGTTGAGAATGAGACTGTAATCTTCAACAAGAGGGCAGAACAATACAACCTGATTGAAGCTGAATGAATTAACATTGACACAGTATCATAAGCAAGGTTCTCAAGCATAGTCCCTTTAAATATTTTAATATAAATGGTTAAATATATTCGAGCAGATAACTGAGTGTATTGGTATCAGAGACTAATAAGCAGTGAATCCTTTTGGATTTTCAAATTATCTACCCTAATACCAGAGAGTTTAAATGAAAGTATTGAAAATACATGACAGAGTCCATTCTACTAACGATTAGCGATGAGCAAATCTTGTGGAGTTCGTATTCAGTTCGGTTCTCCAAACGGCATTGAAATCAATGGAAGGCAAAATCAATGGCCTAGAAAACTCCTTAAAAGGGGCCAAAAGGAGCAAGACACAGCTAAAACTGTTTTACAGTGGAGCCCTACTTTTTTGGCACAGCCATTAGCTGACAATATTCATATGTTATTTACCCCTGACAGCCACCACACCAGGGCAGAGGAAAGAGCCAGAGTGAAGCATCAGGATTGGTGCATCTTATGGAGGCATCATTTCTGGGGTAGCAGTGGCCTACTATTTGTAGGGTGGTGAAGGCCCATAAAAGATGGCCTGTCACACCCTAAGAATACCAAACCCAAAATGTCAGCTTTACTTTGGCTGATAATCCAAAATAAGGTGACCCTACGCCATTTGTTTTCAAAATATTTTATTATTAACCCTAGAGCGCATACCCATAGAAATCTACACATTCACGCACCTGGGACCTTTTAGGCCTGTTTACAATTATCATGGAATAACTCAAAAAAAATACTTTTCAAAGTTTATCGCAAAGTAAGGATGCATTCCCACTAGTGCTGGGGTCCGCCAGGACGGGATTGCGTAATGGATCTGACCTCCTGGTGATCCCCTAAAGGCAAGAAATTGCTCGTCCACTGTCACATTATCACTGGAATGGTAAAGCTTTGTACAGTTGTTGATAAAAATCTGCAAATGGGTTCTGAAATAACTCTCTGATTGGAACATCATATGATTTTGTCGACCCTGCCAGAAGAGTAAGGCCAATATAAGCATATAGTTCCTCTTTAGTTATATTTTTCCATGTTTTTTTTCTTCCTGACGCGATACGTTTTCGTTCTACATTAGTACACAAATCTACCTCATCTGCAATATCATCCGAAACAAATTTACAGAAAACATCTCTTTTGGACATGAATTGGGGAATTCCGACAGCTCCTTGAGCAACTCTAATAATGTTATGTGATGGGGTGCGTGCAGGAGCCGCAGCAGTACTGTTCCAAAAAATATTCATTTTAGATGTTCTATTTGAACGTTCTGCTGGATCCACTACTTCTTCATCATCTGAAGAATCGCTGGACGATGAAGTTGATACATTAGCTGGTGGCATCTACTCTTCATCAGACAAAGAAATTTCACTTTCATCATCACTATCAAAAATGATTGCCTCGATTTCATGGTCAGTCAATCCCCTGGAAGTAGACTGTGCCATTGTAATTTTAGATGTCAGTAAACTAAAAAGAAAAAAAAAAAAAGATTACAATCAGGCTTGTGCACTGTAAACAGTATGTGATAAGACTCTTTGTTAGGGTCCCAGCACACCAAGCTATATAAAGCAGGTAAAGTGCAGCCCCCTTCCTCTTACCTCCAACAGATCACTTTCTTGTAGTGCAGTAGAATGCCTCTGGTTTTGGAGCTCAGAAAGTTTCTATTTCCAGACAAAAGAAAGCTGACTTCTTCCTCCAAAGTCTCTCCAGCAATTAGGACAAAAAGACCTGCGATGAGGTCAGAGACACATGACTTTGTGAGGGAGCCTCCCTTCCAAGATCACATACCCAAAGTTGTCATGCAGAATCCACACTCTTCCCAGCAATAGCAGAGTCATAAAAGTTCTTCCCCAGCAACGATACAGACAAAAAGACTGAGTATCACATGTAAACCTAGTACAGGCCTAAAAGGCCCCAGGTGCGTGAATATGGGGTAGTCCCAAATAAAGGTTGTTATACGAAATGTCTGTAACATAAAAATATATGAATAACTGGAAATTACTAACAACTATATACCTGAGGATTACCTAGATTTTCAAAATTCAAACTAAAGTACTTTTACAGAAAATAGAAAACAAGTAAACTGGCAGGCCTGCGAGGCCCCAGGTATGCGTTCTAGGGTTAATAAATAAATAATTTGAAAAAATAGCTTGTGGTGACCTCTGTTTTGGATTACCAACCAAGGTTAAACTGCCAGCTGTGGTCTGCAGCTTGCAGCTGTCTGCTGTACCCAGCTGGCAAAGAAAAATTTGGGGTACCCCAGGTCATTTTTTTCTAATTAGTTAATAATTTTTAGCTAAATACAAGGATAAAATAATCTTTAGTGCAACATGAAAGATACTAAAGGGTGCAAGCTTATAATATATAGGGGTAGGACATTATATAGCTGTTTGACATCTATGTAGAGTATCTATCTTTAAATCTATTTTTTCATATATCTATAAATCTATCTCTACTTTCCATCTATCCATTTATTATTTCTATCTATCTATCTATCTATCTTATCTATCTATCTATCTATCTATCTATCTATCTATCTATCTCCTATTATTTCTATGTATCTATCAATCCAATCTGCTTTGAGTGACAGGATCTAGTGATGATAGATAGATAGATAGATAGATAGATAAGAGAAAAAAGAGAAAAAAAAAAGAGAAAAAAAAGAGGGTGGACAAGGAGGACAGGGATGTCAGCGATAGGACTCATCGGATCTGAAGTCACTTTGTCGCAGTCGATGAGCAAACAGACATTGGCCAATGTATGTACCAAGAACTTCAGAAATAAAAAGATAAGATTTTTGAGTTTTTTGAAAAAACTTAAGTTTTTAAACTTTTTTCTCATATACATATAGCTTGTTAGCATTTGTACGTCATTGGTAGTAACTGAGTGCTGCAGAGAACTTTTCTAGATAGATAGGTAGATAGATAGATAGATAGATAGATAGATAGATAGATAGATAGATAGATAGATAGATAGTAGAATCACAGACACTCACACTCTGTGAGAACCTCTGTGATTGGCTGTTGTAGTCAGACTGCATGTCCACAATCTGGACAGTGATTGTGCTTGGTCGCCATACACATTAGTGTATGTCAACCAACCTGCCATCATAGGGTGTTAAATACATAAATAATTTAAAATAAGTGTGGGGATTTGCAGTATTTTTAAGTATAGCCCAGAGAAGGTGAAATTTTACCTTGGCTGGCAAAAAAACATGTGGGTTCTTCCCTGTTTTTAATTGCCAGCCAAGATAAAACTAGGCAGCTGAGGGTTGGTATTCTCAGCGGGGTGAAAGCCCATTATTTTAGGCCTCCCCCATGCTAAAGAATAGCAGCCCACAACCGGCCTTGAAAATGGGCGTAATAAGATGGACTCACTAACTGTCTCTGTGTTTTTTTTTCGTGTCTTGTTTAATATTTATTTGAGATTGTTAATGGCCGGGTCTAACTTGGCTTGACATTAAGAATCTGAGGACTTGATACCAGCTGGCAATACAAATCTGGTGTTAACTCCTTATTACCCAGCATGCCACCGCCACCAGGGTCGCTGGAAGAGTCTGGTAAAGTGCCTAGAAATGGTGCTACGATGAATGCCCATTTTCAGGGGTGGCTATTCTTTAGCATGGGGGGCTCTAAAACAATGGCCCTCACCCCGCTGAGAATACCAGCCCTCAGATGCTTAGTTTTACCTTGGCTGGCAATTAAAAATAGGGCAGACCCCACACAATTTTTTTTGACAGCCAAGGTACAATTAGGCAGCTGAGGGTTGTAGCTCGCAGCTGCCAGCTTTCCCTGGGCCAGACTGAAAAATACTGCAAAGCCCCATGCATTTTTTTTTTTATTATTTATTTATTTATTTAACACTATATTATGGAAGGCTGGTTGTCATACACTAATGTGTATGACAACCAAGCACAATCACCGTCCAGAATGAGGAATGCAGTCTGACTGCAACAGCCAATCACAGAGGTTCTTACAGAGTCTGAGTTTGTCTGTATTTGGCTGTTTGCTGATCAGTACAGGGAATATGTAAGAAGCTTAAAGGGCAGACCGGAAGTGATTGAGAGGAAGCGCAGGAGACTGAGCTGAGCTGCAAGAAGCAGTGGGATTTGGTAAGCTCGATCTACCTATTTTACATCTTCTATCTATCTATCTATCTATATCTATCTATCTATCTATTCTATCTGTCTTATCTGTCTTTCTTTCTATTCCATATCTTTCAATTTAATTATCTATCTATCTATTTCTATCTATCTCCTAATATTTCTATGTACCGTTATAACTTGGTTGATAACGAAGACCTGTGTATAAGCCGACCCCCCAATTTTGCCCAAAATCTGGAAAAACCTATTGACTCGTGTATAAGCCGAGGGTGGACCCATCAGCACAGGTAAATAAGCCCCCAGTCAGTTGGTTATAACAAGGCCCCCCCCAGTGTAATAAGGCCTCCCCAGTGGTAGTATACAGCAGCCCCAGTGTAGTATACAGCAGCCCCAGTGGTAGATATAGCATCCCCAGCAGCCCCAGTGGTACTATATAGCATCCCCAGTGGTAGTTATAGCATCCCAGCAGTCCCAGTGGTAGTATATAGCATCCCAGCAGGCCCAGTGGTAGTATATAGCATCCCAGCTGCCCATGGTAGTATAATAGCATCCCAGCAGCCCCAGTGGTAGTATATATGCAGCCCAGCATCCCCAGTGTAGTATACAGCAGCCCCAGTGGTAGTATACAGCAGCCCCAGTGTAGTAATATGCATCCCAGCAGCCCCAGTGGTAGTATACAGCAGCCCAGTGTAGTATATTAGGAGCCCCAGCAGCCCCAGTGGTAGTATACAGGAGCCCTAGTGGTAGTATAAGGGCCCAAGCAGCCCCAGTGGTAGTATACATCAGGCCCAGATGTATATACAGCCCCAAGGTAGTATACAGCCCATGTGGTAGATTACATCAGCCCCAGAGGATTTATGCAGCCCAGTGGTAGTAATACAGAGCCCAAGCAGCCCAGTGGTAGTATCATCAGCCCCAGATGTATATACAGCCCCAGTGTGTAATACAGCCCCAGTGGTAGTATACATCAGCCTCAGTGGTAGTATACGGACCCAAGCAGCCCAGTGGTAGTATACATCAGCCCAGATTTATATTAGCACCAGTGGTAGTATACAGCCCCAGTGGTAGTATACATCAGCCCCAGAGGTATATGCAGCCCAGTGTATATACATCAGCCCCAGATGTATATACAGCCCCAGTGGTATTAACAGCCCAGTGGTAGTATACATCAGCCCCAGAGGTATATTAGCAGGCCCCAGTGGTAGTATACAGCCCCAGTGGTACTATCCAGCAGCCCCAGAGGTATATACAGCCCCAGTATTAATAAACAGCCCCCCCCTCCTTATCATGGTCCCCCAGGCTGCGGCAGCTGTCAAAATAACAAACAGTTTATACATCACCTTCCGACGCAGCTCTGCGCTCCTCCGGTCCTCCGCTCGCCGGCTTCTTCCTTGTTGTGCCGACTTCTGTGACCGCGCGCAGGAAATGACGTCATCTCCTGCGCCCGGTCACATGACACCGGCACAAGAAGAAAGAAGAAGCCGGCGAGCGGAGGACCGGAGGAGCGCAGAGCTGCGTCGGAAGGTGATGTATAAACTGTTTGTTATTTTGACAGCTGCCGCAGCCTGGGGGGCCATGATAAGGAGGGGGGGGCTGTTTATTAATACTGGGGGACCCATATTAAGGAGGGGGGCTGTGTATTGCAATATGCACGGCATCCCCCCCGCCGTTGATGGACGGGGGGATGCCGTGCATATTCATTGCACTAATGAGGCGGCCCCACGTGACCGCCTGCGGTCACCGCGGCCCCCTCCTGCCTCCTCCAGCTCCCGGTCACAGCCCCCCCCACAGCATTACCGTATAGACCCGTGTATAAGCCGAGGGGGGGACTTTTCAGCCCAATTTGTGGGCTGAAAAACTCGGCTTATACACGAGTATATACGGTATCTATCAATCCATCCACTTGAACAGCTGAAAACTCGAGTAATCTTTAAATTCTTAAGAAAGATTAGAAGGCTGCAGCCACCCTAGGAGTGGTGCATCCATGCCTTACGCCACTTCTGATGCTTTGCCCCAGCTCACTTGCTGCTCTGGTGCATTGACAAACACGGTAATGGTTTTTGGAGTTGATGACAGCTGGGTAATGTCATCTGGCATCAAGCCCAGATGTTAGTAAAGCCAAGGCATCAATCAAATACCCAATATTACTAACTAAGTCAGTAAGGACACAAAAAAAACACCAATAAATATTTTATTTGAAAATTAACTCCAATACATTCCTCTTTTGCCAGTTTTTTTTTATATTAAAATGCATTTTTAAAAGGCTCCCATTCAACCCAACCCAAAAAAGCATGTAAAAAATTAATTGAAAAAGCAAAAACAAACATGAAACCTAATTAAATCCTGAAGTAGTCCAAGCATATTGGCGGCAAGATCAGTGACTGTATCCTTCATAAGGTGGGATAGTAGGCACTACATGGCTCCCAGCAAATGGCAATGTGACAAGGCATGACTTAACTGAGGTTGTCTCAGGTTACACAGCGGGTGTAACACAGCAGGGAATCCTCAGTATTGTCAGTGCTCAAAACACTAGCTGTCTCATGAGAGCCACGAAATTGCATGAGATGTAGCGGGTATATCTCGCTGGTATTGTGAAACAGTTTATGAGGACTTGTAATTTCAGGAAATGCAGTGCAGGACATACATGTGGGAAAGCCCCTATGTGACCTCTCAAGTCTGAACTGCAGTAATCTTTGTGATGGCACCACTTGTCATACTGTCATGAGTTCCTGGGTGCCTGCTCTCAAAGTATATGGGTGATTTTCTCTCTGGATGTTACCCCCCCATATGCTTGTAAGAGTGTCTAGGGAGAGCTGCAGCTGTGGTGGAAGGGCCTGAGGATTTATCTTGCCCCCTAGCTTCCTCCACAGAGACTTCTAGGGCTGAAGTGGGCAACTTCAGTGCAAGTTTTCAGGATTTCCTTAGCATTGCACTGTTTGTAATTTAATCACCTACACAGGTGATGATTTCAACACATTGAGCAATGGTAAAGAAATTTTAAAAACATGCATGATTTGCAGCCCTTGAGGACTAAACTTGCACAGCCCAGTTCTAATGGAGTGTGTGTAGTGTCTTTCATTTCTGATTCCTCACACCTTCAGGCCAGGGGTCTGAGGCTTGTTCTCCAGCATCTGTAGGGGAGCATCAAAGCACCTCTTACTTTACTGAAACAGTCCAGAACACAAGGAGTGAAGTTAAAAGGCTTTGTTTCAAATTTTGAAAAAAGCACATGTGTGTACATGATGTCATTTTTCACATTTATGTTACACAAGCACTGATCATATTAAAATATGTGCTTAGCACAGACTATAAGTTTTAAAGTCACACATAAATAAATATACACAATGTATAAGTAGGTCCCAAAAGGATAATCAGAGCCCATTAAAATGGGGTACAGACCATCAAGATAAGAGGAACAGTCTATTTAAGGCATTGAGGTGTAGGCCGAATGCTGCAGTCCTACTAATCCATCAGGGGGAAGAGCGACCAGCTCTAATCTTGTGAAGGAGAAAATAAAATTGCCAAAATCAGGCCTCACTCTTGTCAGAACACCAAACAGTCCTTATTCAGCCAACAGGGCAACTCCAGGACTAGCTGCGAGGATATCACCCTGCACATTTACATCCTGTGTGATGCAAGGTCCCTGCAGGGTCATTTCTTCCATTGGGTCAGTGAGCCATCAACAGGCCATTTTTAGGGCAATACTTTTTAATCAGAGTTAAAAGACTGTAGCATCTTTCTCAATGCTGACCGGGACGAACTTGGTCATTCCACAATGTAGTCTGGACAGTCTCAGGAAATCACAGGTGCTACACCTCCGGGAGCATTCTCCACTACCACCTGCCCCCCAGCATACCCTTTCATGGTCACTGCTGCAAAACGTTTGGAGAAATTGGATGATGAACACCCCCACTAACACACCCTGGAGGAACATAAGAAACCACGACAGGCCCTTCAGGATCTCTGGCCCCTGTGGATTTTACTACAACTGGCTGGCTAACATGGTCAGGTATAGCCAGCAGCCGTTGCTCTATCCTCTCCATGTTGGCTTTTTGCTGCCACACTTAGAAATCCTTTGCGGTGGCGACCCTACTTACACCTACTGTGTACCACCCCTTGCTACCCTTTACCTTTATGAATGAGACCACCTCCCCAACATAGAGGTTGAAGAGCTGTGAAGGCAGATCACTATGCAGCAGGGTTGACCAGTTTACGTAGCACCTGTCACCAGTCCCATATTTGGCAAGGAACTGAAAGCTCCTCTTCTGAAAGAATATCGCCACCTTGCCTTTGTACATTGCTCCTCAAAGTAATTAAAATTAGACCCCTGCAATCACTTTTGGGCAAAGGCATCTAAGAGCCTAATTTCTTCCAGAAGTGAGGGTGCTTCATGCCTATAAAGATACTAGCTGGGAGGTAGTAGGGAGTTCCACAATACATTCTTTCAGTCGAAGACCTCTGGAGGGGTGGTACAAAAGGCAGGGAAACAGAGGATTATGCCACTACTATCTTTACCTCGCCCTCCTCCACCTCGATTTGCCAATCCACTGGCTGCAGCATTGGCTACCTGTTTAATGAGGCCAGGCATACTGCAGGATCCTGCCTCTGACCTGTGCTGGTCCAACTCCTGGATGGCATACAGAACAGTTGACCTCCTTAGTCTAAGCTAAATTCTGGTTGGACCTCTTCAGGAATGCGGAACCAGCACTTGATGTTGAGCTTGCTGCATATTAGGCCCAATGCGGGGAGTGTGGTAATACTCCTGGTCACATATGTGGGTATCTCCTCTGTGAGCTTCTCTGATTGTGGTGAAGCAACCTCTGCCCCTAGAGTGGTGAGGAAAATCAGGTCATCATGAGCAGGCATCTCTTTGGGTGGATCTATCAGATCTGCAAAGTGCAAACTGCAGGCACATGGTAGCACAGTGTTGCTGTGTTGTACAGCATTCCAAAGATGGTGATAGCCTCTGTTGTGAAGTGTCTTTCCTTTGCCTTGGGTCCTACCTCTTCCAGCACCAGCACTTAATCGCTTATAGGATATTATTGTTTACCCAATCTTATTGCATAGCTCCTCATTAATCCCTATATGTGGTGAGCTGCAGAAAGGCACCTGACTGACAAATCTTATTCTCGATGCCACAGGTAACACCTGGGCTTGCATTTGGGTGGAGTGATTATTGAGACCTGACATATTTAGAGGAGAAATAAGAAAAAGAAAATAGTTTTTTCAACTTACCAATTTATCTGAAATGTTGAATAAGGTTAGTGAGCATTGCACGGACAGGTCCAAGATTAATACTATAATAACACATCTGTGCGCATGTCAAAAATCTGTATTCTAAAAAGGCAGTGCACATTTTTAAGAATCCATTTCCATATTTATAGTGTTTCATGACTGTGAATGGACCTATAAGACCATGTATATTAAGCATATGAAGCATATAATGGACATATGTTATATTTATCTGAATTGATAAAAGAATAAGTATAGAAGAGGTGGCCTTGCACGCTGCTGATCTTCTGCAGCAATAAAGGTTTTCTCTCTAAACAAAAAATAAAAATTATTAAAAAAATAAAAAAATAAAAATCTCTCTTAAAGGGATGTTTAAAGGAGATTTTTCAGGTTCGGATTTCACTGCTGCTGTCACATCTGACACTGTTCCAAATATTTACAGCCTGCAGGTGACCCAACACCTGGAAACTCAAAGAAACTTAAACATCTTCCTTTAAAGGTCCATCAAATTCTACAGGTTGAAAGAAACTGGTAGACCTGATGGCTGTGAATTCAACAGACTTTTGGTTAGAGGTGTTCTCAGCCACTGTGTCTTCCGGAAAACATTTTGGCACAAAGCCTTCAAGGAAAGTTTTAGGGCCATTTAAAAATTTTAAAGTTTCCCACCTAACAAAACCGCATTCACTGATATTTTAGTAAATTGCTTGGGTTTAGTGATTACGAACAGAATTGTCAACGTTCAATTTGAAATTGGCAAACATATGCAGGGAAAGTTCAGTCACCTTTACTAATGATCTGAATTTTAGAGGTTGAAAAAAGATTTTCTTTTGATTACATGTGTATACGGAATGAATTTTAGTATTTTCTCCAGTGATTCTTATAATATTGCTATTGCTTGAAAATTAGCAGAGTGCTCTTACAGATATGCATGTAATTTAAAAAAAAGTTCAATTCTTCACAGTTCCAATCTAGTAATTTTTATGGTAAAAATCTTGGCGTGAAATATCACAACTGAAAACTATACAGGTCAGAGGTAAGATCCTGTTAAAACTTGCTTGATGAAGGTAGTTGAATTAACTCTGAATTGTGTTGTCTTTAATAATCATTCATATTTACAATTGGTAGTTATGATTTTAATGGCAGCGCCTGCATTTCAACTCGTTTTGTCTTAATTGACATTCAACTTCCTTTTCATGAAATATTAATTCAGCTTCTTACCAACATTTCGATTGTGGAAAAAAACATCTGAAGACCAACATTGTTGGCACCCTCACATTAATATTTGGTTGCACACCTTTTGAAATAAATAATTGCAGTCAACCACTTCATATAACCATCATCAAGCTTCTTACACCTCTCCAATAGAATTCTGGACAACTCTTCTTTTGAAAACTGTTACAGGTTTTTGACGGGCGCCATCTCCCAACAGCAATCTTAATATCTCTCCACATGTGTTCAATAGGATTTAGATTCTGACTCATTGCTGACCAGTTCAGAAGTCTATCCATTTCTGGGTGCATCTTGAAGTATGTTTTGGGTCATTATCCTATCCTGGAGCAGTTTGGAAAACAAGAGTAGTCCAAAATTCCAGTTGAGAGGTGTGATGGCCGCTTTACACGTCCCGATATCGTTGTCCAACAACGATAAAAAGTCACGTGGTTCGTGCGTTGGCGCCGATATCGTTTGTGCGCTGTGTGGTGTAAATGTGCAATTCGATGCAAGAGCTTTGCCAAAACAATATCGTTGGGGAATTGTGCAGGCTCTCCAACTGCCCGATATTGGATGGACAATCTGGCAGGATCGGGCTGTGTGACTCCCCAACAACGATTTGGAGCACAACTTGCCCTATTCACTCCCATGTTAAATGGTCGTTCCCTGGGTCGCTCATACAAGGGGGCGTATAAATCGCAGTTGTGTTGCCTGCCGATATCTCCCTGTGTAACATCTCCTATGCGATCTGGGATTACTGACAAAAATGTGCGCGCTTCTGTGCCATTGTGTCCAATATCGGGAGGATATCGGGACGTGTAAAGCGGCCATAAGAAGCTTCTTGATGGTTATAGGAAGTGATTGATTGTGTTATTTATTCCAAAGGGTGTGCAACCAAATATTAAGTTGAGAATGCCAACAATTTTGTCCAGCCAGATTTTGAAGTTTTATATGAAACTAGCTGTAGTACCCGGCTACGCCCAGGTTAATAAATAACTGATGTTAGCTATAACAAAATAGAATTTGAATATGTCATATTAATGGCCTGTAAGAAAATAGAAGCTGAGCTGTGATTGGTTGCTACAGGCAGCCTAATAAATCTCCAGCCAACAGTAAACCCTCCCCCTGGCCGGGCAGTATATGTTACCTCACACATACACATAATAGACAACTCATGTGACTGACATCTGCCTTCATTCCCTATATGGCACATGTGTTGCACATTGGCTGTTTTTAATCAGATATTTATGTTTGGAAATTATAGATAGCACACGTAAGAGGCGAGTTGTGTGAGGTGATTTGTGCACATCTGTGTCTGTCTGTGTGGTATGTGTGTCCCTGGGGTGTGTGTATGTGTGTGTCCCTGTGGGTGAGTGCATGTGTCCCTATAGGGTGTGCATATGTGTGTGTCCCTGTGGGGGGGGTCTGTGTGGTGTGTGCCTCTGTTGTGTGTGTCTCTTTGTGGTGTGTGTGTCTGTGGGGTGAGTGCATGTGTCCCTATAGGGTGTGTTTGTGTGTGTGTCCCTGTGGGGGGTCTGTGTGGTGTGTGTGTATCTGTGTTGTGTGTGTCTCTTTGTGGTGTGTGTGTGACCCTGTGGGGTGAGTGCATGTGTCCCTATAGGGTGTGTATGTGTGTGTGTCCCTGTGGGGCGGGGTCTGTGTGGGGAATGTGTGTCTCTGTGTAGTGTGTGTCTCTTTGTGGTGTGTGTGTGTCCCTGTGGGTGAGTGCATGTGTCCCTATATGGTGACTATGTGTGTGTGTCCCTGTGGGGGGGTCTGTGTGGTGTGTGTGTCTTTGTTGTAAGTGTCTCTTTGTGGTGTGTGTGTGTCCCTGTGGGGTGAGTGCATGTGCTGCTATAGGGTGTGTGTGTGTCCCCTTGGGTGTGTGTGTGTGTGTCTGTCTCTGTGTTGTGTGTGTCTCTTTGTGGTGTGTGTATGTTTGTTTGGGTGCGTGGTGAGTATCCAATGTTGGGGCTGCAACTTAGCGACTATACACTTTCTGTTACTCTTTGTGTGCGTGTGGTGTGTATACATGTCCCCGTGTGTGGTGAATATCCCATGTTGGGGCCCAACCTTAGTGACTATATGCTGGTATGTGCTGTTAGTCTTTGGCGCTATCATTAAGCCCCTCTCATTCACAACTGTCAACTGGTAACTGTCACTTTTTCCCCATTATGTAGATAGGGGCAAAATTGTTTGGTGAATTGGAACATGCGGGGTTAAAATTTCGCCTCACAACATAGCCTATGACGCTCCCGGGGTCCAGACATGTGATTGTGCAAAATTTTGTGGCTGTAGCTGGCAGCTGTCGATTTTCCTCCAACACTTTTCCATTCACTTTTTCCCCATTATGTAGATAGGGGCAAAATTGTTTGGTGAACTGGAACACGCGGGGTTAAAATTTCACCTCACAACATAGCCTATGACGCTCTTGGGGTCCAGACGTGTGACTGTGCAAAATTTTGTGGCTGTAGTTGCGACGGTGTAGATGCCAATCCCGGATATACACACATACATACATAGATACATACACACACACATTCAGCTTTATATATTAGATTATGTCCAGTTTTGTTGTTTTTACTTTGCATTTTTGATGTGTGTTACATTACACATAAAGGAAATAAACATGTGTATAAAAAAAAGTGTATATGCAATAATTTTCTGAGAGAAATAATTCCTTTTTTGGAGCAATTTTAAGGGTGCCAACCCTTTTGGTCATGACTGCGTACAGTGGCGTAACTACAATAGGTGCAGGGGTTGCAATCGCACCTGAGGTCTGGAGCCTAGGGAGCCCCAAAAGTCCATTTGGAATATAAAAAAAGACTAATTCTATTAGAGATTTGCAATAATTGTAGGCCCTGTTGGAGCTTTCGCCTAAGGCCCATGAGGTTTAAGTCACGCCACTGACTGTATACATATATATCTGAATAGATATACGTAGATACATATATAATAAATATACAAATACTACATATTATTTTAATTAATTCAACCTACATAATATATTTACGAGTAGTTTTGAGCAGGACAGTATGTCAGGTTTCATTTAAATTGCACAAGAATGTATAGAAAACAATAATGTTATGAAGTATTATGAATGATATTATAAACTAACAGTTTTTTTCATATTTTGCCTTAACCTTTGCAAAGTGAATACCTCAAGGAGAATGTATTTAAAACCACTTCATGTCATTTTAGTAAGGAAGCAACAGATATAGCATAATTTTTAAGATTAATCCAAGCAGCAATAAAAAGGTGAATAGAACAGAATCAGGACGGCTAGCGCTGTATCTTTGTTACCTGCTGAGGGTTGCTAGGCAACATGGGCCTACTTCTGCCCCAAGGGCCTTTTACTTTACAATTAGATATGTGAAAATGAACCAAAAAAACACATTCAGACATTCGTAAAAGTGAATGTTTTTTTAAAAATACTAAAATTTGTCATGTATTTTTAAATACATATCAATTACTTGAAGCAGAGCTTTCTTTTTTTTTCTATAACTGACAATATCTAAAAGTAATCCAAGGTTCAAAATGTGACATTTTGACTCTAAGGGAGGAATTATTTGCAATTTGTTTTGAACAGAAGCTTAGTTCATGTCAGATGTGAACCTCCAGACAATCATTAGTTTAAACTGCCTGCTATGTGTTTAAAAATTTCAGTCAATTTACAGCTGATCTGAATTGCAAATATGCCGGTAATAAGCCATTAGGGAACAGCATATCTCTTCTTTACACTTACAACCCTCTGCTGTAGGATTTCGCTGCAAAAAAATTGGAATATGTCATTGTCTTTCTAACATAATAGTACAAAAAAAGAAAAAAAAAAGAGCTTTTTTGTTTGAAAATTTACTTTGTGATCATAATCACATGGAATAATTACAGGTCCATATATGCAAATGTGTTTTAGTGATTACATTTGAGTATCTGAAAGGTACATATTATGCTGATTTCCATTAAAAATAATATACTGTCATTTTCTACTTTGGTACCCTTTAGAAAAGATTTCATGATCTACAGTACTGTGCAAATGTTTTAGGCAGGTGTAAAAAATATGCTGTAAATAAGAATACTATAAAAAATAAAAGTGTGAATAGCTTATTTTATTTCTTATTTATGGACCCTTAGCTCGATCTTGAGCCATGATGACTTGATGAGTGAATGCTCAGTATGAAAATCGATGTTGTGCACACTTAGATAGGTCCACCATTGAGTTCTAGGCCGTTTTCTTGGTTATTGGCTTATTTTTATCAATTAAGAATATGCACAGTGAATGAGTAAAAGAGAAATCTAAATCATATCTATATTTGGTGTGACCATCATTTGTCTTCAAAACAGCATCACAGCATTAATTCTTTATTATACATTTGTTCATAGAATTTAAGGGAACTTGTCAAGGAAGTTGCTCCAAAAACCTTGAAGAATGAACCACAAAACTTCTCTGGATGTAGGCTTTTACAAATCCTTCTGTCTCTTTGTGTAATCCCACAGAGACTCAACACTGAGATCAGAGCTCTGTGAGGGGCCATGTCATCACTTCCATGACTCCGTGTTCTTAACACATTCAAAACCTTGAAAGGTTGCCTTCCTGCTTTTAGGATCTGATCAGCCAACAAGTGTCTCTAACAGCTCTCTAATGGTACCTTTACATGCAGCCACAGAGGGTAGCAACAGTTAGGCATCGCACGTGCACGCGCGCGTTTTTACCTGTTGCTAACGGTTGCCGATGCCACATATACACGCCGATACAAAGTACTCCACAGAAGGTATTTGCGTTCCCCGGAAGTGCCGACAGGTGCCGCGGGTTACCTTCTGTGGAGTACCTTTCCTGATTTACACGCCGCTACCACAAGGGAATATGGGCGTACATATTACGCGCCGCAAGTACATAGGCGTGACAGAGTTGTGTATTACATGACGCTCGTACAGTGATTGGACAATGCAATAGCATCATGATTGGCCAGCCTGCGCAGGAAGGCTGGCTAATATATGACGCTATTGCAAATGTGTAGTGTGACTGGTCAGCTCGTTAAATATGCCACCCTGTGCAGGGACAGCCAATGGTTACACAGTAGCCCCCACCAATGATAGCTGATGGGGCGTGGTATACATGACGCTGTGGAATTCACTAGGGCACGCAAATACCTTGCCTGTGCTCCGATTACATGCTGCCACCATAGGGATTGTGCCTTCCTGTTTTTGAGCACGGCTCAGACACAGGTATCTGAAGGAACTACAAGACACAGGAAGGAAATTCCTGAATTACACGCCGCCACTTCGTGGTGTTTTCAAGGCAACAGTCACAATTGTGTCCGATGCCTGGCGGTTTCTACCTTCCTGTGGCGGCGTGTAAAGGTACCATTAGATACACCCGCCACAGTTAAATAGTTAGGTAACAAGCGCCATTTCCGATCCCATTGGTGGCCCTGTGAAAGGATCATGTGGTGCTGATAAGTAGTCATCACAGCTAGGGGTCAGCTGATGTAATCTGTCATTGTCATGACGAACTTCCTCTGAATGCTGACTGAGAACCTTAGGGTGCGTTCATACGCTGGATTTGTGGTGCAGATTTTAAACTTCCAAAATCTGCACCTACTATCAGAAAAATGCACCAAAATCATCCCTGTCTGCATGGTGCTTTTTTGATGCATTTTTGGTGCGGATTTGATGCGTATTAGAAGGTAATTTGTGTCTATTTAAATACAACTTGGATACTTTGGCCAAAAAAAGAAAATAAAAGATGTCAAGTCCTGCTCCCTCCCTTCAACACTATCACTACCTGCAGATTGTAATGTAAAATAGGCATAAAGTAAGCAACACATACGCATTGTGAAAACACCACTGTGGATCTGCTGCGTATTTTGAGTTAACATAAGGGTCTATGGGTGAAAAACACGGTAAAATCTGCAAGAAGACTTGACAACAAAATACGCAGCAGATCCACTGCGTGAAAAAAACACTCTATGCAGGCAGGACTTCACAAATCACATAGGCCTGTTCCACACCTCTGCGCCTGGCCACATCACCTGCGTCAGCCTGGTCGTGCTGGCGCAGGTGCAGGCGCAGAGGTGACTTGGGGCAATGTGGGGCCACATTTACCTGCTTTTGTAAACGCATATTAGTGCCCCCTGTGCGCTCGGCTGCACTCTGTGCCCGCATTATATCCTATGGCCGAGCACAGCCGAGCGTGCGCTGTGAAGACTCTGAAGCGCAAGTGAAAGTGGCAGAGCGCACGGCGCATGCGCCTGGCCAGACGCTCCCGGAAACCCCCAATTGGGCGTTTCCGGGTGCTAAGTGACAGGCACATGCGACATGCACTCTGCCACTTTCACTTGCGATTCTCACTTACAGAGCGCTCGCTCAGTTGTGCTCGGCCATAGGCTATAATGGGGGCACCGAGCGCAGCTGAGCGCTAATGCAGGGCATCTATTCGTCCCTACGCTAGGCTTCCCAAGCCCCTAAATGCCCCTGCGCTTGCATTTTGCGCTGGCGCAGGGCAGGCAGGGCAGCCTAGCGCATGGAGTGCAGAGATGTGAAAACACCCATAGACTTGGCTGGGAAAACACCCTGCTGCATATTTAGTGCAAATCTGCAGCAGAACCACACCAAATATGCACCAAGTACGCGTCAAAATATGCATCGCGCGAACAGGCGCTTAGAGTACCGCTGACACTCCATAATTTACAGCTGATCAATTCTTTTTGAATTACTAAAATATTTAGTGCCTAAAAATGGATGCGGTAAAGAACGCAATAATGATGATTTGTTTACATGTTAAGCTTCCACCAGATATGGTATGGGAATAAAGACTGCTACATGTTGGATAAAACATTCCACAAATGTTGGGCAGATTATTATGCAGATTTGTTATTTTCCTCCTTCCCAATTTATTGTAAGGTTGTAGTAAATAACATTGAGTGCAGGACTCTATTTGCTGATGCTGATTTAGGCACTGAAATGGATTATGTTCTCATTCAATTTCTGCACTCAATCAATAACATTATATGTAAAAATGGTACTGTTGAATGTAAGCATAATATACACACTGAATATTATACAAAAATTTAGCATTGAAAATAAATTCTTTCATAGCATTTAAATACATTATATACTGTAAGTTCAGGGTTTATTGTCCTAACTCATGAATATGCATTGAATGGTATGTAGGTTACTTATTGGATGTACGGTGCCTTGTGAAAGTATTTGGCCCCCTTGAACATTTCCACCTTTTGACACATTTCAGGCTTCAAACATAAAGATAAAATTCTAATTTTTTGTGAGGAATCAACAACAAGTGGGACACAATCATGAAGTGGAACGAAATTTATTGCATGATTGGATTCAGGTCGGGACTTTGACTTGGCCATTCTAACACCTGGATACATTTATTTTTGAACCATTCCATTGTAGATTTTTCTTTATGTCTCAGGTCTCAGGTATTTTGCAGACTTCAACAGGTTTTCTTCCAGAATGGTCCTGTATTTGGCTCCATCCATCTTCCCATCAATTTTAACCATCTTCCCTGTCCCTGCTGAAGAAAAGCAGGTCCAAACCATAATGCTGCCACCACCACGTTTGACAGTGGGGATGGTGTTTTGAGGGTAATGAGCTGTGTTGCTTTTACGCCAAACATATCATTTTGCATTGTGGCCAAAAAGTTCAATTTTGGTTTTATCTGACCAGAGCACTTTATTCCACATGTTTGGTGTGTCTCCCAGGTGGCTTGTGGCAAACTTCAAATGAGACTTTTTACGGATATCTTTGAGAAATGGCTTTCTTGCCACTCTTCCATAAAGGCCAGATTTGTGCAGTGTATGACTGATTGTTGTCCTATGGACAGACTGTCCCACCTCAGCTGTAGATCTCTGCAGTTCATCCAGAGTGATCATGGGCCTTTTGGCTGATTAGTCTTCTCCTTGTTAGAGATGAAAGTTTAGAGGGACGGCCGGGTCTTGGTAGATTTGCAGTGGTCTGATACGCCTTCCATTTCAATATGATCGCTTACACAGTGCTTCTTGAGATATTTAAAACTTGGGAAATCTTTTTGCATCCAAATCGGCTTTATACTTCGCCACAACAGTATCTCAGACCTGCCTGGTATGTTTCTTAGTCTTCATGATGCTCTCTGCACTTGAAACAGAACCCTGAGACTATCACAGAGCAGGTGCATTTATATGGAGACTTGATTACACACAGGTGGATTCTATTTATCATTACCAGTCATTTAGGACAACATTGGATCATTCATAGATCCTCACTGAACTTCTGGAGTGAATTTGCTGTACTGAAAGTAAAGGGACCGAATAATATTGCCCACCCCACTTTTCAGGTTTTTATTTGTTAAAAGTTTAAAATATGCAATAAATTTCGTTCTACTTCACAATTGTGTCCCACTTGTTGTTGATTCTTCACAAAAAAATTAGCATTTATATCTTTATGTTTGAAGCATGAAATGTGGCAAAAGGTTGAAAAGTTCAAGGGGGCCGTATACTTTCACAACGCACTGTATTTGTAAACAGTTCCCAAGAGTGCAACGACGCAGTAAAGGCAGCAGAGACTTGCATCAGAAATTTATTTTCACAAACAAAAGAGGATCCGACTCTCTTGAATCTTTGTCTGGCAACGTCGCTAAGTATTTGGTCTTTGCGTTCCTTTAAAATTAGAAGGCAGTGTTCGGTATTTCTTCTTCGGGTTTCTTCAGAATTTGATGTTCCTTTAGGGCAGAGATGTCAAACTCTAGCCCTCCAGCTGTTGTAAAACTAAAACTCCCAGAATGTCTCGGTAGATTCTGGCTGTCTGGGCATGCTGGAAGTTGTAGTTTTACAATATCTGGAGAGCCAGAGCTTGACATCCCTGCTTTAGGGGCAAGTATCACTCAGACCTTCTTGCAGACATGATCATTTATGGGTACTTCCACAGCAATGAAACCCACAAGCTCGTTCCACTGCTTACACATTTGCTTCTATCCAAGTTTTGATGCACACTCCTCCCCTCTTTCATTATACGAGTCTTTTATATTATATAACTGTGTCATTTTGTCATCTGACCCCATGTCTCCTTCAAACATTTTCCTCAATAAAACACACTCTTCATTCTTTCGTTCCTGCCAACACCCTCTAACCAGCAGATGATGATTGTAAATTTGCGAATGCTATATGGTTTTGGCTGCGCACTTCTTGTGTTCATTACTCCCTTACATATTTATAAAGAAGTCATTTAATATTTAAAGAGGTTTTGCTGTCTAAATCCAGAAATCTTAAGTTAATCTTTGAGAGTCAACACACTGCGGGGCAGAGGCAGCATACTGGAGGTAGATGCAGCATAGCAGGGGGAGAGTGCATTGGGGAGAGGCAGTACACATGGGGTAGATAGTGGAGAGATGGCTCAAAGGAGAGAACATATGAGGGAAGAGGAGAGTACAGGGGGAGAAGACAACACAAGGGGGAAAGGACACAGGGAGGGTGAGACAGTGCACAGGGGGAGTGACAGCTCAAAGGAGAGAGCACATGACAGTACATGGGGAGTAGGACAACACCCAAACAGGAGAGAGCACATAAGGGGAGAAGATAGCGTCAGGGGAGAGACAGCACTCGTTGAAAAGCGCACGGGGAGACAGGTCAAAGGAGAGAACACATGAGGGGTGAGGACAGCACAGGGGGACTAGACAGCATACAGGGGGAAAGCACACAGGGAGAGTAAAATAGTGCACTGGGGGTGACAGCCCAAAGGAACAAGCACACAAGGAGAGAAGACAGCACAGAGAGGAGAGAGACAGCACACAGGGGTAGAAGACATAACAAGGGAGAGACAGCTCAAAAAAAGAGAGCACCTGAGGGGAGAAGAAGGCACAGGAAAGAGAGGGACTGCACACAGACAGGAGAGAGTACATGAGAGGAGAAGCCAGCACATAAGGAGACATAGTACATGGAGGAGAGACAGCGCACAGCAGGAGAGACTGCACAGGGGTAGAGAGAAAGTGCATAGAGGGAAGACAACTCAAAGGATACAACACATGAGAAAAAAGGACAGCACAGGGAGAAGAGAGACAGCACAAGGAGAGAAGACAACTCACAGGGGGGAGAAAGTTCAAAGGAGAGAATACACAAGGGGAGAAAACAGCATGGTGGAGAAAGAGCACACAGACTGGAGAGAGCAGATGAGGGGAGAAGATGGCACAGGGGAGAGAGAGTACATAGGGGAAAGAGAGAGCACACAAAGGAAGAGAAAATGCACACAGGAGTGAGAGAGAACGCGTGAGGGAGACAGCTCAAAACAGAGAGCATATGATGGGAGGGGATAGCATTGGGAGGAGAAGCCAGCACACAGGGAGATAGAGCACATGGGGGAGAGACAGTATACACAGGGGATACAACTCTAAGGAGAGAGCACATGAGGAAAGCAGACAGCAGAGGGAGGAGAGAGAAAGCACAGAAGGCGAGAATGCATAGGGGGAAAGAGACAGCACACAGGGGGGGACAGGTCAAAGGCAAAAGCACAAGGGGAGAAGACACAGAAAAAGAGAAAGTACAGGGGGGAGAATGACAGTGCACAAGGGGAGAGACAGTGCACAAGGGGAGATAGTGTACGGGAGAGAGAAGAGACCATGGGGAGATACATTGCGAAGGGGAGAGAGACAGCGCATGGGGGTCAGAGCACATAATGGGAAGAGAGACAGAGCATGGGGGAGTATATTTATGGGAATTATACATACAGTATATACATTGCACAGCATCTATATTATATATATATATATGTATATATATATATATAGCCCACAGCTACTATAAAGGACAACACGGCCTCACAGGCTCACCCCTAGAGCCCGCAACCATCATAACATCACCACCCTCCTGATGCCATAGCATGGGGCACTCATCTATTTTATAATAATTTCCCTATTCATCTCTTAATTGTAATATAAAATGACTTCCATTGTGCTTCCTTGTAATAGTGCTATCTTTGTGCCTTAAAATAATCACCCATTGAGCCTCCTTATAATAATGCCCCCATTATGCCTTTTTATAATGCCCTCCTATGTTTCCATTCTAATAAAAACAATAATAATAATATAATATACCAATATAGTAAGAGTGCTCTCCTTGTGACTGACAAAAAGATAAAAATAAAATAATGCTCACATCATAACTTTCCTACATAGAGTGATATACTCCTACTCACTACAGTCTCCAGGCTAGTGTTAGCTGTAGCCTGGAAGCAGCCTGTTGCCTACCTGTGCTCCATCACAGCTATTAACAGTATTCAGGTCCTGAGGATGCAGATGGTATTAGAAGTGCTGAAGGCTATTCAGCCTACTTCAAGATTGGCCGCATTTGGCCGTGCTGACGGATAACCAGTTTGACCCTGGATATAGCAATATACTATCTGATAATTATATACAAATACTTTAAAGGGGTATTCCCTTCTCCCAAATTCAATCACAATCTGTACTTGGTGTAGTAATAATTAAAGCAAATCCCTCCAATTAGAACTGTAGTGTAGTTCTCCTGATTAGCTATGTCTCTTACCTCCTGGGCAGGACATTGCAGCTTAGGTATCCATGGTTAAGACCAATCATACAGTGAGTTAGTTGCTTGTGGTCATAACCTTGGATACTTAAGCTACTGTAATGCCATGCACATGAGGAAAGCGTCATAGCTAATCGGGAGAATTCTACTACATTTCTAATTGGAGGGATTTGCTAATATGTTTATTATTATTACACCTCCTACATATAGGGATAGGATCTTTGAGATAAGAATACCCCTTTAACTATTCACAGAGAAAAAAAATCTGCTAAGGTGTATTATCCCATGATCTTGTCAGTACTTTATGTCTACATTATAACTGAATCTTTTTTGTGTCTGGAAGGTATTTTAAGTTGTTAAAAAATATGCCTTGACAGTTTCTTAAATAAATCTCTGCAGAAATTGTACATTTTCCGCTGAATAGTAAATCTCGTTTTCATTTCAGTTTCATGTTTGTACTAAAGTCAATTTGGGAACAACACAAATAAAAACAAAAAAGGAGCACAATGAGTTCCATACCATAAATCATAGAATTCCAGAGGGGTATGTGCTAAATTATCACAAAGAAACAAAAAATGTTGTGCAAAATAAATGAAGTTTGACTTATTTACCATCAATTTTGCTTACTTCATCATTTATCCTACAATAAGAGCTTTCAATATGCATCTTGTAGTTTTGGAAAAAAAAATCTAGCAGTTTTATGCTCAGCAACATGTAAAAAGTTACCAAAAATATCAAATCAACCTGCTAATATCAAAAAAATTAATAACACATATTGGATTTATCCCATGTTTTCATGGGAGATAAAATTGAAAAATAGTGTCTGGCTTTGATTAATTTCCTTATCCCTATTGAAATATACCGTATTTTTCACTTTATAAGACACACCTGATTATAAGACGCACCCCCAAATTTGGTGAAGGAAAAGAGAAAAACATATTTTTTAATTTTAAATGGGGTCTGTCTAATAATGCCAGTGTCTGCCTTACAATCAGTATAATAGTAATGGTGATTGGCATGCACACCTATTGGAGGTAGTTGAGGTGCTAGTGTAGGAGGCCCTTGGGTCTCAATGTCATATATAGTTTAAAGAACACTGCACACTCAAAAGTTTTTTCAAGGTGAACATATGTGTTTATTTTCCTTAGTGCATAAAGACAATTTGCGATCTGGCTGACGTTTCGATCACATCCCGTGATCTTTATCAAAGTATCGCTGTGAAATACAAAAACAGGGAAGCGGCGCACACTGCGCATGCGCGAACCGTAGCGTCACTTCCGGTCAGCTGACCGGCGAGGGCGCATAAAGAATCGCGTCCTCCCCTGTACAATCATTCCCAGTCAAGGCGCAGGAAGCGCTGGCAGAGCCCGAAGGGGAAGCAAGCACACTGAACCACCAATGCTATCTACTCAAAGCTAAGTATACTACATGCCGTTTTCTAACACTTTGTATATATATATTCTCCCACTAATAGTGATAAAATCCACTCACAGGGCTAGACATAATTCTGAAAGGGGACATTCCTGGAAGCTCAGACCTGAATAGACCTCCCTACTGATGCATATTTAGCATATGCATTATTAAGGTAACTACCTTACTAATTGAACTCATATGACAACCTGTCCCTGACATTCACTATCAGTGATTTCTTCACAGAAACCACTACTATAGGATAAAATCCTCCTCCAGCCGTCACAGGACCTGATGATCCCCTAGGTGCAAATTCTAAAAAAGACAGGTACCATTAGTATCTCTCTATTTCTACACTGATCGGACACTATCAATAAATGCGATTTCCATTCTCCCAATCACATATAGTCTCTCATAAGTCTCCCATAATCCTCCCTATCACTATGGATAACATATGGAAACCTCAATACCATACACTTCCAAGTATATGACGGATCTGTGTAATACATTAAGTGTTGACTATGCACAACATTTTATTTGCATGTACATTTTGTATATATTGTATATTTGTTCACTCCACTGTTTTTGCATTTCACAGCGATACTTTGATAAAGATTACGGGATGTGATCGAAACGTCAGCCAGATCGCAAATTGTCTTTATGCAAGGAAAATAAACACATATCTTCACCTTGAAAAAACTTTTGAGTGTGCAGTGTTCTTTAAACTATATATTACAATCAGTATATATGTCCCTCATCTTTGTGTAAGTCCTTGTGCAAGACCCTACATCCTGGTATATATGTCCCCATCCTGACATATATGTCACCATTCTGTTATGTCTGTGCCCCATTCTGGTATATACACTGTATGTCATCCTGGTATATATATGTGCACCCTCCTGATATATATGTCCCCCATCCTGATATTTACCAGGATGGGAGACATACAATGTATATTCCAGAATGGGGCACAGACATAACAGAATGGGGACATATATACCAGGATAAGGGACATACAGTGTGTATATGTCCCCGCATCCTGGTGCATACAGTATAGCCCTCCATGGCTTACCAAGGGGTGTGTTGCGGGATGCAGGCGGTGGCTTCAAGGGACCATGGGAGGTAGGGGCAAAGCCTGGAGCTGTGGGGAAGTCGTGGCAGTTTTCTAGTGGGTGCCGCCATTATTATTTCCCAGCATGCACTGCATTGCATGCTCACTCTTGTGTTCAGACTGCCAGAAAATGGCCTCGGATGTGGAGCATGCAGAGACTGTGACCATCGGTTATTTTCTTGAAGTCTGAGCATAAGAGCGAGCATGTAATGCCTCTCGCCAATGCGTTCTGGGAAATAATAATGGCGGTGCCCACTGAAAAATTGACGCGACTTCCCCACAGTTCTGGGCTTTACCCCCACCACCTCGTGGTCCCGTGAAGCCACCGTCTGCACCCCCACAACACCCCCCATCGATAGGATTTTTGTTTTAGAATTCTTTTTTGATTCGGGTTTTAAGACACACCTCTGTTCACCCCCCTTTTTGGGGGAAACAAAATGTGCATCTTAATAAATGTTTAACTGAGTAATAAAGGTATCAGGGATACGACTAGGAATTTCAGGACCCCTCACTGGCAAAATGTTGAGACTCCACCCCAGCTCCGCCTCCACTTTGCAAATATTCCACAGTCTCACCGCCTACTATAGGAAAAACTCCACTTCTGCACCATGCCTTCACCAATCACACATTAACAGTTCCCATCAAACACCAGATTACATACAAACATAGCTGGGTTTGCATTGGTCTGGAGAACAGTCAACTCTGTGATAATAATTTTTGTAAATCATATACCGGTACATCAAATAGGAGACTTCTGTGTATACATAACACAGGAGACACTGAGAGCATATACAGCACTGCAGTTACTAGGGGGCACATAGACTGGGGGTGAACTAAGCTCTGCAGGAGCCACAGGGATGGATGATCCCCCCACCTTCCTAGGACCCCATCCTTTGAGGTGAGCTGAGCTCTGCAGGCAGGAGCCACAGGGATATTTTCTCAATCATGGTGGTTTAATGATTTAGTGCAGCTGCTCAGCCATGGGACACAATCCACTAAAATTTTGAGAGTTCTATTGCTGCCGTTTCTTCCAGAGGCAGTGGGAGACATGGTATTACTGAGTAGTGTGGTATGATTATTCTAAGCTTGTGCTTATACAGGGCCAGTTCCAGGTTTTACTGGGCCTGTGGTCATCTCTATAATCCTGAATATAGCATAATATAGCCTCTATAATCCTCCATACAGCATAATGTAGCCTCCATAATCCTCAATATAGAATACTGTAGTCTCTATAATCCTCCTCATAGCATAATGTGGTCTCTATAATCCAGCATATAGAATATACAGCCTCTATAATCCTCCATATAGCATATTGTGACCTCTATTATCCTCCATATACCATAATATAGTCTCTATATTCCTCCATATAGCATAATGTAGCCTCTATAATCCTGCATAAAGCTTAATGTGGTCTCTATATTACTCCATATAGCATATGGTGGCCTCTATTGTCCTCCATATAACATAATGTAGTCTCTTAATCTTCCATATAGCAAATGTAGCCTTTATAATCCTGCATAAAGCGTAATGTGGTCTCTATAATCCTCCATATAGCATAATGTAGCCGCTATAATCCTGTATATATCATAAAGCATTCTCTATAATAATCCATATAGCATAATGTAGCCTCTATAGTCCTCCTTATAGCATAATGTAGCCTCTATAATCCTGCATGTATTGTAATGTAGCCTCTATAATACTCCAAATAGCATACGGTAGCTTCTATTGTCCTCCATATAGCATACTGTGATCTCTATTATCCTCTATATAACATAATGTAGTCTCTATAATCATCCATATAGCATTATGTGGTCTCCATAATCCTCTATATAGCATAGTGGGGCCTCTCTCTTATCCTCCATATAGCCCATCCTGGTACATAGCCCCTCATCCTGGTACATAGCCTCCATCATGGTATAAAGCCCCACCCCCATCCTGGTACATGGCCCCCCATCATAGTACATCATCCCCCCATCAAGGTACATGCTTCCATGCTGACATATATCCCCCTACATCCTGGTATTAGGCCCCCATGATGATACATAGCCTCCTATCCTGGTATTTGGTCCCATATACTGGTATATAGTGCCCCATCTTGGTATTAGGCTCCCCATCCTGGTATAAGGCCTCCCATTCTGGTATATAGTCCCCTCCATCCTGGTATTAGGCCCCCCATGCTTGTGCGCACAGAAAAAATAAACTTTTTAACTTACCTCACCATCGTTGGCCTCCTAGCACCGTAGCATTCTACTGTCTGACTCCCAAGCATCTGATCACGTGAGCAGTACGTGCAATGATGACATATATATACTCCTTAACATTAAAAAAGAAAAACAAGATAGAAAAGTCATGGAATTATAGAAATTAAAGGATTGGTAGACAAGCTAATAATATCCAATCTGCTGGCAACTCAATTTGAAATTGCCAATCTATCGCTCTCCAGATCTGTAGTAGCTGTGAAACAGAAAAGTACTGGAAAATTACTGGAAAAAGGTAAATTGAAATCTTAATTATGTGGAATATAAAAAAAAATAACACTAATTTCTCTGTGTTTTTTTAACATCATTCACAGTTTGAGGGTAAACATTACACGTTAAAAGGGTATTTTGATGAACAAGATATCACCTATTCACAGGACAAGTAATAACTTATAGATCACTGGAAGTCCAGCCTTTGGGATTACTAACTGATGACAATCGCAGTGGGGCTACTAAGTGCTGCTCTTGGCTCTTTCTGATTGCCTTTTAGAGAATGAATGGAAGTAGAAATTCTTTATTGAGCAAAGCCATATAAACAGGAAAATACTAATTTTGCCTGAGCTGCTCACTTCTGATCACATGTTAACTTTGTTCCATGGTTCAGTAATACCAATTTTTTATAGTTTTTGGTTTCATTATATATTGAGAACCATAGCTTTTTATTTTTTGGCCCATTGAGTTGTATGAGGTCTTGCATTATTACAAACAAGCTGTCGTTTTTAGTGGTATGCCTTTAAGTGGCGGTGGTGATGTCCATTGTTTATCTCTGAGAATCGGAATCCAGCTATCAGAAATTGCCAGACTCCCCAGTGAGAAATATCTCTGACTTCTCTCTTGCTTTATTGACACTGCTTAACAAACACTAAGGCTGAAGACACACTTTCGTGCATCAAACACGGAGTGATCACGACAGTGATGAGAGTATGATGCATGTTTTTGGGTGTGTGTGGTGCGAGTGTGGTGCGTGTGGTGAGTGTGCCGTGCTGCATGCATGTGAGTGTGCTGCGAGTGTGATGAGAGTGGGCTGCATGACTGCGTGTGTGCTGCGTCTGAGTGTGATGCTGTCCACAGTCCTGAAGCAAACTTCAGGACCGTGGACAGCATTAACTGGCATATTCAACCTCAAAGCCGCAGAGTATGAATGTGCAAGTTTCCCGGTATAGTAATCAATCATCTTGCACCGCAGTGTCAGCGGTGCAAGATGATTATTAAACACCCAGCTTCTGGGCACCTCTTTCTAATTTTTGGGATTAAACTGCATATGCAGTATCTGTTCGGCATATCAGAACAGATGCTTCGTATGCGGCTATTAACCCCGTGAATCAAGGGTTAATGTGTTTTTTATATGTTGGCAACATGTCTCCAGGGAGTGTCCACACTACCTAGAGACATGCTGCATTAATTCACTGGTATTTCAGTTGTTAATCCCTATGTTTCTGGTTAGCTGGTATTTGTCGGCATTTCCAAAGCATTCATAAAAGCCGCCAGCTTCTGTCAGTGAGCTGCGAGCGGCATGGTACGCAATTAGCGTAAGTACATTTCTGGGCATCGTCCTGAATAAGAAGCTGTCCCAGGTAGTTACGCTAATTGCATACTGTACCCGCCACTCTACATGATGCTGAATACTTAATCATCTACACCATTGCACATTGAAACTCCAGAGCGCTGGCCATGGTGCAAATGATTAAGTCTTCAGCGCCATGGAGAGCGGCAGGTGTAGTACGCAATTAGCGTAACTACCTGGGACAGCTCCTTATTTAGGACACTGCCCAGCAAAGTACTTGCGCTAATTTCATACCGCTCTCACCTCACTGGCAGGAGTCGGCATTTTTTATGAATGAATTGGAAAAGCCAACAAATACCGGCTGGCCAGAAATATAGGGATTAACCCCTGAACTGCCAAGGAATTAAGGCAGCATGTCTCTAGAGAGTGTGGACAGTCCCTGGAGACATGTTGCTAACATATAAAAAACATATTAACCCTTGATTCACGGGGTTAATAGCCGCATATGCAGCATGCTGCGATTGCATTCGCATTTCCATCACATTGCGAGTGTAATGCAAGAAAATCGCATTGATGTGAGCTGTATCATTTAAAGATGCAGGTCAGAGTGCAATGCAATGTTTCTTGCATTTCACAAAAAATGCAAGAAACAAATACGGTAAATAAAAACTGAGACCAATCAAAACTACTGTTGCTATCCATACCCCCATACAAAAAAAAACATGTTCAGTACAGTTTAAATAGGGGTAAGGTAAGAGAAACAAAATGTAAAATGTATTTTTGTGGTCCTTTGTGATACCAAAAATGATAAACAGACATGTATTTTTTTCCAATATCGCATGATATCATAAAAAAAGAAAGGAAGAGGCTCCACGTATCATAAAAAAATATGCAAAAGAAACTTTTTGAATTTTTGAAGGACTCTTTTTATAGCTCTTTAAATCATAAGAAGGTAAAAACTAAAATGTGAAGGTTAACATGTATTTTTTGGACCATAAGATGCACTGGACCATACTACATAATTAGGTATTAGTGACAGAAAATAGGGAAATAAAATTTGAAGCAAAAATGTGGTCATGATGCAATGGGGGATCTGCTTCTTACACTGGTATGGAGGTAATGTCCCCCAATTTTGTATTAATGTCCTCCATCTTGGGCCCCTTCTTGATATATGTCCACTATCCAGGTATATATGACTCCCATCCTGGTATATATGTCTCTTATCCTAACATATATATTACCCATCCTGGCATATTTGTCCTTTATCATGCATAAGTATATATAATCTTCATCCTAGGCCAATCCTGGTATACATAACCCTAATCCAGGTATATATGTTCTCCATCTTGGTTTATATGCCTCCTGTTATGCAGCACCCAAAAAAGTAAACAATTATATTCACATTCCATCCACTCTCAAAGTGCTTGACATCCTCTTTTGATGCCTGCAATTGCCTTAGGCATGTAAGCAGGGCAGTGCTTGACGTTAATGCTATGCACCCATAGTTACATGCTGATTTTAGCTGCTGGGTAATACAAAATTAATATTCACTGGTCCCCACATTCTGGATTATGGTTGTGGTATGTCTGTCTGCTATTTAAGAGAATGAATATTCACTGCTCCACACTCCCACACTCCCATAAATCCTGCTGACCTTTTAGCACCAGCATCTTAATTACCGAGAAGTGGGTGGAATTATGGGCATAAGGAACAGTAAATAGTCATTTCCTTTAATAGCAGGCTGCGGCCAATGTATTGCAGCGCTCACCCCTGCTCCTGCCTCCTGAGACCCACTCCACCGCTCTGCTGCCTCTTCTAAAAGTGAGCCAGGTACTTCCAGACTATAAGAAGTAACCCCCACTTTACTCCCAAATTTGGGTGAAACAAGCACATCTTGAAGTCCAAAAAATACGGTAGTTTGGTCTTGAACGGTTAATTGAGTATGTCATTTCATTTCACACCAACAACTGGCAAAATGTACTGTTTACAATATATACTTAAAGCTCTTGGTCCTTAGATGGGGAGCCCAAATGAGAATGGCAATGATGATGTCTTCCAAGTACTGTTGAAATAAATGACGCTATATAAATAGCAAAATAAACAAATGTCCATGCCAAAGGCACAATTTAATCTTTCAAATGGCTAAAACTGAATAGGAGCACAAGGACAGAAACTAAAATAACTTTCAAATAAATTGATAAGAAGTTTTTGCGAATACTTTTAGGCAAAAATAATTAAATATTCAATTACATTTTCTTCTGTAATACAAAAGATATACTCAGGGCAAAAAATATATAAAGAATAAATATTGTACTCTATTTCCTATATGAACAGATAACCATATTAATGTATATTCCCAACTTGTTAAAATTTGGTCTGTGCAATATTTTAAAGAAAGTTATTTCAAACCTCTAACTCTTATTGTGTAGCATGTGTCATCTAAAGACAAGACTCAAAGTGATTGGAAGAATCTAACTGTCGCTCTCACTATTTGGCAGGATTTCAAGTAAGAGTTTTGGACTAGTGACACTATTCAGATTCCAAGTGTCCAAACTTATAAAACTATCTTAGAATAAAGTGTTTGAAGAAGTAAAGAGACATTCACTCACCAAGATCGGATTATTGTGGTTGATTTAGATTGCCGTTAGAGCTAAGGCTGCCTGTAGACAACGAAAGAAGCATTATTATCATTTAGATATGGGCAGCATGTTTCACAATGAAACTATGCTGTGCCTCTAAGCACAGAGTTTATAGAATATAATTCCAATTTTTTTGAAAGAATATAAGGAAAATATACAGACAAAAGATCCAGGGGAGGTTTAACAAATCTAGAAAAAGACAAGCACACTCTACACTATTCACATAGGGCAAGCAATTTGTCATCTACAGTGCTGTGCAAATGAATTGGGACAAAGCAATTTTTTTCTTGCATTAATTTTACTATTTCTGATAATGTGTTTTATCAGTTCTTGGTGTCGTTTTCCTTTTTCTTCCACATTTCCCTTTTCGTTTTGGAGAAAACGATCCAGTTTCATTGTGTGTGTGAATTATTCTTGAAATGGTAGATTTTCCAATACCGACGGTGGAAGCGATTTCTCTTACAGTCAGACTTGTATGTTCATTAAGAGTAATAATTCTAGACCTCTTCCGTGGAGCAACATCCATTTTTACTGAGAGAAAAAGTACACTAAACCACTCCTCACAGAAACAAGCTCTCAACTGGAGCTGAGGGGGCAACCAGCTGTCATATTCTGACTACAACCAGTCAAACCACATTTTGTTACTCAAGGTTGTACACTCACACCTGTTCAAAGCAGTTAAAACTGGTTTGAATCACTGAATGGTAACCCCTACTTACGATTTTACTTATAAAAAATGCTTTGTCCCAATTAATTTGCACAGCACTGTATGTTACCACAAACATATTTGATGATACAACTCATTTTTACGGATCAATTTGTGAAGCACCTGAGGGTTCAAAGTTCTCACTATGCATCTAGATATGTTCCATGGGGGGTCTAGCTTAGAAAACGGGGTCACTTGTGGGGGAGCTCCAATGTTTAGGCACACAGGGGCTCTCCATACGCGACATGGTGTCCGCTAACTATTGGAATTGTTAGCGAACACCATGTCGCGTATGGAGAGCCCATGTGTGCCTAAACATTGGAGCTCCCCTACAAGTGACCTCATTTTGGAAACTAGACCCCCCAAGGAATGCATCTAGATGCATAGTGAGCACTTTGAACCCCCAGGTGCTGCACAAATTGATCCGTAATAAGGAAAAAGTCCTTTTTTTCACACAAATTTTCTTTTTTCATTTTTACGGATCAATTTGTGAAGCACCTGGGGGTTCAAAGTGTTCACTATGCATCTAAATACAGCAAAGCCCTTTTTAATTTTTTTCTAGGACTAATTCTAGAAAAAAAATGGTGTAGGGCTCCGCCATATTTTTGGTCCAGCCAGGTACAACTTGGCAGCTACGGATTGCCACCAACCCCCAGCTACCTCATTGTACCTGGCTGGCAACCAAAAATACAGCAAAGCCCCTTTTTTTCTTCTAGAACTAATTTTAGAAAAACAATTACGTGGGCTCTGCCATATTTTTGGTGCAGCCAGGTACAACTAGGCAGCTGGGGGCTGGAATCCGCAGCATGGAGAGGCCCAAGCATTCTGGTCCCCCCATGCTGCGAATTGCAGCCCGCAGCTGCCCCAGAAAATGGCGCATTCATTGAAGCGCCATTTTCTGGCGCTGTACCCAGACTCTTCCAGTTGCCCTGGTGCCGGTGGCAAACTGGGTAATAAAGGGGTTAATGCCAGCTTTTTATTGGCAGCTGGCACTAAGCCCGAGATTCATAATATAGGGCCAATGTTAGACCCACCATTAGGAATCTCTGGTAAATAGTCAGAAAATACACACAGAGAAAAATCTTTTTATTTGAAAAAAAAACACAAAAAAAAAACGGACTCCATCTTTATTATAAAGATCCGACGTAGTCCACAACGAAGGTCCCACGACGCTCGATCGCCTCCGACGTAGTCCACAATGAATGTCCCACGACGCTCGATCGCCTCTGCTCAATCCAGAGACTGCAGCAAGGGATCAAGTGTCCTCTTACTACAGCCTCTGGGGTCAGAGTTATGGTGCACTGTATGACAATGATCTGTCATACAGTGCACCATGACTATGATCCCAGAGACTACAACAAGAGGACACTTGATCCCTTGTTGCACCCATCCATCCACCTATGCACCCATCATCCACGCACGCACACAACCAGGCACGCACATCCACATCCACGCTGACATCCATGCACGCACATCCACATCCACACACGCACATCCACGCATGCACACATCCACGCACGCTGACATTCACGCACGCTGACATACACGCATGCACACATCCACACACGCAAGCTGACATCCACACACACATCCACACACGCATGCTGACATCCACGTACGCACACATGCACGCTGACATCCACGCACATCCACACATGCTGACATCCACACATGCTGACGTCCACGCATGCTGACATCCATGCACGCACGCTGACATTCACGCACGCACATATCCATGCACACTGACATCCACGCACATCCACACATGCTGACGTCCACGCACGCTGACATCCATGCACGCACGCTGACATTCACGCACGCTGACATCCACGCACGCTGACATCCACGCATGCACGCTGACATTCACGCACGCTGACATCCACGCACGCACATATCCACGCACGCTGACATCCACGGACATCCACACATGCTGACATCCACACATGCTGACATCCACGCACGCTGACATCCATTCACGCACGCTAACATCCACGCACGCACGCTGACATCCACGCATGCACACATCCACGCACGCTGACATTCACGCACGCTGACATCCACGCACACACGCTGACATCCACGCACGCACATATCCACGCACGCACATATCCACGCAGGCTGACATCCACGCACATCCACACATGCTGACATCCACACATGCTGACATTCACGCACGCTGACATCCATGCACGCACACTGACATCCACGCATGCACGCTGACATCCACGCATGCACACATCCACGCACGCACGCTGACATTCACGCACGCTGACATCCACGCACGCTGACATCCATGCATGCACAGATCCACACACGCACGCACATCCACACACATGTCCACGCACACATCCATCTATGCACACATCCATGCACGCACACGTCTATGCACACACACGTCTATGCACGCACACGTCCACACTCACTCACGTCCACGGACACTCATGTACGCTCATGTCCACGTCCATGCATGCACCCCCCATCCATCTATCCATTCACCCATCCATCCATCCATCAATTCATTCATTCATTCATTCATACATTCATTCATTCATACATACATACATACATACTTACCCTCTGGATCCACTGGTGAGCAGGAGGCCGGAAGAGGAGGTGGGGAAAGGAGGCGGGGCCACCGACCGGCCGGCAGCGGCGGAGGCACACAGCCGGAGACAGGGCTGCCGGCTGCAGCGGCGGGTGCACCGAGGTGTGCAGCCCGCCGCAGGAGGTGAGGGGGGGGCAGCACACAGGGATGAGGTGGGGGCTGCCTGGGGGGGGCACTGGAGCAGGGGACCGGACAGTGTTGCCGGCGGCACACCCACGGGTGCAGCCCGCCGGCATATACATATTAATAGAGGGGGGCGGGCGGTTTGGGGGACGGGAGGGGCCCCCCTGTGAGTCATGGAGCGGGAGGGGGGTGAGGAGGGTGGACACATGCAGATCCGCCCTTCCAGATCTGATTGGAGAGCTCCAATCAGATCTGGAGGAGTGAATCCCTGTGATTCCCTCCGATCGGCAGTTTCAATTTTAAACTGACGATCGGAGGGTCCTGGGCATGGGGGTGTTAATCCACCCCCTGTGGGGTCGTCTACAGGTTGTCACAGAGCAGCAGCATCTGTGACACCTGAGCGACCCCACTCACAGGAGCTGCAGCAGCTCAAATCTGCCAGGACGTTGTACAACGTCCTGTGTCGGTAACAGGCAGAAACACAGGACGTTGTACAACGTCCTATGTCGGGAAGGGGTTAATAAACTCCAGAGTTTACTTGGCTTTATGTTTTGGACCATTGCCGATCTGTATTATAAAATGCCAAACAATCAGTTTGGCTGCATTTGCCTGGATTTGAGTACACAGTATGTCTTTGAAAACCCTAGAATTCATCTGGCTGCTTCTATCCTGTGTAACATCATAAATAAGTTCCCTTTCACATCAGCGTTTTTTGCTGATTGTGGCAGATCTGGCAGACTTACCGCATCTGCCGCCTAATGGCCACACTTGTGGCACACTTGCAGCAAGCCACATGCATTGTCTATGGGGTTTGTGGCAAGTACGGCAAGTGTGGTATTGCCGCTAATCCGGCAGTTGCGGCCAAGGAAAAATACGCAGTCAGCTGCGGCTATTTTGCGCGGCCACCACTGCCGTAAGTGCCGGATCGCAGCAATACCGCACTTGCTGCAATCCCCATAGACAATGCATAGGACTTGCCACAAGTGTACCGCAAGTGTGAACGTTAGGCGGCAGATGTGGTAAATCTGCCGAATCTGCCGCAACGCTGATGTGAAAGGGGCCTAAATGCTAGGAAAGCAGTGTCACTGGCAGCCATGTACACCCAAGCCACCACACTGCTTCCACCATGTTTAACATATGATGTATACTTTGGATCATGAGCTGTACCATGCCTTCACCAGACTTTTTTTTTCTATCATTCTGATAGAAGTTGATCTTGGCTTCAACTGTTCAAATAATGTTCATCCAGCATCAGGCTTTTAAAGACTTTTTTAGCAATACAATCTAGCATTCCAGTTCTTGGGGCTTAGGAGTTGCTTCCACTGTGGAATGAACCCTCTGCATTTACTTCTATGCAGTCTTCTCTTTATGTTTGATTTGGATATTGATATGCCTAATACCTGGAGAGTGTTGTTCACTTAGCTGTTGTGAAGGGGTTTCTCTTCACCATGGTAAATATTCTGCGATCATCCATGGACATCCAGGTATTTTTGCACTGTTGAGGTCACCAATCCTTCCATTCTTTCTCAGGATGTACCAAACTGTAGATTTTTCCACTCCTAATATTGTAGCAATTTCTCGGATGTGTTCTTTCTATTTTTGCAGATGAAGGATGGCTTGTTTCACCTGCATGGAGAGCTCTTTTGACCATATTTTTACTTCTCAGCAAAATCTTCAAATCGCAAGCAGCACTCCTTAAATAAATTCAAGGCTTTTTATGTCCTTAATTGAGAATGAAATAAGGAAGAAATTGCCTACACCTGCTCATGAAACAGACTTTAAGTTAATTGTCTAATTACCTTTGGTCCTGAAGCTCCTAAACACAATTTTAATGTGGGTAACCTCAAATGAAAGCTAAGTCTAGACTTTATGTCAATGTCCATTATATAACTATAACTTAAATATGTTTCTGTAAACAGGTGAAAAAAACTTTGTGTCAGTGTCCAAGTATATATGAACCTAACTGTAAAACAAAAAATGGTGCTGCTTTATGGTTAACAATTATAAGCAAATGGAACTTGTGACCATGAAAATTAAGTTTAATCTTCAGGCACCATGTTATAGAGCAGGAGGAGCTGAGTAGATAAATATATATATATATAGTTTTGTAACAAAAGGTTTAGCATAACCTGTGCTTTCATCATTTTAACTTGTTTTTTCAGATTTAGGAAAAATGTATATTTTTGTACCATGTTAGCAGTGGCTTTACGTGAATCTCATGGGCCCCTATGCGAAATCTGCAATGGGGCCCCCAATTATTGGAAATCTTTAACAGCATTAGTCTTTTTCTATAAACCAAAGGGGCTTTTGGGGCCCCCTAGACTCCAGGACCCATTGCAACCCCTGCACCCATTGTAGTTACGCTGCGTGTTAGCCAGTAGAAAAAATATACAATTTGAGAGTCCTCAGTAGTTGACATATTTTATTGGCTAACTGAAAAGATGGTAAGTATAGCAAGCTTTAGAGACTGCTCAGATCTCTCTGCCTTATAAAGAGACCTAAGTAGTCTCAAAGCTTGCTATTTATTACCATCTTTTCAGTTAGCTATTAAAAGGTATCAATCACTGAGGACTCCGAGATTTTAATATTTTTGTGTTCTTTCTGAACTGTTTAGTCCAGTGAATGGTCCTAAAAGTGCTTGTGGATACAACTGTCAATCACTGATATTGGACTGAATATCCCACAGAGGTTTAAAATATTTAGAATATTAAGATGCAAGTTATATTGAATCTTTTCTCCCCAAACTATATATCAATATGTTCAGCTCCCCAGGTCTATAATTTGATATCTGCAGATTGGATGGCATTTTCATAGTGATAAGTTCCCTTTAACATTGGCAGGTCATATTGTCATTACAGGGCTGCAGTGACGTATCACAAAAATTGCACAATTCTCAATATTGTTTTTCTTATACTGTATACAGATTCTAGCAGTATGATATCCATTTTACCCAAGTGGTACGTAGAAAGTAATTGGTACATATTTGGAGCACTTACTTTAAGTGTAGCTTTTGCGACATGGGACAATATCTACAAACTACACTTCAAGATGTAGACTAGGATGTAATACCAGAAATATGATACAACAGGTAATTGTATTAATTCATGTGGAAATGTTTATAATAAGAATATTTTGGACCCTCTGAGTCTTCTAGAGTTTAATACTTTTGCATTATGTATGTTATAGAAATATTAAAAAAGAAATGTCTATTTGTTTTCAAATTGTTACAAAAAGTCTGTGAATGTTTAATTGTTTTCTTTACTTTTATTTTTTTATTACTTTTTATTGGTTGATTTCACAAAATGCCACAAACCAACAATATTTTCAATACATTAAAATAATTTTGATTGTTGCTTAGCATAATGTTGATATGTTCTTCAGCTGTTGGTAGAGTTTAGACAATGACCAATAAAAAGAGTTGCTAAGGCTTAACTATCAGTCACAATACTACAACATAAATTAGTGAAAATCTATTTACCTCCCTTGGTATGATAAAGTAGTAGAGAAAGTGAAATAAATCTAAATAATTCTGAGCCAAATCCATTTAATTCCAGTCAGCTTTTATCATTCAATCACCAAGTCTCTGCGCAGAATAGGCCATACTAATTCCTCCTAGCAACAGCTTCTGCCTATCGGGAGACTTCTTATACTGTGCAGCTGCCAGCCAGCGAGAATATCTCTAAGTAGGTCAGGCCTGTATTTCTAAAAATGCCATGGTCTGGTAACCCTGCTGTCCCGTCTGTCTACCCTGCCCCATAATAACCTCAATTGCTTTGTGACACAATGACATAGCACCCAGTTAGAGCACAGTCAAATCATGCTGTATTATTCTGCTCTGAGCATCATTGCTTGATGAAGAACCTTTCCATGACCAGCATTAATCAAGAAGCCATTCATGTCCAGTAGCACTTCACTCTAGAGATAGTTCCTGCATTAATGACCAGCTGTTTGAACTAACACAAACAAAACAGTGTTTTCCACATGGTTGACTGCACTGAATTCAATATTCGAATGAGGCAGGTTATGCTCATTTACTGAGTCAATGTTATAAATTGACCCCTTTGCTAGCAACATGGCCTTACCATCAGAATACCAATTTCACAGAGAAAGCCCATAGTCCATCAACATGGAATTATTAAACTTCATATTAAACTTCAGTAGAGAAAGATTTATATATACAATATATATATATATATATATATATATATATATATATATATATACAGGGTGGGCCATTTATATGGATGCACCTAAATAAAATGGGTATAGTTGGTGATATCAACTAAGTGTTTGTGGCACATTAGTATATGGGAGGGGAAAAACTTTCCCAGATGGGTGGTGAAGCTGGCGGACATTTTGAAGTCAGCCATTTTGGATCCAACTTATTTTTCTCAATGGGAAAAGGGTCATGTGACAAATCAAATATATTGAGAATTTCTTAGGAAAAACAATGGTGGGCTTGGTTTTAATGTAACTTTATTCTTTAATGAGTTATTTATAAGTTTACGACCACTTATAGAAGTGTTCGAAATGCTACCCATTGTGTTGGATTGTCAATGCAACCCTCCTCCCCCACTCTTGAAGCACTTATTGCAACACTGCAAAAGAAATTCTAGCACAGACTTCCAGTATCCATTGTTTCAGATGCTGCACATCTCGTATCTTCACAGCATAGACAATTGCTTCAGATGAGTGATGAGGCAAACCTTTTTGTGAATGGTGAAGTTAACAAACAAAACAACCGCTATTGATCTGACCCTAACCCACAGTGGATAGATCCCTCCAAGACTGTTGGAACACCAAAATTGATGGTATAGTGTGGTATATGGGGTACAAAGATAGTGGGGCCATTCTTCATCAATGGAAACCTCAATAGCCATTGGAAATCTGAAATTGCTACGTGATTCAGATATCCAGTGGCATTGAGGTCTCCATTGTTGAAGAATGGCCTCACTATCTTTGTACCCCATATACTACACCATACTATCATTTTTTGTGTTTTAACAGTCTTGGAGGGATCTATCCATTGTGCAGCACTGGGCAGCACTTTGAACACATTTTATAAGTGGTCATAAACTTGTAAAAACTCATGAAAGAAAAAAGTTACATTAAAACCAAGCACCCCATTGTTTTTCTTATGAAATTCTCAATATGTTTGATATGTCACATGACGCTCTTCCCATTGAAAAGAAAAATAAAATTGGATCCAAAATTGACGACTTCAAAATGACCGCCATGGTCACCACTTATCTTGAAAAGTTTTCCTCCTCCCACATACTAATGTGCCACAAACAGGAAGTTCACCAACCATTTCCATCTTATTTTGGTGCATCCCTATAATTTGCCCACCCTGTATATATATAATCACAGCCATAAGTGTTGGCACCCCTGAAATTCTTTCACAAAATGAAGTGTTTGTCGCAGAAAATTTCTGCAATTACACATTGTGTCAGACACTTGTTTATTGTCTCATATTTCCTCTTTGTGTATTGGAAGAAAACAGGGGAAAAAAAAGGCAAATTTGATTTAATTTCACACCAAATCTCAAAAATGGTCTGGACAAAACTGTTGACACCTTTCTAAAATGGGGTCCTTGTGTTAACACATTTCTGTTAGGTGTACCATGGAAAATATTTTAACTATGGAATTGTAAATAAACCCGATTTTTTTTAACCACCGCCTGAGTATAAATTTCTTGTTCTTCTTTCTACACCGGATCAAGTGTTAAGGCCCTGTCTCACACAACGAGATCGCTAACGAGATCGTTGTTACGTCACAGATTTCGTGACGCAAGAGCGATCCCGCTGACGATGTCGTTCTGTGTGACACGCACCAACGATATGGCCCCTGCTGTGAGATCGTTGATCGTTACACACCGCTCTGGGTCATTCCTGCGTCGTTGTGCTCCCGCTGGGAGCGCTACATCGTTGTGTTTGACAAAGATAATGAGCAACAATCTCAGTGCAACGCTATGGAGAGAAAGTTCACAACGTCCTCAGTATACTCTGGATCATTGCTAAAGTTGTTTTACACATCGCTGGTAAGATGCTTGCTTGACATCTTACCAGCGATGTGAAAATGACGCACCAACGATCCCTACACATCATTATCATTATCGGGATCACTGATGCGTTGTTATGTGAGACAGGGCCTTTACTCTCCATGCTCACTTACTACAAGGTGGTGATCACTATCCAGGAGAGTCTACTTAAGCATTGAGGGCTGACTTGCAATGTTTTCCATATATATATATACTAGCTGTGAGCCCGATTCTAAAGAATCGGGAGTCTAGAATCTGTATATAATTTTTGTAAGAGTTGTAAATAATAGACTTAAACACCAGATATATGACGAAGTAGGCGATGTAGGCAAAACTGTGAGGGTAGCAATATAGTGGAGGTGTAGAAAGAGTTAATGTGCGACTAACAGGAGTATAACAGAGTAGGAAATTATAATGATATCAAAAATTTTTTTGAAGGAGTTAATGTCCCACAGGCACTCCCACAACAGACTCAGCGCTGTAAATTATATGGAAAATGGTGCTCAAGGGGTTAATGTAGCAGTGGCAGTGGTTATAAACACTAATAAATATGCAGTTAATGCTGAACTGGTATATAATGGGTTAATTTCGCAGTGTGATTACAACTATACAGTGTGTAATAGAAATAACAACAATAATGGAATATAAAGGGTTAATGTTCCTACTGGGAGTAGTAATAGAGACTACAACGTATGGAGTTAAGGCAGAAATGGTATATAAGGGGTTAACTTCGCAGTGGCATTACAACTACACACTGTGTTATAGAAATTACAGATAAAACGGAATGTAAGGGGTTAATGTTGCTACTGTCATGAGTACAATGAGAGAAGGGCCTCACTTCCCATTGAGATACATGGAGGACTTTGAGTTTGAAATTTAGTGGTGTAAGTGAGGCGCGAAGGTCATTGGTCGGTGTGTGCTGGCGCCGACCAATGAGCTTCGCGCATAACTTACAGCGGAAAATGTGAAACTCAAAGTCCTCTATGTATTTGAATAGGAAGGGAGGCGCGAAGCTCATTGGTCGGTGTGTGCTGTCGCCGACCAATGAGCTTGGCGCCTCACTTACAGGAGAGAGAGAGAGATTTAGTAATAGGGAGTGGGGTGAAATGAATTGTGTGTATAGAGGTGGCTGAGTGGTTAGCACTGCACGGTGGCTCAGTGGTTAGCACTGCGCGGTGGCTCAGTGGTTAGCACAGCGCGGTGGCTCAGTGCTTAGCACTGCGCGGTGGCTAAGTGCTTAGCACTGGACGGTGGCTTAGTGGTTAGCACTGCGCGGTGGCTCAGTGGTTAGCAGTGAGTGTGGTGGCTCAGTGGTTAGCAGTGAGTGCGGTGGCTCAGTGGTTAGCAGTGAGTGCGGTGGCTCAGTGGTTAGCAGTGAGTGCGGTGGTTCAGTGGTTAGCAGTGAGGGCGGTGGCTCAGTGGTTAGCAGTGAGTGTGGTGGCTCAGTGGTTAGCAGTGAGTGCGGTGAGATTGGTCAGCGAAGCGTCGTGGGCAGAGTGGTCAGTGCAGCGCCATGGGCAGAGTGGTCAGTGCAGCGCCGTGGGCAGAGTGGTCAGTGCATCGCCATGGGCAGAGTGGTCAGCGCAGCGCCGTGGGCAGAGTGGTCAGCGCAGCGCCGTGGGCAGAGTGGTCAGCGCACCGCCGTGGGCAGAGTGGTCAGCGCACCGCCGTGGGCAGAGTGGTCAGCGCACCGCCGTGGGCAGAGTGGTCAGCACACACATACACACACACATACAGACACTTCGGTATACTTAGAAACAAAAAGCTATTGCGACAAAAAACAACAGTACACTGCAGTAAAAATATTAAAATGCAAGTGCAGTATAAAAATGGTATAACAAATACAGGGTACTTAGTTAATCCGTTTTTTTGCGCAGAAAAAGTTATTTTAAGCCACGTCACTATCTTCAAAGTGTACCCATCTCAGACGCGGTCCTAACTGTTGTATTAAAAACCTGACTGGTGTGAATACTTACCAGTAAGCAGGAGCCAGCATGACCTGTGTCTGAAGTGGAATGAAGGTGACGGGGCTATGTGTGCAGGGCCCAGAGAGAGGCGGGAACTCCATCTCTTGCATGGCAAGAGGCAATTAATTATAACACAGATGAGTCCTGCACACAGAGAACAGGTCTGTAAGAGCCTGTTCACACCGCCAGCATAATTGGAAACAAAAAGCTATTGCGACAAAAAACAACAGTACACTGCAGTAAAAATATTAAAATGCAAGTGCAGTATAAAAATGGTATAACAAATACAGGGTACTTAGTTAATCCGTTTTTTTGCGCAGAAAAAGTTATTTTAAGCCACGTCACTATCTTCAAAGTGTACCCATCTCAGACGCGGTCCTAACTGTTGTATTAAAAACCTGACTGGTGTGAATACTTACCAGTAAGCAGGAGCCAGCATGACCTGTGTCTGAAGTGGAATGAAGGTGACGGGGCTATGTGTGCAGGGCCCAGAGAGAGGCGGGAACTCCATCTCTTGCATGGCAAGAGGCAATTAATTATAACACAGATGAGTCCTGCCTCTCTCTGGGCCCTGCACACATAGCCCCGTCACCTTCATTCCACTTCAGACACAGGTCATGCTGGCTCCTGCTTACTGGTAAGTATTCACACCAGTCAGGTTTTTAATACAACAGTTAGGACCGCGTCTGAGATGGGTACACTTTGAAGATAGTGACGTGGCTTAAAATAACTTTTTCTGCGCAAAAAAACGGATTAACTAAGTACCCTGTATTTGTTATACCATTTTTATACTGCACTTGCATTTTAATATTTTTACTGCAGTGTACTGTTGTTTTTTGTCGCAATAGCTTTTTGTTTCCAATTATGCTGGCGGTGTGAACAGGCTCTTACAGACCTGTTCTCTGTGTGCAGGACTCATCTGTGTTATAATTAATTGCCTCTTGCCATGCAAGAGATGGAGTTCCCGCCTCTCTCTGGGCCCTGCACACATAGCCCCGTCACCTTCATTCCACTTCAGACACAGGTCATGCTGGCTCCTGCTTACTGGTAAGTATTCACACCAGTCAGGTTTTTAATACAACAGTTAGGACCGCGTCTGAGATGGGTACACTTTGAAGATAGTGACGTGGCTTAAAATAACTTTTTCTGCGCAAAAAAACGGATTAACTAAGTACCCTGTATTTGTTATACCATTTTTATACTGCACTTGCATTTTAATATTTTTACTGCAGTGTACTGTTGTTTTTTGTCGCAATAGCTTTTTGTTTCCAATTATGCTGGCGGTGTGAACAGGCTCTTACAGACCTGTTCTCTGTGTGCAGGACTCATCTGTGTTATACTTCGGTATACTTAGCAGCGGCCCTGCGTCTTCCCCTCCACGTGGATCCTGAGTCGACATGTTGCCGCCCCCGGACGACTGGATCCAATATTGGGTTTGGGAAGTCTGGCGAGACTTCCCGGACGCCATCTTGGACAAAGTATGTTGGCAGCCCCGGACGACTGGATCCAATATGTCCGGGAAGTTTGGCGAGACTTCTTGGATGCTATTTTGGATCCAGTAGTTCGGGGGCGGTGAGATGTCGACTGAGGATGAAGGCGGCGGACGCAGGGCAAGTGGTAAGTATAGTGGAGTGTGTGTGTGTTTGTGTGTGTGTGTATGTATATGTGTGTGTACAAAGTGACGGAAGTGCGGACAAAGTGAGGGAAGTGCGGACAAAGTGACGGAAGTGCGGACAAAGTGAGAGAAGTGGATACATACACACACATATATACACATACTGTACATTGCATATGGAGGGGTGAGGAGAGCGGAGGCTGGAGGGGTGAGGAGAGCAGAGGCTGGAGGACAGAGGACAGGGGAGGCTGGAGGGCAGAGGACAGGGGAGGCTGGAGGGCAGAGGACAGGGGAGGCTGGAGGGCAGAGGACAGGGGAGGCTGGAGGGGCAACATCACGCCACCTATCCTCCTCCTACAGGCTGCATACCTCTCTCCCTCAGTGTAGGCTGCACAGCAGCGGTGTCCGTATCCCCGGGGCCACTTGGCCTCCTGCCGTCCGGCAGAGGACTGAGCCCCGGAGGCTGGTGGCAGTGCAGGAGCGGAGGGTGATCTGTGCGGCCGCCATTGCGCAGCCCCGGGCGCCGGAAGTGAGGGGGAGGAGCCAGGACTTGTGAAAGGAGCCGGAGGTAATGGCGGTCGTCTCCCGAAGTGGTGTGTGGCAGACAGGAGACAACCGGCTAACGCCAGTCGTCTCTCGGCCGTGATGTGTGGGTGTTTTGGGCAGTGTTGGGGCGGCCGTAAGCATGGCGGGGCTGGATGAGTCCCGCTCTGCTTACGGCCGGCATCTTGGTCCACCCTGAGTGGGTGTAGTGCCCAAGGCACTTGCGTCCGGTGACGTAATTGTTGTCACTTGAAGACGGAAGTGGCTTTGGCTTTTATATATGGCGGGCCGATTGTAAAGAATGGGGTAGTGTAGAATATGTATGTAGTTTACATACTGTGATTGACAGAACTTGTTAAGTAAACATGAGCGAAGTACATATATATATATATATATATAGCAGTACGATGGTATATGGTGGTAATTAGAGCACATGTATAGCAGCACTATAGTATATGGCGGTACATTATAGTAAATGTATAGCAGCACTATAGTATATGGCGGTACATTACAGTACATGTATAGCAGTGCTATGGTATATGGCGGTACATTACAGTACATGTTTTTTTGCAGCACTATGGTATATGGCAGTATATTATAGCACATGTATAGCAGCACTATGGTATATGGCAATACTGCGGTCACCGCGGTCCCCCACTCCTCCTGGCCCCCGGTCGTCCACAGTAAAATTTAAAAAATCCTCAGTGAGGATACTCACCTGTCCGGCGGCTCACTCCACCTCCGCCTTGTAGGTCCTACAGGCCTTTAGGACCTGTAGTTGCCTGGGCAAGCGATCAGCTGAGGAGGGGAGGGGGGGCAGGATTGTGTTGGGGGGGCAGAATGGAGCGAGTGGGGCAGGATGGAGCGAGCGGGGCAGGATGTAGCGGGAAGGGGGGGCAGGATGGAGCGGGAGGGGGCAGGATGGAGACGGAGGAAACAGGATGGAGCCGGGGGAAACAGGATGGAGCCGGGGGGAACAGGATGGAGCTGGGGGGAACAGGATGGATATTGGGGGAACAGGATGGAGGCGGGGCAACAGGATGGAGGCGGGGGAGGGGGGGCAGGATGGAGCGAGCAGGGCAGCATGGATTGAGCGGGGCAGGATGGAGGCGGAGGAGCAGGATGAAGCCGAAGGGGCAGGATTGAGCAGGATGGAGCCGGAGGAGCAGGATGGAGGCAGATAAGCAGAATGGAGCAAGCGGGGCAGGATGAGTAAGCGTGAGGGCAGGATGGAGGCGGGGGAGCAAGAACAGCGGGGGTGAGGATGGAGCGAGCAGGGCAGGATGGAGTGAGCAGAGTAGGATGGAGTGAGCGGGGCAGGAAGTAGCGAGTGGGGCAGGAAGGAGCAAGGGGGGCAGGATGGTGAATGGCGGAGCAGGATGGAGGAGGCGGGGCAGGATGGAGGGGGCGGGGCAGTATGGAGGGGGCGGGGCAGGATGGAGGCAGAGGGGAGGATGGAGCCGGAGGGGCAGGATGGAGCCGGAGGGGCAGGATGGAGACGGAGGGGCAGGATGGAGGTGAGTGGCGCAGGATGGAAGGAGCGAGGCAGGATGGAGAAGGCGGGGCAGGATGGAGACGGCAGGGCAGGATGGAGACGGCAGGGCAGGATGATGGCGGGGGGGGAGGATGGAGGCGGCGGGGCAGGATGTTGGCGGGGGGTGAGGATGGTGGTGGGGTGCGGGATGGAGTCGGCGGAGCAGGATGGTGTTGGGGGGGGCAGGATGGATAGGGGGGGCAGGATTGAGGCACTCCTCCTGACCCCCTCCGCTCCCCGCGGCACTCGTCCCTCTGGGCCTCCAGTCTCTGCGGCCCCCCTCCCTCTGGGGCTGCACACCCCCCTCCCCCGCTCCTTCATGGTGATAATAAAAATAAAAAAAACCTCAGTGAGGATACTTACCCTGCGGCGGCTCGCTCCACCCGTCTTGTAGGTGGCAGGACAGGACCTGTCGTTGGCTGGGAAACTGATCTGCTGGGGGTCAGTGGGCAAAGCGGGGTCAGTGGGCAGAGTGGGGGATGAGTGGGAAGAGCAGGGGTTACTGGGCAGAGTCATTGGGCAGAGCAGGGGTCAGTGGGCATAATCAGTAGTCAGAGCAGGGTCAGTAGGCAGAGCTGGGGTCTGTGGGCAGAGCTGGGGTCACTGGGCATGGTCAGTAGCCAGAGGGGGGGTACGTGGGCAGAGCAGGGTCAGTGGGCAGAGCGGGGGTGAGTGGGCAGAGTGGGGGGTGAATGGGCAGAGCAGGGTCAGTGAGCAGGATTGGGGGGTCAGTGGTCAGAGCAGGGTCATAGTGGGGGTCAGTGGTCAGAGCAGGGGTTAGTGGGCAGAGTGATTGGGAAGAGCAGGGGTCAGTGGGCACAGTCAGTAGGCACTGCAGGGGTTAGTGGGAAAAATCAGTGGGCAGAGCAGGGGTGAGTGGGCAGAGCAGGGGTGAGTGGGCACAGTCAGTGAGCAGAGCAGGGGTCAGCGGGCAGAGCGCGGGTGAGTGGGCAGAGCAGGGTTTAGTGGGCATAGCAAGGGTTATTGGGCACAGTCAGTGGGCAGAGCAGGGGTTAGTGGGCAGAGCGGCGGTCAGTGGGCACAGTGAGTGGGCAGAGAAGGGTCAGTGGGTAGAGCATGGGTGAGTGGGCACGGTCAGTTGGCAGAGCAGGGTTCAGTGGCATGGTGAAAGGGCAGAGTGGGGGGTGAGTGAACAGAGGGTGGTCAGTGGGCAGAGCAGGGTCAGTGGTAAAAGCAGGGGCGAGTGGGCAGAGCGGGGGTGAGTGGGCAGAGCGGGAGTAAATGAGCAGAGCAGGGTCAGTAGGCAGTGTGAGGGGTCAGTGGGCAGAGCATGGTCAGTGGGCAGTGTGAGGGATAAGTAGGCATAGCATGTTCAGTGGGCAGTGTGAGGCGTGAGTGGGCAGTGTGAGGGGTCAGTGGGCAGTGTGAGGGGTGAGTGGTCAGAGCAGGGTCAGTGGGCAGAGCAGGTCAGTGTGAGGGGTGAGTGGGCAGAGCAGGGTCAGTGGGCAGTGTGAGTGGTCAGTGAGCAGATCAGGGTCAGTGGGCAGAGCAGGGTGAGTGGGCATTGAGGGGTCATTCGGCAGAGCATGTTCAGTGGGCAGAGGAGGGTCAGTGGGCAGTGTGAGGGGTCAGTAGGCCGAGCAGGGTGAGTGGGCAGAGCAGGGTCAGTGAGGGGTCAGTGGGCAGAGGATGGTCAGTGGGCAGAGCAGGGTCAGTGGGCAGTGAGGGGTGAGTGGGCAGAGCATGGTGAGTGGGCAGAGCAGGATGAGTGGCCAGTGTGAGGGGTCAGTGGGCCGAGCAGGGTGAGTGGGCAGAGCATGGTCAGTGGGCATAGTGGGGGTGAGTGGGCAGAGAGGGGGTGAGTGAGCAGAGAGGGGGTGAGTGAGCAGAGAGGGGGTGAGTGGGCAGAGAGTGGGGGTGAGTGGGCAGAGAGTGGGGGTGAGTGGGCAGAGCAGGATGAGTGGGCAGAGCAGGGTGCGTGGGCAGAGTGTGGGTGAGGGGGCAGAGAGGGGGTGAGGGGGCAGAGAGGGGTGAGGGGGCAGAGAGGGGGTGAGGGGGAAGAGTAGGGGGGTGAGTGGGCAGAGTTTGGGGGTGAGTGGGCAGAGTGGGGGTCAGTGGTCAGAGTGGGGGTGAGTGGGCAGAGCAGGGTCAGTGGTCAGAGTGGGGGTGAGTGGGCAGAGCAGGGTCAGGGGCAGAGTGGGGGTTCAGTGTGCAGAGTGGGGGTGAGGGGGCAGAGAGGGGATCAGGGGGAAGAGTAGGGGGGTGAGTGTGCAGCGTTTGGGGGTGAGTGGGCAGAGTGGGGGTCAGTGGTCAGAGTGAGGGTGAGTGGGCAGAGCAGGGTCAGGGGCGGAGAGGGGGTCAGTGTGCAGAGTGGGGGTGAGAGGGGAAGAGAGGGGTCAGGGGGAAGAGTAGGGGGGTGAGTGGGCAGAGTTTGGGGGTGAGTGGGCAGAGTGGGGGTCAGTGGTCAGAGTGGGGGTCAGTGGGCAGAGCAGGGTCAGGGGCAGAGTGGGAGTCAGTGTGCAGAGTGGGGGTGAGCGGAGGCAGAGAGGGGGTGGAGGGGAAGAGTTGGGGGTGAGTGGGCAGAGTTGGGGGGTGAGTGGGCAGAGTGGGGGGTCAGTGGGCAGAGCAGGGTCAGGGGCAGAGTGGGGGTCAGTGGTCAGAGTGGGGGTGAGTGGGCAGAGCAGGGTCAGGGGTAGAGTGGGGGTCAGTGGGCAGAGCGGGGGGTGAGGGAGCAGATCGTGGGTCAGTGTGCAGCGCAGGGGGATGAGTAGGCAGAGTAGGTTAGATCGGGACAGGACCTTTGATGACGTCACGGTCATGTGATCTGTGAGTCCACCCATCATCGTGACGTCATCAAAGGTCCTCAAGCAGGATGAAGAGAGATCGCGGCTGGCTGGAGGGAGCTGTGGTAAGAGGCGGGGGGGTGACCGGACAGTGGAGGGGGTCTGTGCTGACAGGCGGGGGTGACCGGAGAGTGGAGGGGGCGATCGGGGAGCGGAGGGGCAGTGGTGGTAGGCTGGGGGTGACCGGGCAGTGGAGGGCGGCTATGGTGACAGGCAGGGGGCTGATGGGACAGCGGGGGGAAGTGTTGTGACAGGCGGGGGTGAGCGGGCAGTGGAGGATGGCTATGGTGACAGGCAGGGGGGTGACCGGGCAGGGAGCGCGGGCAGGAGGAGGTTCACTATATATGTAATGTAATGTAATATGACCCTAATGCACTTCCGTAAGTTTGGCAGCCACGTCCACGATGACGGAAGTAGCGCCGAAACTTACGGAAGTGCGCTACGGCAATTATATATTATATATATATATATATATATATATATATATATATATATATATATATATTTATGGCCAAATTCTTTCAAAAAATGAAGTATTTCCCCCTATCCTCTTTTAATCCCTCTTATTTCCTGTTTGCATTTGTATTTGCATATTGGAAGAAAACAGGAAGAAGAGGGCAAATTTGACATAATTTAACAGAAAGAATTCAAGAATGGCCTGGACACAATTGCTAACACCTTTCATAAATAGTAGGTAAATAACTTTGTTTCAAGCATGTGATGCTCGATTAAACTCACCTTTGGCATGTCACACAAGTGGGCAATAAAAAAATCCCACTTGAAACCAGATGAAAAGGGGGACGTTGACACAGACTTTGCATTGTCTCTGCCTGTGCCACACAAAGCATGAGGAACAGAAAGAGAATAAAACAGTCCAAGGACTTGAGAACAAAAAATGTTTAAAAATATTAAGAATCCCAAGGTTACAAGTCCATCTCCTGAGATCTTGATGTTCCTTTGTTCATACTGTGCAATATAATCAAGAATATTACAACCCATGGCACTATAGCTAATTACTTTGGATGTGGATGGCATAGAAAAATTAATGAAAGGTTGCAATGCACGATAGTCCAGATGATGGATAAGTAGCTCCAATTAAGTTCCAAAAAAGTTCAAGCTGTCTTGAAGGATCATAGTGCATCAGTATCAGCGCAAACTGTCAACATATAAAAGAAATGAAACTCTATGGCAGGAGACCTAGGAGGACTCAACTCACTATCAACACTATGATACAAAAAAAGCTAGAATGCAATTTGCAAATATGTATGTGTTTTAATAATATCATTTTTCCGTGTGTTGCTCCAATACACACAAAGGTAATAAGCATGACTACGACAAACCATGTGTAATTGAATGACTCTCTCTTTCCATGTATATAGATAGATAGATAGATAGATAGATAGATAACTTTTTTAATTCTTTTAAAATGTCTAAATATGTACAACAGACAAATGCTGACATCCAATCCCTCTAGATGGATCCTATCTACAAGGATTGTTCTCCCCTTTGGGAGGATTCAACTGAAACATAGTTGGTTTCTTCCTGGATATCTACAAGGCGGTGAGCTGGCTTCATTTTATTAATGCATATGCATATACTGTATATATATAACAGTAGAGAGCAAAAATGTGAATTTGTACAGACCCATATAATATCGATACTATCAATTTAGAGCATCTTGTTCTGTCCCAACCACACATTTCCCTGACGTGTGAGTGTAGTCGGACAGGAAGCTAAACCTCTATCGACTGTAATCTAGTAAAAAAACTGTTTCTTGTAGTCTGCATACTTTATTGAACGTAGTAAATATATTTGTTGAATTAGGAGCAAGGAGATAAACACCATCACCCCATGTGCCCCCTTAGGAAGGACAAAACACATGTCGGGGCTCCTCCCTGACAGGGGCTGCAACACCCTGCTGCACTGGGTATGATGTTTGAACCTTTGACTCTCTCTGTACTGTATCCCTATGACTGATGGAATAGGAAAATTGCACTTGCACTTTACTGGATGGCCTATGTGTGGGGTCCCCTCTGATGATTTTAGGAACAGAGGGATGTAATTATGTACCTTGAGTGTTTATGTATGTACTTTTACCCAGCTGAACTGGCGGTGTTATGTTTTTGTCGCCCGTGTTTGTGTACTCTCTCTAAACCTTGCACTTTATCCTATGTAACTTGTAAATTATATCTAGATGTAACCTGTCGTTATGTGTAGATTCACTTGTGTGTGTTAAAAAACAGCACATCTGTGCTTTGCATCTACGGGTGTTTCATCTAATTATTTAGCACATTTTTGACACTAGTTCTCTAGTTTGCTATAAGTTGTTGTTTCAGTACGTTACCGATGACGTCAGTTTGTACCCTTACAATTGTATTTACCATTAGCAAATGTATTAATACAACAGAGGATCACACATTACATATAGCTGTACAACGTAGATGCAATATCTACAAATCAGCCTAATCCTACCCTCATGAATACAACTGACTAGATAGCGGGTGCAGAGCATCTGATGACTGCAAACAGCATATATTTCTTTTACCAACAATACTATCATTACGGGTTAAAAATGGAGAGAGTCCTCTGTATGTGAGTAGTGAGGAAATGGAATTCTTCTACCCAGAATGCACCACAAAGGGAAGGGGAAAGAAAAGCATTTAATACAAGAGCTAGTGCTGATAAATAGTTCAGACACTAGAGGGAGCTAAAATACTCTAAACAAACCTAGTAAAGAACATGTCAGATTTACTGCAAAGCTGAACACCTTTCGTAATCCATTTCCAGGACTTGATTTCTAAAAATTTGAAATCTTCATTAATTAGTATTAGCTGAAACAAATCTTGGACTGATGTTTAAAAAAAAACTTACGTATCCTTAAAAACAAATGCTAATGCGTATGAGTTGACTTGGATTTTTCATCAACAATGAACCAATGTATTGCTTTTCTATGTTGAAGGATCATGACAAGCTATTCTTATGTGCATCATATCTGGAAAGGTGGCTATTCATTATGAAAATGTTTTAGTTGCAAACTCATATAGCCAGAATTGATTCCAGAACAAAGGATCACACTTTTTATTTACTTTGAAGCTAAGATAATCAAAAAGTAGGAAACCCGTTTAATGACTAGTATCTCCAATATGCAGTAACTGGCATTGTAAGTTACATACTAATATTTTGAAGTCAAGCAGCAATGTTTTCTGCTGCAAAACACTTCCCTCTCATTTAGTACTGCTACTTTTACTCTCTACATAGAAAAACTAAACAGACAAAAAAAATAAGAAAAAATTAGATTGCAACAAAAACTCAACATCAGATATCAAACTGTATAAAATGATGATCACAATTATCTTTAGAAATAAAAAAAGGCAGAAAGCATGCTACTGAAGGCAATGTCGTCAACCAACTTTTGAATTGTCAATGATTAGTTCAAAGTTGGGGAAAGGTATATCAAAGCAGAGTTAGTAATTTCTTTATTTTAATTTAGGCTATTAAAAATAAGGTCAAGTAAATAATATATGAAGGATACACCCTGAAAAATGTTAGCTTTAACAGCAATGAGCACAATTTTGTAAAGTTACCAATCAAAGAAGCCGATGATGGCTGCTCCAGAGCCCAAACTTCAACATTTAAAATGTTGGGATTATTTACATTTTGAGAAGTTTTTTTTCAGAAGCAAAAATACGGTAAATCAAGCTGCTAAGAAACAAATGAGGAGGGGTGTAAAGAAATACAAAACTATAAAAAACTAATTATATTTAAATCATATTTAAAGGGAACCAACCACTAGGATTTAGAGCTATGAACTGAAGTTAATACCTTACAGGCATTTGGATGCTGAATGCAATCATACCTTTACTTGAAAGCAGGTGATTGACATATGCAGCATGACATCACAATTTTTTTTTATTACTTCCCTGTGGGCTTGCCTTTTGGCTGTAATACGAACCCCCCCCCCCATCCAGACTTTGGTTTTACTTTCACTATCCCCCATGTGAGACAGTGCAGGGGATCATATGCGAGGGGCGCTATATCTCCCCCAGAAGGCGCACTCTCACATATTGAACACGGTATAGGGTGTGAGAGAAAGGGACGGTCCGCTCCCTCCGCTCCGGGTCTTGCAGGGTCCCGGAAGGAGACACGGAGTTAAAAGTCTGGCCAGGAGGCAGGGCGGGGTTCCCTGTGGAGAGTTTTTCTTGTCTAAGCTGAAGCAGCAGCAGAGATAGACAGGAGAGGTCAAGAGTTCCAGGGGTGTGTGCTATAATAACACGGTCTAGCCTGGAGGGCTGGGAGCTCGGGGCGACCTATATTATAAAGCTCATAACCTGAAGGAACCGGGTTACCTTACGTGTGGACTGTAACCTGTGTACCCAGCAGCGACCCGGATTCTGGCAGCTTGTGCCATCGCTGTGTTTATCAGCAATAAAACCAGGTACTGTTTGAACTATTACCGGGCTAATCGCTTTCCTGACTTGCAATCCCGGCGCTGCCTCACACCCAGCAATATGATAGTGAGAGTAAAAGGAAAGGCTTGATAAGAGGAAGTTGGGGGATTTCAGTATACAGCCGAAATACAAGCCCAAAGGGGAGTCATAATAATATAGTGCTGTAATGCTGCATATATCAATCTCCTGCTGCACTGATTTACAGGATTTTTATGTCAGTTTTCTTTTCAATGAAACCTGGAATCTTTCAAGTGAAGGTATTATTGCATTCAGAATCCCAGTGTCTGTAAGGCACTGGCTCACTCTATAGCACTAAATCCTTTTGGTTAGTTCCCTTTAATTTTGGTAGATTATACATTTTGCTCCTTAAATACACTCCATATACTGGAGAATAAATAGGTTGTGCTCTGTCCACATCATCATTTGTTTGCACTAAGCTTAGCCCAAGCTAGCCTTCTTCAATATTTATTTTTAACCTATAAGTGGAGATGGGCAAAACCGAAGATGTTTGAGTTAGGCAGATACGGATGGACTTTTTTTAAAGTTTAGGTTCAGGACCAAATTCGACTTAAGCTTGAGCCCAGACTCCAATCCTCATATAAGTATATGGAGACCCAAAGTTTGCAGTTATAAATTGGTGCCAGAAAGCAGGGCCGGGACGACAGCTAGGCGACCCTAGGCAATCGCCTAGGGCGCCATCTTGTGGAGGGCGCATTCCCGCCTCTCTCCACTGCTCCTCCATTTGCCGCCGCCCGCCCGCAGAGTGAGCCGCTGACACCGGGCGGAGCAGAGGATCCGCCGCCCGCCCGCCCGCAGAGTGAGCCGCTGACGGCTGACACCGGGCGGAGCAGAGGATCCGCCGCCCGCCCGCAGAGTGAGCCGCTGACACCGGGCGGAGCAGAGGATTCGCCGCCCGCCCGCCCACAGAGTGAGCCGCTGACGGCTGACACCGGGCGGAGCAGAGGATCCGCCGCCCGCCCGCAGAGTGAGCCGCTGACACTGGGGAAGAGGAGAGTACAGTAAGAGGAGCTAACTGAGGGGGGGGTGGGGAGTATGGAGGCAGTTTTAGGAACAAGTATGGGGGGAATTATGGGGACAATATTATAAAGGGACACACATGGGCATATGAGGGCAGTATGAGGAACAAATCTGGGGAGTATATGGGCGCTGTGGGTGGAGTATGGGGTCAGTAATAGGAACAAACGTGGGGGAGTGTGGGGGCAGTATGAGGAACATAGGGGGAGCATGGGGCAGTATTGGGAACAAACATGTGGGGGCGGGTAGTATGAGGAACAAAAAGGGGGAGAGTATGGGGGCAGTATTAGGAACAAACATGTGGGCAGTATGAGAAACAAACAGGGGGAGAGTATGTGGGCAGTATTAGGAACAAACATGTGGGGCAGTATGAGAAACAAACAGGGGGAGAGTATGGGGGCAGTATGAGGAACAAACAGGGGGAGAGTATGTGGGCAGTATTAGGAACAAACGGGGAGTATGGGGCAGTATGAGGAACAAATGGGGAGTATGGGGCAGTATGAGGAACAAACGGGGAGTATGGGGCAGTATGAGGAACAAACTGGGGGAGTATGGAGGCAATATTAGGAACAAACAAGGGGGGGAGTATTGTGCGGCAGTATTAGGAACAAATGTGGGTGGTATGGGGGCAGTATGAGGAACAAACGGGGAGTATGGGGCAGTATGAGGAACAAACGGGGATTCCATGGAGGCAGTATTAGGAACAAACATGGGGGAGTATGGCGGCAGTATGAGAAACTAACAGCGTGGGAGTATGGGGGATGTATGAGGAATAAACATGATGGGGAAAAATGGGAACAGTTTGAGGAACAAACGTGGGGGGGTGGATTATGGGGGCTGTATGAGGAACAAACATGGGGGGAGTATGGGGCAGTATAATGGACAAAGGTGGAGGGAGGGATGATTGGGGTTATATGAGGAACAAACATTGGGGAGGGAGGATAGGGGCAGTATAAGGAACAAACATGAGGGGGAGTATGGGGGCTGTATGAGGAACAAACGTGTGGGGAGGAGGATGGGGGCTGTATGAGGAGAAAACGGAAGGATTAGGGCTGTGTGAGGAGCAAATGAGGGAGAGGGTGGAGGCTATATGAGGAGCAAACAGGGGAGGGGAGAGGGGCTGTATGAGGAGAAAATGGGGGGAGAGGGTGTGGGCTGTATGAGGACCAAATCGGGAGGGGAGAGAAGGGCTGTATGAGCAGCAAATAAGGGGAAGAGGTTGGGGGGAGTGTATGTAGACGCAGCATGGAGCGCAAGCAGGGGGGATTTGAGAACACAGAAAACGGAGTGAGGGTTGATAAGTATGGACATAGTATGAGTTGGACAGTATGGGAAACAATGGGGTAAGTTTGAGGATCCAGTATAAATAGTGAGAGGGAGATGGCTGCTGAACAGTATGTGGAGTAAAGGGGATGGGTGTGGATACAGTATAACGAGTGAGGACGGGATGGCTGCCACACAGTATGTGGAGTGAGGGGGCATGGCTACGACACAGTATGTGGAATGAGGGGGGATGAATGTAGACACAGTATGTGGTATGAGTGGGAGATAGGTGTGAACACAGTATGTGGAGTGAGGGGAGGGAAGTAGTGAAGAAACTTTAGGGCATGAGAAAAATGTAAGGGGGCACAGAATAGAGAGTGAGTAGTGTGGGGCTGTATGGAGAGGGGGCAGCATGCGGGGACAGTGTGAGGCCACAGCCAGGAGAGGGAGTGTGATAAGGGAGGACAGTATAAACAGTGGGCAGTATAGGAGGACACAATGTGAGAGGACAGTGTGACCAGGGAGTTCACTATGGAAGGAGAGGGCAGTGTGATGAGGGGCAGTGTGGAAGACATGCACAGAAAGAGGGACAGTGTGTAAATCATATTTTGTGCAGGAAACAGTGAGGAAGTACAATTATTATTCCAGGGTCAGTGTAGGGCAGATATTTTTGCTTTGGAGAATTTTGATCATTTTGCTATTTTTAAGGGTATCGTGTCGGGATGGGCTGAAGACTAGAAAAGATGGACGTCTCCAGAGACGAGCTGTGGATGTGAAGTCATTATGGCATCTGGACAAGATGAAGAAAAGAAAAAGGCGACCCCGATCAGAGACAAGGTCATCTATAAGGTACCTGGATGTAAATGGTTGTGATACTAGTTCTCATTAGTGCTGTAGTTCCTGTGTCGTCTGATGATGATTGAACAACTCCCAGCACCTCCTTACCATTGTTAAGGATGTAGTAGGAGTTGTAGGTTCATGCAGCACAAATATGTATGGGTCTGATCTGACATTATAATTGTTTTACCATGTACTGATGGGGTTCTGATGATGATTTTTTTTTTTGCTAGATGAGGGTTGTGATGCTGTACTTATGTACTGATAAGGGTTATATGTATGTATGTATTTCTGTACCTCTGGTGGTTCTGGTCATGTATCCCTGTACTGATGAGAGTGTTAATGCTGTGTTTCTATACTGATGAGAGTTCCATGGATGTATTTCTGTACCTCTTTTTTATTCCTAGACATATTTCGGGGGGGGCGCCGTTTGCCTTACCTGCCTAGGGCACCAAAATGCCTTGTCCCGGCACTGCCAGAAAGGGATTGAGGGCTGCAAAAGAAAACAAAATGGGTATTAAAGCAGGAGCATTATACTTACCAGTCTCCAGTGCTGCGGTCACACCTACTTCCAGATTGACTATTGTGCCCCCACCCATTGCGTCGGTATCTGTGATTGGTTTCCATACGCATTAGTATATTGGCAACAAACCTGCCATCATAGATATGTAAAAATGCGTAATTTTTAAAATAATTTCACAGGATTTCCCTGTATTTTTATTTGCAGCACAGATAAAGCAGCCAGCCATGGGCTTCCGCATCCAGCTGCCTGGTTTTACCTTGGCTAGCAATTAAAAATACAAAGGAGCCCATTATTTTTTTAATTATTTAATAAATAAAAAAAATGCATAGGCTCTGCCCTATTTTTGCATGCCAGCGAAGACAAAACCAAGCAGCTGGGGGTTGGTATTCTCAGCATGGTGAGGCCAATAGTTATTGCCCCCCCAAGGCTAAAGAATAGCAGCCTGCACCTGCCTCAAAAATTGTCACATCCATTGGGAGCGCCAATTCCTGGTGATTTGCCCATCTCTTCCAATGCTTTGGTGTGGTGGCAATTTGGGGAATTGAAGGGGTTAATGACAGCTGATTATTGACAGCTTTGTGGGACAAGGTCTTCAATTGTCCCAATCATACTTGGGTTGAGCAGTCAGTAGGTCTGTAGCGCTGGATGTCAAATTTTACCTGTCACCTTGAACTGTGGTTGATATTACCTGGACGTGCACCCATTGTTTGGTGAAACATCCTGTGGCAAAATGAGGAAAAATCCTTCCATTGAGAAAAATGTGACAAGGCAAATCTGTACATAAAATCTCCTTCTTCTGATGAGCTTTGCATATCCAGACAAAGCGAAACGCGTCAAGCATGGAGAACTCTCATCAAAACCTTTGTGTATGCAACAATATTTCTGTATACAAGCACCCCAGATGGACAACTAACTCTGGACTGCATCCTGAGTTAAGTCCTGCCTCCAGAACACTCTTCTCCCTATAACATAATAAACTTTTTACTCACTTTGTACTCTCGCTAGGGTAAGACCCAGGGAGAGTCCTTGTGGAGTGGGGGCACCAAAAAATATTAGGGTGTTAAACCTCCAAGGTAGAGACAGTATTAGGGAGAAAATAGGTGATTGTTTAGTTGCAACCCACCTACATGTTTTAATGTTTGTATATTTTGTTTACATACAGTATAGGAGAAAAAGAGCCGGGTTTGTCCGCGCTAGACCACAGGGAAAACCGAGGATGCAAGCAAACCTTTATTTACACTCAAGCCAACGCGTTTCATGGACACCTGGCCACTTCATCAGGACAGCAATTGAACATTGCTGCCCTGATGAAGTGGCCAGGTGGCCATGAAACGCGTTGGCTTGAGTGTAAATAAAGGTTTGCTTGCATCCTCGGTTTTCCCTGTGGTTTAGCGCGGACAAACCCCAGCTCTTTTTCTCCTATACTGTATGTATCTGCACCCCGGGATCTGCAGCGGCCAAAACTTCTACAGGTGGTTGTGACTCTCACAACCATACCAGGTGAGTGGATTACCTTTGTTAATAACACGCTGGTGTCCCTCATTTACCGCCTTAGTGCGCTCCCCCTCTCTCTAATTTTTTATATTTTGTTTATGCACTTGGTTCCTTTGACCTTTTAAAGAATTTGAATAAAGATTCTGATTTTTTATCCTTGCTAAGTTGGTAATTTAAAATACTTTGACCTGCCTACCTTATGTCATTGCCTCATCTGTTAGCCTTGAGTTTGGCTATCCCAATAATCTACTATATAATTGCCGAAGGCATTTTTGTGTCGGACCCCGAAAACGCCGTGGCTATGTCACGCTGTGACGTCACCACTCGCGAGCAATGGCCGCGAAGCGGCCATTGCGAGTCGCTGGCCGAAAATAGAACCAGAGGCCCGGCTACAAAGTTAGCGATTTACCGCTGAGGTAGCGCGAGCAATGGCCGCGAGGCCATTGCGAGTCGCTACCTCAGCTGCCGCAACTCCCCCTGTACTTTCAATGGGGATCTATTGCGAGTCGCTGGGTAGTGCAAGCATTGCGAGTCACTATCACTCATCATCATCATCATCATCATCATCATCATCATCATCATCATCATCATCATCATCCACTTCATCATCATCATCCATCATCATCCATCTACTAGCCGCACAGACCCCTCAATGGCCGCACAGACCCCCCCCCTCAATGGCCGCACAGACCCCCCCCCTCAATGGCCGCACAGACCCCCCCCCTCAATGGCCGCACAGACCCCCCCCCTCAATGGCCGCACAGACCCCCCCCCCAATGGCCGCAAAGCCCCCCCCCCCAATGGCCGCACAGACCCCCCCCCCTCAATGGCCGCACAGACCCCCCCCTCCCCCCTCAATGGCCGCACAGCCCCCCCCCCCCTCAATGTCCCAAAGTCAGCTGTGACCGCCTGGCCCTTGGACACTGGCTGCCATGCACACATCAGCTGGTAGGCTCCCATCACTTACCCACTGAGGACGGATCACTTCCAGCACCTCTTCACATGGCAGTGCTCTGAACTTCTGAATCCTTCTCTCCTCACTCAGACACCTGGCAGGTTCCAGCCTACTCACTCCCAGCTGCAACCCAGTGAGTCAATCAGCACATCTTGACTCACACACAGACCTGACATGTGATTAACCCCCTGTGCACCATTCAGGTTTAGTCCAGCAAAGCACTCCAAAAAGTATTGAACACACCCCAATAAGTATTGAACGCGCCCCAAAAAGTATTGAACGCACCCCAATAAGTATTGAACACACCCCAATAAGTATTGAACGCGTCACAATAAGTATTGAACGCGCCCCAAAAAGTATTGAACACACCCCAATAAGTATTGAACGCGCCCCAAAAAGTATTGAACGCGCCCCAAAAAGTATTGAACACACCCCAATAAGTATTGAACGCCCCCCAAAAAGTATTGAACACGCCCCAAAAAGCATTGAACGCGCCCCAAAAAGTATTGGACTCCCCCAAAAAGTAGCTATCTACTATATAATTGCCGTAGGCATTTTTGTGTCGGACCCCGAAAACGCCGTGGCTATGTCACGCTGTGACGTCACCACGCGCGAGCAATGGCCGCGAAGCGGCCATTGCGAGTCGCTGGCCGAAAATAGAACCAGAGGCCCGGCTACAAAGTTAGCGATTTACCGCTGAGGTAGCGCGAGCAATGGCCGCGAGGCCATTGCGAGTCGCTACCTCAGCTGCCGCATCTGCCGCAACTCCCCCTATACTTTCAATGGGGATCTATTGCGAGTCGCTGTGTAGCGCGAGCAATGGCCGCGAGGCCATTGCGAGTCGCTACACTTGTGGCGCGGTTGCGGTAATCCCCATAGAAAGTATAGGGGGACTTGCGGCAGGTGCGGCAGCGAGTCGCTGGCTGAGTGCGAGCACTTGCGGCGCGGTTGCGGTAATCCCCTTAGAAAGTATAGGGGGACTTGCGGCAGGTGCGGCAAGTGCGGTTTTGCCGCACCTGCCGCAAGTCCCCCTATACTTTCTATGGGGATTACCGCAACCGCGCCGCAGATGCGGTTTTTAAATAAAATAAAATAATTTTAATACAAATAAATTTTCATAAAATAACAAATAATAAATACATTTAATAATAATAAAAATAGTAAAAAAACAAAACAAAATAAATAATAAAATAAAAAATTCCTATCTACTATATTGGATTATTATTTGAAAATCTAAAAAAAAATAAAAATATTCTAGACACCCGATGCATTTGCATCGGGCTCACAGCTAGTTAGATATAATGTTGTTACTCTGGTTTTACAATAATTTTCTTTCATCTCTTCTCTTAACTCATACAGCCGACCATTAGGTACTCCATTGATGCAACCCAAGGACATCTGTAACAATTGTCAGATCTCTGTATATGAGTAAAATGTTGACCAATAGGGTGTCTGTTGAACGAGCTAAATAGAGTAACCTGTAGAGCTTCTATGTAGACCTGATTGAGTTAATTGATTACCTTAAAAGTAGCATCTTTAAAATGTTTTTGACATTGTCATTCTTCATTTTAGTAAGCACAATGCATATAAAGTGTAATAGACGTTTGTACAGCATTAACAAGATATATATACATGAATGAAAATATATTGAATTTTGTATAAGAGCTATTAGAATGAACATACTGTATTTTATGTTTCTCAATATGTCGAATGGATCTGTAAATACTTTGAGTAAACATTGGTAATGGATTAATTAATGTCAGTTACTTGTAGCTCTTTCGAAAAGACTTTAAAGCATTTGGGAGAAGTAAAGTAATAACTAATAATTTATTGTTGATGAATTCTAGCATTGTCAATTTAATAATAACTGAGTAAGAAAGTGAACTTTTTTGGTTGTGAAAATGGAAAATAAATCTAATATAATAAAACCCTAAGGCAACTTCCGTCAGGATGTAATGGTATGGTACGTAATGGTCTGGGTGCTCAAATATGGCCGCCCGTTGCCGGGAGCGGAACTTCCAAAGCCCCACTCCCGCCATCGGTACAAGCGCCACCGGAACACCCTCCCCCGGCCCCCTCCGTTCTCACCCCTGCCTGGCGTTAGTTATGCTCACCTATCCTCTATGTGTGCTACCGTGGTAACTGCGGCCATGTAACCCGATGATGCTCTGTGACATCATCACAGATCCTGTAAGCACAAGGACCTTGCTGGGAGCCAGCGTTGGATAGAGGATAGGTGAGCATAACTAACGCTAGGCAAGGGTGAGAACGGAGGGGGAGGGGGGCAAGACTCAGACACAAGCGGACAGGCAGAGGGGACACAGAGGCACGGGGGACACAGACATAGGGGGACAGGACACAGAGGCACAGGGGAACACAGACAAGGGCAAGGAGAGGCACAGGGGGATAGGAGAGGCACAGGGGGACACAGACAGGGGGAGAGGAAAGGCACAGGGGGATACGAGAGGCACAGGGGGATACAGACAGTGGGAGAGGAAAGGCACAGGGGGACACAGAGGCACAGGGGGACCCCCCGGCTCCATCCTGCCCCACTCGCTCCATCCTGCCCCCGCCGGCTCCATCCTTCCCCCTCCGGCTCCATCCTGCCCGCTGGCTCCATCCTGCCCCGCTCGCTACCATCCTGCCCCGCTCGCTACCATCCTGCTCCCCCACTGGCTCCATCCTGCCCCTGCCAACTCCATTCTGCCCCCCCGCCACCATCCTGCCCCGCTGCCGGCTCCATCCTGCCCAGCTTGCTTCATCCTGCCCCGCCGGCTCCATCCTGCCCCCCCTGCCACCTCCTGCCCCCCCGCCACCATCCTGCCTCACCGGCTCCATCCTGCCCCCGCCACCATCCTGCCTCCCTTGCCAGCTCCATCCTGCCCCGCCGGCTCCATCCTGCACCCCCGCCACCATCCTGCCCCCGCCAGCTCCATCCTGCCCCGCCGGCTCCATCCTGCCCCCCCACCACCAACCAGCCTCCCTCACCAGCTCCATCCTGCCCATGCCGGCTCCATCCTGCCCCCTCTGTGACCTTCTTGCCCCCCCGCCACCATCCTACCTCACCGGCTCCATCCTGACCCCCACCACCATCCTGCCCCCCCCACCACAATCCTACCCCCCTTGTTCCATCCTGCCCCGCTTGCTCCATCCTGCTTCCACCGCCGGCTCCATCCTTTCCCCCCACCACCATCCTGCCCCCGCCGGCTCCATCCTGCCCCGCAGCCTCCATCCTGCCCCGCTCGCCACCATCCTACCCCACTCGCTCCATCCTGCCCCGCTTGCTCCATCCAGCCTCCCCTGCCAGCTCCATCCTGACCCGCTGGCTCCATCCTGCCCCGCTCGCTCCATCCTGCCCCCGCTCTCTCCACCCTGCCCCCCGCCACCATCCTTCCCCCCCAGCCACCATCCTGCCCCCCCCCCCCCCCCCCCCACATCCTTCTCCTCCGGCTCCATTTTGCTCGTCCGGCTCCACCCTGCTCCTCCGGCTCCACCCTGCCCCTCCGGCTCCATCCTGCATCTCTGGCTCCATCCTGCTCCTCCGGTTCCATCCTGCCCAGCTTGCTTCATCTTGCCCCGCCGCTGGCTCCATCCTGCCCAGCTTGCTTCATCCTGCCCCGCCGGCACCATCCTGCCCCGCACGCCACCATCCTGCCCCCCCTGCCACCTTCCTGCCCCCCCACCACCATCCTGCCTCCCTCGCCAGCTCCATCCTGCCCGCCGGCTCCATCCTGCCCCGCCGGCTCCATCCTGCCCCCCCGCCACCATCCTGCCGCCGCCGACTCCATCCTGCCCCGCTGGCTCCATCCTGCCCCCCCGCCACCATCCTGCCTCCCTCGCCAGCTCCATCCTGCCCATGCCGGCTCAATCCTGCCCCCCCTGCCACCTTCCTGCCCCCCCGCCACCATCCTGCCTCACCGGCTCCATCCTGCCCCCCGCCACCATCCTGCCTCCCTCACCAGTTCCATCCTGCCCCACCGGCTCCATCCTGCCGCCCCGTCACCATCCTGCCCCAGCCGGCTCCATCCTGCCCCGCCGGCTCCATCCTGCCCCCCCGCCACCATCCTGCCTCCCTCGCCAGCTCCATCCTGCCCATGCCGGCTCCATCCTGCCCCCCCTGCCACCTTCCTGGCCCCCCCGCCACCATCCTGCCTCACCGGCTCCATCCTGCCCCCCGCCACCATCTTGCCCCCCCACCACCATCCTGCCCCCCCGCCACCATACTACCCTGCTTGCTCCATCCTTCCCCACTTGCTCCATCCTGCTTCCCCCGCCGGCTCCATCCTGTCCTCCCCGCCACCATCCTGCCCCTGCCGGCTCCATCCTGCCCCACCGACTCCATCCTGCCCCGCTTGCCACCATCCTGACCCCCCCCGCCGGCTCCATCCTGCCCCCTCCGGCTCCATCCTGACCCTCCAGCTCCATCCTGCCCTGCCGGCTCCATCCTGCCCCGCTTGCTCCATCCTACCTCCCCTGCCAGCTACATCCTGCCCCGCCGGCTCCATCCTGCCCCCCGCCACCATCCTGCCTCCCTCACCAGTTCCATCCTGCCCCGCCGGCTCCATCCTGCCGCCCCGTCACCATCCTGCCCCAGCCGGCTCCATCCTGCCCCGCCGGCTCCATCCTGCCCCCCCGCCACCATCCTGCCTCCCTCGCCAGCTCCATCCTGCCCATGCCGGCTCCATCCTGCCCCCCCTGCCACCTTCCTGCCCCCCCGCCACCATCCTGCCTCACCGGCTCCATCCTGCCCCCCGCCACCATCCTGCCCCCCCACCACCATCCTGCCCCCCCGCCACCATACTACCCCGCTTGCTCCATCCTGCCCCACTTGCTCCATCCTGCTTCCCCCGCCGGCTCCATCCTGTCCCCCCCGCCACCATCCTGCCCCTGCCGGCTCCATCCTGCCCCACCGACTCCATCCTGCCCCGCTCGCCACCATCCTGACCCCCCCCGCCGGCTTCATCCTGCCCCCTCCGGCTCTATCCTGACCCTCCGGCTCCATCCTGCCCTGCCGGCTCCATCCTGCCCAGCTCGCCACAATCCTACCCCGCTCGTTCCATCCTGCCCCGCTTGCTCCATCCTGCCTCCCCTGCCATCTACATCCTGCCCCGCCGGCTCCATCCTGTCCCGCTCACTCCATCCTGCCCCCGCTCGCTCCATCCTGCCCCCGCTCGCACCACCCTGCCCCCCCGCCACCATCCTTCCCCCCAGCCACCATCCTGCCCCTCTCCGCCACCATCCTGCTCCTCCGGCTCCATTTTGCTCCTCCGGCTCCACCCTGCTCCTCCGGCTCCATCCTGCTCTCCGGCTCCATCATGCTCCTCTGGCTCCATCCTACTCCTCCGGCTCCATCCTGCCTGCTCCCTCCATCCTGCCCACTCCCTCCATCCTGCCCAGCTCCTTCCAACCTGCCCCGCTCCCTCCATCCTGCCCTGCTCCCTCCATCCTGCCCCATTCCCTCCATCCTGCCCCGCTCGCTTCATCCTGCCCCCCGCCTCCATCCTGCCCCCTGCTGTTCTTGCTCCCCCGCCTCCATCCTGTCGTCCCTCCTCCATCCTGCCCCCCCTCCTCCATCCTGCCCTCCCTCCTCCTTCCTGCCCCCCTCCTCCATCCTGCCCCCCTCTCCTCCCTCCTGCCCCCCCTCCGCCTCCATCCTGCCCCACCCCCCGGCTCCATCCTGCCCACCTGCCTCCATCCTGCCACCCCGGCTTCATCCTGCCCCGCTCGCTCCATCCCGCCTCCCGACACAATCCTGCACCACCTCCCCCGTCACCATCCTGCCCCCCTGCTCCATCCTGCCCCCCGGCAGTTAGCGGTCATGTGACCGATCAGCTGATCGGTTTCCCAGGCAACAACAGGTCCTAAAGGCCTCTAGGGCCTAGAAGACGGAGGTGGAGCGAGCTGGCGGACAGTTATCCTCACTGAGGATTTTTTTTACTTTTACTGTGGAAGAGTGGGGGGCCGCGGGGAGCGGAGTATGGCCATATACCATAGTGCTGCTATACATACACTGTAATGTACTGCCATATACTATAGTGCTGCTATACATGTACTGTAATGTACCGACATATACCATAGCGCTGCTATACATGTACTGTAATGTACCGCCATATACTATAGTGCTGCTATACATGTGCTGTAATGTACCACCATATACCATATCGCTGCTATATATATATAAATATATATATATGTAGTTCACTCACATTGACTGAACAAGTTCTGTCAGTCACAGAATGTCAACTACATACACATTCTAAAATACCCGATACCTTAGAATCGGGCCACCATCTAGTTAAATCAATAAAAGCCTTTAAATGACCTGTTTCACAAAGGTTATTTCCAAATATGAAAATTCATAGTACTAAATTTGATTGGGAATATTTGCACCTATTCTCTTAATAACTGTTTAAAATGAACCTGACAGGTCCCCAATGCCCCCCCCCCCAAAGCACCAGTTGTTGTATTTTCCAGTCTAAATTCCCTGCCTAGCAATTCATTTATTACATTGGACACATAACCAGATGTGTAGAAAGTCAGTTTATCGTATGCAAATTAACCTTTTGACTAGTCAATGGGACGTTTGTTTCTCCAGACTGGTCATCCCTCTCAGCATGTTAGCATGCCCCTGTGGGTATGATGACATGATTTGCAAGAACTGTCATCATAACCAGCTCTCTACAAATCTTGCACATGTGTGCAGTTATATCTACTCATGTCATTGCGCTTTTGTATGCTTCTTGGCTTCAGAGGTGCACTTCTCATGATTGCAATTGAAAGAGATGGCCGGATTCCTGAGAGTAAGTCTGGATCTGGGAGTGGACTCCGGTCTACATCTCGGGTTCATGAGGGGGCTAGGCGTCATCCCAGGAGGGGAGGCCGAAGGACGGGCGGTGGCCCCTACTGTGCACGCCAGGGGAGGTAGCCCTGGTCCCCAGAAGGATACTGTTGCTGATTGCCATACTGGCTGTGTGTCCCCTGTTTGAGGTGATATGCAAAGCAATAAACGTTCAGGTCCAGACCTGAGTATGGATGATTGTGTGGGTGCAGGCACGTTCGTTCAGGATTTCGGCCATTTGCAACCCCGTGTTGTTCCAGCTAGCCATTCCCCCGGTGCTCTGTGCACATAATGTCTTCCATAGGTCGTCGCTCCGGAAGTTCAGTCTACTGCCGGATGTGTCCGGTTTAGAGTCTGGAGGCCTCTCCTGGAGGGGGGTACTGTTACGTATTGACTGCCTTGTAGTATGGAAGTGCTGCTGCTGTAGGTTTAAATGAAGCCTTTTTTTCCCCTGCTTACTGTGAGTAGATGAGGCTAATGAGCAGAGCATGTAGTAGCAGGTGTGTGTGTGTGAATGCTTAGGTATACTGAGGGGCGTGTCTGGGCTGGTTGCTCCCCACCCCTTGGCCTTAAATGGATCAGCTCTCATCCACCTATTCTCGCTGATTCAGTTCACTTCTAGACTGTGACCTGTCGTGAGCAGAAGCTGATCCTGAGCTGCTGTAATATTCTCCATTGAAAATTGCTGGGTTCATTGCCCGTGGGTGGAGATTGGATAGTCAAGGATAGTCAAGGATTTAGGTTGGTGGCTCAAACCTACTCACCTTCAGAGGTACCTTCGAGATCAGGGTGAGCCAGGGACATTAGTATCAGGGCCAGAGTAGGCTCCCCTGACCCCCTACATCCCGCTCCTTGCTACCCTGGCCTCCACAGTGTGTCAGGCACCCTTTACTTTAAATTACCGTAGTATGGAAATACATTTTGACTTTCCTGTAGTAAATTACAAAGGAGAATCACCTGTGATAAATTTTCAGCGCCCATGTGAAATAATATAGCCAGAGAATGAGGGTGTCAGTGTTTTAAAAAGCCACATGTTAGGCCCTGTTCCTTTGTCACAATGGTGAAGACAAAGGAGCTGTCTGAGGACATCAAAACTGCTATTATTAGGAAACACAAGACTTCCAAAGGGCGTAAGCCCGTATCCAAAGACCTTGATATCCCAATTTCAACAGTTTACAATGTTATCAAGAAGTTTGCTAGGCATGGAACCTTGAAGAACCTCTCTGGAAGTGGGGAAAAGATTAAAATTGACAAGAGATGTTGTTGAAGGTTGATGTGAATGGTGGAAGAAACCCCACATCAAGCATCTAAAGACCTAAAGGCCAACCTGGAATAGTCTGGCGTCATGGTTTCAACAAGTACTCTAAGCCGCACACTAAGCCAACAAGAGCTGCATGGGTAAAAGCTGAGGAAGAAACCATTGCTGAAGAAAAGACATTACAAGGAACAACTGATCTATGCCAAAGAGTACCTTGATATCCCACAATCCTTCTAGGAAAATGTTCTTTGGACAGATGAAGCAAAATAGACCTTTTTGACAATGCAAAGCAAACGTTTATTTACAGACAGCATAATGAAGCTTCTAAGGAAAAGAACACCCTACTAAGAGTAAAGCATGGTGGAGAATACAAAATGCAATGGGGTTGCTTTGCTTTGGGGTTGGTTTTAAAGGAATTATAAAATCAGATTATTATCAAGAAATTTTAGAGTGAAATGTCTTACCCATTGTAAAAAAAACTTGGTTTGAGTTGAAGATCATGTGTACTCCAGCAAGACAATGACCCAAAGCACATATCCAAAAGTACATAGAAATAGTTGAAAAAGAAAAAAATTAACTGTGTTAAAGGGAACATGTAAGGTCATTTTTACCCCCTAACCTATAACTACTTGTCCTTGCACCTTCCTAGCACATTCCTAACCCATCCCTGTCTGACCTAAAACGGTCCTATATTGCCTGTGAGAAAAGACTTTGTGACTTACATTTTTGCATGCAAATGAGGGAGCTAGACTATGGTATGTAGCCTGGCTGCACAGCTAGTGCAGATACAATGAAAAAAAGGACATAGCAATAACTGCTCTAGAATGTAATGAAAATGGGAAGACTTAGCTTTAGCAGTGGCCACTGCATAGTGCCTGATAACCTCGCCAAGGTGCCTCCCGTCTTATGGGGTCCTAACTCTATGACTAGGTGTACACATCACTACATAAAGCTGATATACACTATGTATAGCTTACTGCTACATACAGGTCACTACTACATCATATACACTGTGCACTATATACAGGTCATGTTATACTACTATGTAAAACTACATACAAATCATTAAATGCCACTTCTACATACGATGTCAATACTATGTGCTGTATACATGATACTACGACTTGCTGTATACAGGTCACTACCACTGCTGTATTATACAGTGTAGCAGTGACCTGTATGTAGCAGTAAGCTGTACATAGTGTATATCATCTGTATGTAGTGATGTGCTCACCCAGTATATTTACCCAGTATACAGTATACCCCCAGTGCAGTGTTACCTGGTGCAACAGCAGGGCTGCCAGGATACATATACGTATGCAAGCCAGTATACATGTTGCTACAACTTGCTATAGTGTGGTGACAGCTCCAGGGCCGCCGCTCTCCACTCGACTGCAAGCGGTGGGCGCCGCCATGCTATTTGTGGCTGGAGGTCAGTAGAAGTTGAGACTTCAACAAAATGATCACGGCCAAATGGTGATCCATGGCCACTGTGTAGAAGTCTCAACCTCTTCCGACCACTGGCCACAAAGGACATGGCGGCGCCCACCGCTCACTGCCGCAGCTACACCCCCCTCAGCTCCGGGGCCCCGCGGTGATAGATAGGAGAGGGGGGCCCATGCAAGATGCGTGGGGGCAGGGCCCAGAGGAGCCTGCTCCCTGCTCCAAATGGCCATGCCTCCTGGAGTCATGGCCAGGCCCTCCTGCTGGCCACACCCCCTGCAGTGAGACCTGGGGCCCCTTAATTATTAACAACTGTAACCCCCTAAAGACAGCCGTGCCAGTAAAACTCTGTGAAAAAGTGTTTATTAAATAAGGTTAAAATGACCCATATAAAAATACACGTGTTTCAAGCGTGCAGTGTGCTCTTTATCAAGCTTGCTAGTTTTTTACGTCTGGGCTGACATCATCCGAGATGGATCTGTAACCCTATCCTTTCCTCCTATATTGGGGGAAAATACCAGTTCAGAAGTGTAAGAAGCTTATAGATGGCTACAAGAAACATTTGGAGGCTGTCATCAGTGCCAAAGGATGTGCAACCAAGTATTAAATAGGGGGTCCTTTATTGTTGCACATGCTGTTTATTCTGTTTATTCTGTTTCTTCTTTGAAGTTGCAACTTGTAAATTAACAAACAATGCTTTATTGTTGTATTAATTTGGACCACTAATTAAAAGAATCTTGAGGATATAACTTTGATACATTTCCATTTACTTCTAAAGATATTGCATAGTTTATGAAGAAAATGAAGAGGTACCAAGTGAGCAGCATGGTACTTGTGTGATCGGTGCCCTATGGAAGCCTCATCTGGATGCACTTGTAATACTAAGAAAGCACCCCCTCCACAAATGTTAGGTTTGTAAGAGGTTGTTTTAACCTCCCTCAACCCCGCCTATATAATGGGGTCTGTTACATCCTGTATTGCTTTGGTATTGTAATCCGAAAGGTTGCCTTATTTTTATGCGTTATATTTTGGGATTTATACAGTTGTAGCACTCAAAGAAGTTGGACACTGTATGAATTGTCTTAAGAACTGATGCATGATGATTAACAGACAGCTGATAGACTATACCATAATGGACAGTCCAGGAGAAGATTGATACCCTTCCCTCTCCCCCATTAGTGTGCCTGTAGTTCAATAGAGAATTAGGGTACAACTAAGGCTGGCTTCACATCACGATTTTGGGCTGTCCGTGGGTATCCTTGTTTTTGCAGGATCCCACAGACAGCCTCGGATCCACATGGATCCCTGCAATCGGATGGCAAATAGCCATCCATATCTGTGTCTATGCAGGATCCATGTGGATCCTGTGGTCCCTGTCTCTCCCTGTCTCTCCCTGCATCTTCCCTTTCTCTCCCTCCTTTATCTCCTCTCCCCCTGCTCGTCTATCCTGTCCCCTGTCCTGTGGCCTATCCTGTCCTCTCCTCTTTCCTCCGGTATGTTAAAAAAAAAAAAAAAAAAAAAAAAAAATCTCCTCCTGGAAGATGCTTCACCTTTTCAGTGGCTCCGGTGATGCAACAGTCTCCATCTGGGTGCAGGACCTCTCGTGATGTCACAGAGGCGATCAGCTGATCAGCTCGGTGACATCACAAGATGTCCATCACCCAGTACAGTCGGTTGCATGACCGCAGCCGCCGGAAAGGTGAAGTATCCTCCGGGAGGAGATTTTTTCTTTTTAATATACCGGAGGAAAGAGGAGGGGACAGGATAGGGCACAGGACAGGGGACAGGATAGGGAGACAGGATATTCGAGCAGGGGGAGAGGAGATAGAGGAGGGAGAGACAGTGAAGATGCAGGGAAGACGCAGGGAGAGAGGGTTATGTACTGAGTACTGCTTCTGGGCATGCTCAGTACATAGCCACGGAGCCGACTTCAGATCCGATTTAGACACTGATCTGATGTCCATAGGCTCACATTGTATATTCCTACAGAGCATCACGGATCCGTGGTGTCCGATTTTATTCACAGACACCAAAATCTCAGCAGCCTACGATTTTGGCTCCGTGACTAAATCTGACAGCAACAGATGATGCTCAAATCAGATGCCAATAGGAGACATCCGAGCACACATGTTGCCCATAGGAATACATAGGAGGCTAAATCGCATAAATGTGTATCCATTTTGAAACTGATACACACGGATGCTCCAAAATCGTGATGTGAAGCCAGCCTAAGTTTTTTTATTATAACTGATAGATCCAGTTTATCAGATTGTTTCATTCTCTAATTATGCTGTACTATTTGTAGTGCACATATTTGACTTACCATTCTGCTGTTATATTTGTATATTGTTTGTTTTACCAGATTTTATGTCTATATTAAAATTTTCATTAAGTATAATAGTGGTAGTTTTTATGACTTGTCGATATATTTATGCTATTACGTTACTCAGAAATCATGACAGCATGCCTTAATTTAATTCTACTGTAGTCCACACCCAACCATGGCTGGAAAGCTTTTTCATATAATATCATATGCAGAGGTAAAATATTATAAGCTTGTGATTGCATTCTTATTGGTGTCTAGTTTTGTGGCTGTTCTTAATAATTTTGCAGCAATCTGTGCCTGCATATACAGTATATAATTGAAGAGTGAGAGGTCAAGATTGTGGTAATTTGATAATAGGCTGATTAATTACATATAGACAATCATTTTCCAAGGCCTTTTCTAAGGCTATATTTAAACAACTCTGCACTCTACAGTAGAGATATCTTTTTGTCAGTGCCATAACATTTTTTGTTATATATTAAAACTAGCTTCAAAATTTTGTATTAATTAATTTCGTAATACATTTTCTAAGGCTCACAGCTCTAATACAGAACTCCAAATTCTCCATTTCCAGCACAAGAAAATGTTATATTATACAATTTTAACTACATGTAGTTGTATCATACTGAAGACAGACTGATATATTTGCCATTAGACTTAAAGGGAACCTGTCATCTGTTTTTGGGGTTATAAACTGTGCCCGCCACCTTTAACATGGTGTAATTGGGGTTCCTGTAACCCCTTTATATCCCAAGACGTGCCTCTGCATACCTCATAAAACAACTTTTAATCTGTTTTGCGCTTCATGTAAATTACTTTTTAAGGGCCAGATGGGTGCAACACACTGTGGTCAGAACCACCACACTGCATGCCAACGCCACCACCGCTCCATGGAAAATGCCACCTCTTCTGAGTGAATGTAAGTAAATTACAGTGACATCATTCACAAGTCTTCTGCCTGTGCAATGGTGTGCCTTGCTGTGCCCTATTGAAGCTGCCAGTGCCCAAAGTCTTACGAGAGGCACTGCATCTTCATTAGGGCACAGCGAGACGCACCACTGTGCAGGCGGAGGCTTGTGAATGATGTCGTTGTCATTCACTTGCATTCACTCATGAGAGGTGGCGTTTTCCATAGAGCAGGTTGGTGTTGCCATGTAGCAGGGCGGCTCTGACTGAAGTGTGTCACACCCTATCTGACCCTTAGCATGTAATTTACATACAGCATGGGACAGATTAAAGGGAACCTGTCAGCTCCATTATGCCCCCAGCTATCACTATCTGTACCTGCAACTTCAAAGTATTATTCTAATCATGCCTGTCTGACCTAAAAGTGTAATGTTAATGGTGAAAAAAGCATTTATACACCTACATTTTCTTATGTGAATGAGACAGTGACTACACATTGGAGGATGTAGTCACTCTGGCAGGTTAATTGTTAACTCACTGAAAACGTCTCTGCATAAAGGTCCTATGTGATGTATTGAACATGTCACCAAAGTTGGTGGCGCTTAGCAAGCAAAATCATTATGGGCTATTGAGACTTTGCTCCACCTATTATAGTCACATTGTCATACCCTCGGTCATTGGTCCGGTCTCTCACGGAACGTGAGACCGGCGCCCATCACGCGGTGCTATGCATCCCACCCGCTCTGTCCCTGCTGCCGGTCCAGTCTCTGCTACACAGGGAGAACGGTGCCCACCATGCAGCTCCACTGGTACTGCTCACCCTGTCCGTGACTCAATGCGGTCGGCGGCATCATTCTCTGCTAGGAACCTGCGCTCCCTTGGCAGGTCTCCTGGGAATGCTCTTAGGATGCATGCCCTGCTTCCTACATACATTTAAAGAAGCAATACACCTGTTCTGTATTAAGGCTTCTTTGCTGTAATGCTCTGTGCATAGAAGGCATCCTCCCTCTAAGGGAAGTGCCTTGGCAATGCGTTAATTCTCCAGGATCATTGCCACTGCACTGGCCACACTCTGTTGAGCTCTGCTGTGTTGTTTCCACATTATTATAACACTTTATCTCCACAGAATCCTCAGACTGGCCAGGTCTCTTCTGATGTGCACAGAACTGTCCAGATTCCTGTACTGGCTGTATCAGTCTTTCCGGGATTGAACGGAGCTCCCAGGATTCATGATATTGACAGAGTCAGTGTTCTGCAGTCTCTCCATATCCACGTAATGGTTTGTACATATCACTCCACTGGTTCGGGATTCATGGCATTTAGGCCTCCTGGTGCTGTAACGGATGAATCCCTGTAAAGGGGATACCTCTGCTGGTGCTCCACTACCAGTGTACAAGTGATCCAGTGGGTCCTCCCCTCAGGCACCTTTCCAGTTTTGTTAAACTATCCTCAATAAACATTCTTGGTTTTATGAAGTTCACTCTCCTGTGTCTTGAGTGTCAGGCATACAGCTATCACTGTACCACCAGTCCACTTTACATCATCACACCCTGTGAGCATAACACACATGATCTTGACATGTCCCGCAGCATCCATTCTGACATTCGGCAGAAATGATAACTATTAACCTGCCAGAGTGACTACGTCCTCCAAGGTATCAACAACCCAGCCTCATTTACATAAGAAAATGTAAGTGTATAAATGCTTTTTTTCACCTTTAACATTACACTATGAGCTCAGGCAGGGATAATTAGAATACTACTATGAAGGTGCAAGTGCAGACAGTGATAGCTGGGAGTGACCTAACAGGTTCCCTTTAATGGTACCTTTACACGCCGCTACAGAAGGTTGGAAACAACCGGGTGTCTCACGTGCACGAGCACGTTCCAACGGTTGCAAACGGTACCCGATACCGCCTTTACACGCCGCTACAAGGTGCTCTACAGAAGGTTTAATCTATCTCTGGAGGCACCGCCGGGTGCCACAAGTTACCTTCTGTAGAGCACCGTCCCTCATTTACACGCCGCTACAGAAGGTAATATGGGAGGACCTGGTGCAGCAGGGACAACACATAGGCGTGCCAGAGTTGTGGATTACGAGACGCTCGTACGATGATTGGACAATGCAATAGCATCATGATTGGCCAGCCAGCGCAGGAAGGCTGGCTAATACATGACGCTATAGCAAATGTGTAGTGTGACTGGTCAGCTCCTTAAATATGCCGCCCTATGCAGCGACAACCAATCGTAACGCAGGAGCTTCCACCAATGATCGCTAAAGGGGGTCGGTTTCCTGGAGGCTGTGTCACGCCCCAGGGAGTTAACTAGGTGGCGAAAAAACCTTACCGTACCTCATTTAGATGCCGCTACCATCGGGTTGAAACCAACCTGTTTTAGAGCACTGCTCTGAAACAGGTGCCGAAAGTGACGGGTGGCAACAAGCTACTTTACATGCCACTACCTCGGGTTGATTTGACGGTGCAAGATACATTTGCCTCCGACACCCGGTTGTTTTCAACCTTCTGTAGCGGCGTGTAAAGGTACCATAAAAGTTGTTTTATGAGGTATGCAGAGGAACGTTAGGGGATATAAAGGGGTTACAGGAATCCCAATTACATCATGGTAAAGGTGTGGGCACAGTTTATGATGCCCAAAACAGATGACAGGTGCACTTTAATAGGAAACCAATTTTCACCTTTACTTGAGTCAATTGGATACCTTTAGTAGAAGATTCAAAGTTTCCACTTTTGTTTTTAAATGCTCTAAAACTTTATTGTAAATTATTTAGCAGTTTAATTTACAACTTCTTAATGTGATGCAATGTGAGAAAACACATTTATTAACAGTACATTTAACTGTCAGTTTACATTATGATGTTCCTCTTAACCAATTTTACTACATTTAGGTCATGTTTACACTGATGAGTTACCTGAGAGCGCTAAAGTGGTTTTAAATGTTATTCACTCCATTTAATCAAAACCAGTATTTCTACTCTAGACTTTATGATGGATTGATATTCCAAATGTATTGATATAGAGAATACCTTAAATTTAACATTTTCAGTTTGCTTAAAAATATACACCTGCAGCAAAACAGATTACGTCAACTTGCCCCCAACTCATTTCAATTTCATCTTTATATAAGTTGTTAAATACAAAGCTGTAACTCTCTTTTACTAAGGATTAACATAAATTTCATAAACAAAACCGAAGGTCACACAGATTTCTGTTAATCCCATATCAAAACAATGTACAAAACAGAGCAAATGTGTTACTACCTTCTTGATGCTGAAAATAACTAATCCGAGTTTTAAGCCAGAGACAATGTCATAATACTACATCCAATCCCAATGTACCAATCAGTCAAAATAAAGCAATCACCACAGTAACAAGCAAAGACATGTTATTCCCTGTAGCTATGGGAAACTAAAATCTGTACAGTTTACAGCTAAAGGAAGAAGTGAGGTCGGTGTTCACATGGAAACACCCTCAATTTGGAGAGATATATTATTTGTAGTTCTGTAATTCATGCATAGTCACTCTATTGAAGTCTTTTGTATTCACTAATCCAGATGTTCATTAGTTTAGCAAAAAATACTCACAAATCAGTTTGTTTCATACATTTTAATTATTAGCAAAACCAAAGAAAAGAAACAAAAATGAGCAAATACCCTAAAATAAGTAAATAAATAAATTGCAAGTGCATAAATATTAAAATAGCATACTTGGTGACATTATATTGATCAAAAAAATCTATAAGCCATCCCACCACGTCACAGTGACCCCAACGGGACAGTCCTAACCTAGCATCAGGTATTAAAAACCATACCAGGTGTCAAGTGACGTTAGTATGATAAGGACTGAGCAGGTCTCGGGGCCCCAACATAGAATTATTAGAATCTATCCAATGTTCCTAGTGAGTGGTATTTCAAATGTGTTGGATGGGGGTAGTTTCCTTAAACAGGACCTGTCTCCTCCCCCCATGGATGTGAATCTAAGTTCAGCACTGAATGCAGCATGTCTCCTGAATTCAGGCAAGGGATCCCCCATGGCTCTGTGGAGCTGCTACCACGATATATAGGCTTATAAAAACTTACAGTCATTTTCCATGGAGGCGGCCCTTGTGCTGCAGCCTGCGCCTCTGTATCACCAATGTCCTCGTGCCAGTCATGAAATCCTCGCTCTGTGCATCCCTGTGCTGGTGACGCAAGCAGCAGAGCAAGGTATTGCTTATCACCGCCTCGGGTGGCTGTCCCGCCTCCTGTTCTGATGTCAGAGCCTTTCCCTGCCCTCCACCATGTTATGCTATGGAGGAGGGCGGGGAAAACCTCTGACATCAGAGCAGGTGGCAGGACACCTACCCGGGGTGGTAATAAGCAATAACTCCCTCTGCTCCTTGTGCCCAGTCTCCTGCTCTGATGTCAGAGGCTTTCACTGCTCTCCTCCATAGCATAACATGGAGGAGGGATGGGAAAGCTCTCCCCGCCCTCCTCCACAGCATAATATGGAGGAGGGTGGGGAAAGGCTCTGACATCAGAGCGGGAGGCGGGACAGCAAGCCGATGATGACGATGATGGTGATAAGCAATACCTCAATACCGCAATACCGCAGAGCGAGGATTTCATGACTGGCACGAGGGCATTAGCGGTACAGAGATGCAGGCTGCAGCACAAGGGTCGCCTCCATGGAAAATTACTGTATGTTTTTATAAGCCTCTATATCAGGGTAGCAGCCCCACAGAGCCATGGGGGACTCCTTGCCTGAATGCAGCAGACATGCTGTATTCAGTGCTGGACTTAGGCTGCCTTCAGATTTGCAGATGCCTCTGCAGCGTTTTGCGGAGGCATCTGCAAGCATCTGCATGCAGACCACAGCCCCTATGTTTATAATGGAGCGCACGGCGGTCCGCAAAACGCTGCGGAGGCATCTGCAAATCTGAAGGCAGCCTTAGATTCACATCCATGGGGGCAGGTGACAGGTTCTCTTTAAACATAGTTTTCCAAGTTATTGAAATATGATTTTTCTAGAAGTGAATAATATTTTCAAGCGTTTACAATCATTCCAAAGTAATTGAAAGTATTGCCCTCTTCATCATATGCACTCTCTTCATTAGATGTATGGCATTAATTAACTTTTTATTTTTCTGCTGTGAATTATACTAATAATATATAAAAAAAATATTATAACAATACAGTCATCTTTCAATCGTGCTAATAAAATCTTAAGAAATAGTTACCCATGAAGCTCAAGTGTTTCAAGAGTGCAATGATAATACCATTTACCTATTAGACAGATCAGACAATGGAAGAGAAAATAAGAAAATACATTTTCATAACTATAGCTCTTGAAACCAGTGTATGTCCTCTACTATTTGCATAGGTTTTTCTAACATAGGTTTTCTTTGTGCAAACACTGAGCATGTCCTACGGAAGGGAATTAAATACATGTTTAAGTTGTTTGCAAGATATAACAGATAGATGCAATCTCTGCATAATAGCATTCAACTTGGCTAGTGGTTTTAAACAGTCTGTGAACAGAAGTCCCTACTAACCTGAGAATAATACAGTTCAGTAGACTTAGGCTAGGGTCAGACCTGCGTCTGCCTCTGAACCTCATGGGGACGGCAGAAACTTAGAAAATTTCTGCTTCAGCACATAGCATTAGCAGCAGGTAACGCTATGCGCTGCAAGGCAATAGATCTCTATAGGTACCGTTACACACGGCAAAGTTGCTGAGATGTTTTTGGGAACTTCACGGGAGTTCGTACGTTTTTGGCACTTTTCCAAGATTGCCTTGGAGATGTCACATGCAGAGATATCATAGGCAACGCAACTAGGATTTTGAAAGCTACTTTAAGGTACTGTCACACGCCGCCATATGGCGATTTGACGTGAGCGTGCATGTTTCGGGCACTTTTTTCACATTGCTGTAGAGCTGTCACACGTAGCTATCTAGCGTGTGATCTTCGGCGATCTTGCATCCCGGAAAATGCCTGCAGAACACCAGAAGCGATCTTCCCTTCACACATCGCCGCATCACACGCCACAATCGTAGCAGTCCTATGGCCATACTGTTTTGATAGGGGCGTGCTAGAGTGTGTTTCACTGCACCCCTATCACTGCGATTGGTGACGGAACTGCGTTCCCATTGGTCAGCCTTGCGTGAACGCACGGGTCATCAAATAAGGCGCCTCGGACATGGCCAGCCAATCAGAACGCAGTATGACCCACCCATTGCCGCAGATGCGGCGCAAAAAAACACCATCCAAGCACGCCTACAGGATTGATTTCAGGATCGCTGTGTACGTCGCTATCGCCCTGTCACACACCATGATGCACTGAAATTGCCTGGTGGATATCGTCTGATTTCATTGCAGTGCAGGGCAATCAGGTGACGCTCCACCAGCGATTTCTTGTGGTAGAATCACCCAGTCACACGCCACTATGCACATGCGATATGGTTTCCACATCGCCAAATTTGGGAATTGCCAGCCATCTTGCCGGTGATATAGCGGAGTGTGACGGTTCCTTTAGTTCGCTGGGTTTTGTGCAACCCAGCGAGCAATAGTTATCAAGTAGTGAATAGGGGAAGTTGCTTTCAACATCGCTATTGCGGTGTCACACAGAGTGATGCTAGCAGATCGCCTGAGCAATATCGCCAGGTTTCAGAACATGTTCATTAACCTGGCAACTCCGCTTAAGCAACTTATCGCCGTTGAATTGCCCTGTCACACATTGCAACGCACTAGCGATGTCAACGGCAACAGCGATGCTTACGTCACTTTTGGGCCATGTTCCCGGCAACATTGCCTCATGTAACAGTACTTTTAAGGTACCGTCACACGCTGCCAAATCGCCAGCGAGATGGATGGTAATTCCCGAATTCGGCGATGTGGAAACCACATCGCATGTGCGTAGTGGCATGTGACTGTGCGATTCTATGGCGAGAAATCGCTGGTGGAGCGTCACCTGATTGCTAACTCCACCAGGTGATTTCAGCACTTCGTGGTGTTTGACAGGGCAATAGCGACGTGCCCAGCGATCTTGAAATCAATCCCGTAGGCGTGCTTGGATGGTGTTTTTTTGCACCTCATCTGCGGTGATTGGTGGGACATGCTGCGTTGTGATTGGGTGGCAGTGTCTGAGGCGCCTTATTTGATGACCTGTGCATGCACACAAGGCTGACCAATGGGAACGCAGTTCCGTCGACCAATCGCAGTGATAGGGGCGCGGTGAAACACACTCTAGCACACCCCTATTGAAACAGTATGGCCACATCGCTGCTACGATTGTGGCGTGTGATGTGGCGATGTGTGAAGGGAAGATCACTTCCGGTCTTCTGCAGGTGATTTCCGGGACGCAAGATCGCCGAAGATCGCACGCTAGATAGCTACGTGTGACAGCTCCACAGCGATGTGAAAAAAGTGCCCCAAACATGCGCACTCACGTCAAATCACCAGAGATATGGAATCCATATGGTGGTGTGTGACGGTACCTTTAGGCCAGAAGTCCCCAACTCCAGGCCTCAAGGGCCGCCAACATTGCATGTTTTCAGGAATTCCTTGGTATTACACAGGTGCTAATGTGATCATCTGCACAGGTGATGATTCCAACCCCTGTGCAATACTAAGGAAATCCTGAAAACCTGCACTGTTGGCGGCCCTCGAGGCCTGGAATTGGGGACCCCTGCTTTAGACTTTACTCTGAGCATTGGTAAGGTGCTTACTTGCTTTGATGACCATGCTGACTTGTCCATGCTCTATTTGGACTTTGTGACCTCTGCTTTGCTTATTATTGTGGGAGATGTGCACCTTTTCTTTCAATTTGCCTTTGATTTGTGAAGAATTCGGCTAATTTGGGGATGCTGTAACCCATGATCAGTCTGTTTTTCTGTGCATTTGAGGTATATAAGCAGGCTGGCACTGCAGATCCATTGGTCCAACTCTAACTTTGTAATTCCATGTCACTTATTTGCTATCTGTATTTTGTATCTCACTTAGGCTAGGTTCACACATAGCAATCCGTTTTTGGAAGTGTTTTCCATGACCAATCCGTTTTTTTTTTTTGGTGCTCTTTGAGCCTCCTGTGCCCCTGAACGTTTTTTGGACTTAGTCATTTTTTGCCAAAAAATGCTAAAAAAAACGGATCTGTTTTGTTATGGAACCAAAAAAACGGATCCTTTTTTCCATAGGGCCCCATGTTAAAAAAACAGATCAGTTTTTAAACGCCACCCAAAAAAGTTGCTAGCAAAGTTTTTGGGTAAAAAAACGCTCCTAGCAATGTTTTTAGGTGCAGAAAAAAAATGGATAGGGTGTTTATTACATATACCGTATATACTCGTGTATAAGCCGAGTTTTTCAGCCCAAAATTTGGGCTGAAAAGTCTCCCCCTCGGCTTATACACGAGCCAATACGGGTGGGGGCTGCTGTATGAGTTGGTGGGGGCTGTGGAGGCTGGAGGAGGCGGGGGGAGGCTGCTGTATGAGCGGCCCCGTCACGTGGGGCCGCTCATTATATATGCACTGCTTCCCCCTGTCAATCAGCGGCAGGGGGAAGCAGTGCATAACTAAATAAATTACCCCCAAATGCTGGCACTCTCCCCCTTTGTAAGGGCCCCCCCGCTGCTTATATTACCATCCCGGTCTTCTGATCAGCGCCGCTCCTCGGTGCTCCGTCCTCGCTGCTCCCGTCCTGCTACATCCGGGATCTCCGGCCGTCGCAGGCATATGACGTCATCGCGCGATGGCCAGAGATCCCGGATGTAGCAGGACGGGAGCAGCGAGAACGGAGCACCGAGGAGCGGCGCTGATCAGAAGACCGGGATGGTAATATAAGCAGCGGGGGGGGCCCTTACAAGGGGGAGAGTGCAAGCATTTGTGGGCTGCTGGATACCCCCTGTGGGCTGCTGGGTACCCCCTGGGGGCTGCTGGATACCCCCTGGGGGCTGCTGGGTACCCCCTGGGGGCTACTGGGTACCCCCGGGGGCCTGCTGTATGTACCCCGGGGGCCTTCTGTATATACCCCTGGGGGCCTGCTGTATATACCCCTGGGGGCCTGCTGAATACCCCTGGGGGCCTGCTGTATACCCCTGGGGGCCTGCTGTATACCCCTTGGGGCCTGCTGTATACGATACTACTGGGGCCTGTATACCACTGGGAGGGCCTGTATACCACACTGCTGGGGGCTGTATACCTCACTGCTGGGGGTTGTATACCTGTGCTGGAGTCCACCCTCGGCTTATACTCGAGTCAATAAGTTTTCCCAGTTTTTGGGGGCAAAAGTAGGGGGGTCGGCTTATACACGGGTCGGCTTATACACGAGTATATACGGTAATCCGTTTTTCCATCAGTTTTTGGACTTACTTAGGTAAGGCATCTGCGTTGAACAAATACTGACTAGAAGCATACTCAGTAAGGCTAGGATCAGACCTGCATCAGCCCTCAGGCTGACAATTCCATTTAAAACTCAGTTTTTCTCAGTCTGAGCACATAGCATTAACGACATGGAACGCTATGCGCCGGCTGCCTATCCATCTCTATGGATACCTGATGCTTCGCGCAGCCATCGGCTCCACACACAAGCACTGGATATGCGCTATTGCAGAGCTCACAGGAACGCGGTTTGCAGGGTTTTCCTGTGCACTCAGCAAAAGTGCATATCAGGTCCTTGCATTTGGAGCCGGCGGCTGCAAAGCATCAGGTAGAGATGAATAGGCAGCCGGCGCATAGCGTTACATGCTGTTAACCCTATGCGCTCAGGCTGAGAAAAACTAAGTTTCTAACGGATTCGTCAGCCTGAGGGCTGACACAGGTCTGACCCTAGCCTAACTTCTCCGGTATGGACTGTCTTCTGAACATCCAGTCCTGGCTATATGTGATCTCTTTTGTAGGTAACTGTTTTGTATTTTAAACAATACCATAAATATTGATCATGGATTACGATTTTAACCAATTTAAAGAGGAATTCTATCCAGTCCATTGTGAGAGTTTTACATCTTTCCATGCCAAAACTGTGTTTGATCCAGATTTTACTCAAAGGTTTGTAATGAAGTGGAGCACAATAGAGACCAAATGTAAAGTTTAATTTTCCATTATAGGTCACAAGAACAGGGATAGTTTGGAATCAGACAATGCATTTTAAAATGTGTATTTTTTCCACTGTATTATGAATCATGTGAACTGTATAATGGTATTTAACACATACTGCTCAGTAATATTATCAACATTTGGTTTCTGTTATTTCTTCACAGAAAATTAGAGGGCATGCTATTTCAGAAAGCAAGAAATGAATACTGAGGTCATATAAGGATTTCTATGCTCTGTCTGTCAAACCTCCTTAGTACATTGCATTAAGAATATTTTGTTCACTCCAAAGTAGGTTTCATATTTTATCGAAGACGTTGTTTGCTGTTTCCAGCAGGGAAAGGTAAGATTAAAATAACCATATTAAAATATAACATTTCATGGCGATGGTGAGTATTCCGTACTGTGCAAAAGTAAAAAGGCCTTTAAAAACAGAAGTGTCAATAGTTTATTTTTATGAAAAGATAAAGTGAATGAACAAAAGACAAATCTAAATCAAATCAGTATTTGGTTAATACAGTCTTGTACAAATTCTTCTGTCTGTTTATGTAGTCCCAGAAAAAGTCTATTATGATATGTCTAGATCAGGGTTTGACTTGGGCCATATTATCACTTACAGGACTTCTTATTCTTCTTCATGATGAAGATAGTTCTTAATAACATTGCCTGTATGTTTGGGGTCATTGCCCTTCAGCAGAATGAACTTGGAGTCAATGAGATGCCTTGCTTATGGTGCTGCATGATGGACAAATATCTGCTTTTATTTTCAGCATTGAGGGCACAATTAATTAATCCTGACTAGAGGTGACCGGAGCAGAAAAAAATCCGTCTGTTTTTGCCAGTTTTCCTGTGAAATTAGATTATAAAATCTACAAGAATACATATTATATTGTAATAAACAAAAAATAACTTCTCCTGTTCTGTCCATCTTCAGACCAAAGATACCCTGTCTCTCTTCAAATGTAATACTTAAAAAGTAAAATAAATTCTTAACCTCACTTCCCTGCTCTCCTCTCTGGCCCTTCACTACTCACTGTCACCTGTCCGATCCTTCTTGTGTCTTCTAATGTCTGCTGAAATCCCAAGGCTTCTCCCACTGTGTCGGGATTTCCAGCTCTGATGAGGCCTGTGAGGGTTCTACTGTAGCAAAATTTTGGTTAGTGCTATTAAAACTTAACCTTTAATGTTTTATGTTAAAAAGGGTTGCACCTGGACGGTGTTATCCCAAGGAGGTAAAACCAAGAAAACACACAACTTATATTTACACCAACATTTTTTTGGTAGGTAAAGTATCAGGAGAAACCCGAGGAACAGTAGTCTACAATAGGTGTTACTCAGCTAACAAGAGTGAACACTCAATAGAGTGCACGGGTTCACAGGTACCTTCAAATAAGTTTAAACCAAAACCATACTCTGTTTTGTACCACCCCGCGGTCACTATGTGCAATAATCAAGTATACACTAGCAAAGCATGGAGTGGGTAGTGTGTAGGAAAAAATAAACCTGTCCCACTTAATGGAACACTCTCACTGGCTTGGCTTTTTTCCCAATGTCACACTTCCGGATAGCCACGTTAATACTTCAGGCAGAAACACTCCGGTATTATGGACCACCAATTAAATCAAGGTTGCTATTTTCGTCATGTATTACATACTCCCTAAGCGTTTCATTGTCCCAAATCATCAGGGGAGTTATGGCTTTTTCAGGGGATCACAGGTGCTTGGATACCCCCATGTTAGAATGGCAGATGCTGTTGTTGCATCCCTGATGAAGAGGTCAGGACAATCTCGAAATGCGTTGGAATAAAGAACCATTGTTTTAAGCACAGAGGAAGTTCGTTATTGAAGACAGCAGCGCGGATCTAAAAATCTTTTTGCCCGTTTCTGGAGTTCTGATCTGATGGCATTCTTGGTCATTTTCTAATTTCAAAGGAAAATAAGCTTGATGAATCTATAACCTGCTGCATTAAGTTTCATTGCCTTGCCATTGCATCTGTTGTCCACATTGTTCATTTCTTGGTGTTTCTTCAAAAGATCTTGAATAATACATGTTAAAACCCCACTCTGCTTTGAAATCTTTGTCTGTCAAAATTAAAGTAAAAATTAAAGTGCTTATTGTGAAAGTTTGGCATTATAAATAGGGTTATTCAAATAATGCTGCATGAGACAGTCTAAAGCCAGTATCTCTACAAGTAAAGGTACAACGAGCTACCGAGTGCATGGAAGAGAGAAAAGAGATTAGTTAAATTAGTGAGATGAAGTGATAGGCTATTCTAAAGAAATGCGTTTTTAGGGCATGGTTTAAATTATTTGGATTGTTTGAGGTAGCTCATTCTAGAAAATTGGTGCACCATGAGAGAAGTCCTGGAGATCAGAGGTATGAACTATAGAGAATGTTAGTCTTAGGTAATTAGCAGAACAGAAAACATGGATAGGGTGCAATACAGAGATGAGGGAAGAGATTTAGGGCAGTGTAGAACTGTGGAGAGCTGTTTTTAATAATAAGAAGTTTATACTGGATTCTGTAGTTTATGGGCAACCAGTTCAAAGACTGACACATGGTGGCAGCATCAGTTTAGCCATTGGAAAGAAATATGATCCTGACTGCTGCATTCATAATAGCTTAAAAAGGGGAGAGTTTAGTAAGAAACTGATTAGCAGAGAGTTGCAGTATTCCAGGGAAGAATGAATCAGAGCAACTCTACGAGTTATTGCAGAGTCAAAAGTAAGAAAAGGTAAAAATCTAGAGATGTTTTTCAGGTGCAGGTGATATTAGAAAGTAAGCTACAGATATAGGGAGCAAAGAAAAGATCCAAGTCAAATATTACCCCAAGACAGCAGGTATTCTGCTAGGGATTCATAGTAGAACTTCAAATGGAAACTGCAATTTCAGATTTCTTAGGTTAGTAGAGGGGGAAAACAAAAGGAGTTTAGTTTTAAACAGATTCAGTTTTAGATGGAGGATTTGATGCTATATACATTGGACAAATAATCACTTGTATTTTGTAGTAATGGGGGGATTTCAGGAGAAGAAGTATATTATTTGGTATCATCAGCATAGAGATTGTACTGAAAACCAAATCTGCTGATAGTTTGTCCAATCGAGACTGTGTATAGAAAGAAGAGGAGGGAGCCTAGTATTCAACCATGTGGAACCCTGACCGTACGGGGAAGAGGACAGGAAGAGAAGGACATTGAAGGAGCGTTCAGAGAAGTAACATGAGAACTAAGGGAATGATGTACTTGAGGCCAACATAGGATAAACATTGTTAGGAGGAGCTGATGATCCAGTGTCAAATGCTGCAGAGAGAACCAGTAGGATTAGCAATGAGTAGTGACAGTTAAATGAGGCTGTTAGTAGAACATTTAAGAAATTAGTAAGGGCAGTTCCTGTGCAGTGGAAGCAAAGAAAACTGGATTGTAAAGAGTCAAGAAGACAGTCATCTGAGAGATAGTGGATTACACTACAGTGAGCCAAGCATTCAAGGGGTTTAGAGATTAAGTGGAGAGTAGACACAGGTTTGTAGTTGATAGCGCCGTTCTGGTCAAAGAATGAATTTTTCAGTAATGGGATAATCATAGCGTGTTTGAAGGCGAAGGGAAAGAAACTGGAAGTAATAAAGAGACCAAACGTTTTGGTTAGGTAAGTAGTGACAGCCCCAGAGAGGGACTAAAGAACGAGAGAGGTAATAAAGTCACTATTTCAGGTTTTAAAACAAGAAAAAAATTGGAGCCGGCCAACATCTTCTTCTGTGACTGGCTTAAAGACTGAAAGTGAACTTGATGATCCGCTGGAGAAAAGAGAATCATTGATATTTAGGGATTGGGAGCCAATCTTCCATTGGATATAATTAATTGTTCTTTGAAATAATTGTTTAGGTCACCATCGTTGAGGTTTCTGATGTGAGCTTGAGCCTTTGGTCTGAAGAGAAAATGAAAAGTATCAAATGGTAGTTGAGGATTGTTGGATATTGAGGTGAAAAGCATGTTAAAGTAGGTTTATTTGGAGAGGTCAAGCACATGATGATCATTATCACCTGTTTTGTATAATTGGTAACTCTTATCATACGCCTGACAAGGAGAATTAATGCTAAGCATTTGAATCGTAATTTTACAGCTAAGTATTTGAAATGTGTCCTCCATCTACCCTGTCAACAAGTACAAAAGTTGACTGACTGTTGATCTAATAATAAGTAAGTAAAAAAAAAAAAGTAATTGTTGTGAAAAATTTTCATTAGGCCCTAGAGTGTTGTGTCATACAGAACTAAAGAATTTGCATGTTCAAATTCCCAGGGGGCAATGCACCATGGATTTCACTGTGTTTGAGCGCTTTGGCCAGCTGCCCACAGTGTTTTCCTTGAATGGACTCCCTGAGATCACTGAGAGCTTTGTGATGTTGGTCTACAGGCATTGCTCCCACCTAGCCAGAATCCTACTCCACACTGGTGAGGGGCAATACCCGAAACAGCTGTCTGTGGATGGATAACTGGGTTTGGTAATTCCCTTGTCATATCCATAAGCTCGCAACTGAGCAGGATAGTGACTGAAAGGGCCACTTAATAAGATGGTTATGGTGGTCTCCGCAAGGAGTCCACCTCAGGGCTAAGTCCTTCCCTGGAGGGATATCTGCCTAGTCCCGTGTTTGAGACTTTTAAATGAGGCTTTATGGACCCCATTTGCATATACAGAACTAAAGGATAGAATTGATAGAGATTATAGCAAATACCTGCCTGTTGGTGCTTGAGCACATTTTTTAATGAAGCCCCAAATATTCCGTTTAACTGTGCACAACATTTACGTGTGACTAATAAAATTGCTCTAAACAAAAAAGGCGAATATTGTCTTGCGCTTGGAAGTATTACTGCTTGGACAACTGTTCGTAGTGCTGGTGGTGGTGCAGCTGTTGCTACCAGCTGTATGATTTCGTTTTTTGTACTCTATCATGTCCATTGTCCCTTTCTTTTTTTCATTTTCTACAACATTATCAACTTTATACAATCTTTTCATCCTCAGTTATAAAACAAGAAATCCTAGGTAGGTAGATGTACGGAAACAAAAATGACACAGCAGGCCACAGTATAAGTGTGGCATGTATAGTTGTTAGACTGGACTAATAAAACAGGTGTACAAAAACATATGCACAGTTAACCCAATTATGACATCTGAGGTACATGTACAGTGCTGTAGGGAATGCGTTACAATGAACTGCTGTACATGTACAGCGCTACAATCACAAGCAGAGTGCAAATATAACCAGGGCTGGAACTAAAATATAACCATGTAGTGGTGCATGTTCACACTGGCCTCATGATGGAAAAAAACAACAAAAGGAAAACAAGTCAACAAATGCCCTAAAATAATAAAAGTAAAATTCTAAAGTGCAAGAAAATAAATAGAGTACTTGGAGACATTATTTTAATTAAAAAATATGTGTAAGCTGTCCCACCGCAACAAGGTGACCCCATCGGGACAGTCCCTATCTAAAATCAAGTACTAATCACCAAAATGTGGTAATGTGAAAACTTTTTAAAAAATACTTTTTAAGGTGTCATAGTAGCAAAACCTAAAAAACTTTAAAAATCTGGTATCACTGAAATTGCACCAACTCATCGAAAATAACTGCCTAATTTCTTATACTGCAAGGTAAATGGCATAAAAGAAAACAACAATTCTTGACCTGCTGTTGATTTATTCATTCTTTTTCCCAAACATCGCAATAAAGATCACAATTATCCTGTGGTATGCTGAGCACTTACATCAGATTTTCTTGTAAATATCTGAAATACATGGTTCAGCTTCTTTATAATAAGGCAGATGGAGACACCTTGCCCTCAGTCTATCTTATGATCCAGTGATGTACATCTTTTTAGTCGTACATAAAAGCACAGTCAACCACAGTTTTGTGTACTTCTGAAAAGGACACAGGTGAACAGAGGCCAAACAAAGTCTAGGGTAACTCTACTACCTCATTATAATGAATTGATCCCTTGGGGGTGTCATCTGAACCATGTTAATATGACTTTGAATCTTCTATTAGCATTCTGTGCATCTTTTTAATATTGTGGCTGCTGCTTTGCTCTTGTTCATCTGATCCTCATCTCTGCCATTATAAACCTCAGCCTACCATCTAGTCATTCTTGAGTATTCAGCTTGAATTCCAGGCTTCCTGTCTTTCACCAGTCTGCTCCACCCCTACTCCAATCCAGCTTCTCCACTAACTGCCATTGGACTCCAGAAATCTCACCTGTCTCCAAGTTCTCTTCTGTTTTACCAAGCCCTATGTCACATAAGCCTCTTGTGCTCTTCTAGCACTTACTAAACTATTGCTTATTGTGCAGATCCAGCTCTCTGGACATTTGGGACCCTTTAATAAGCTGCACTGCACTAATAAGTACTTGACTTGTTTTTTTTTTGTGGATTCCCATTCCCATGCCTCTGGGTGTTTATTATTCTTGGACTGTGTTTCTCACCATCGTTTTTTCCCTTTGAGAATTATTCCTAAAGACTTAGTTATTTATGTTATCGTGCTAGAACTATTTTAAAAGACTTCCAGTTGTTACCTGTTTGATGAACTTACTAATTTGCTGCACTTCACATTATATCTGCCACGTGTGTTAATTATAGACTTGTTCACCTTTAAATTTAGTGTCAGTCTGTCTGTGCTCCTATTTGCTAATAGATCCCAAAGTAATGCTACAGTATATTACAGGATACTCGAGTATTTAAGGGATCTGCTGGGGTTATGGCTTCTGAACCAAAGTTAGACCAGCTGTTTGCTATGAATAGTTCTTTGCAAGAGAATGTGAAGGTATGCAAAGTAAAACAGCAGGCATTGAACATAATGGACAAGTGTTTGGACAAACTTTGCAGGATCTGAGTACCCGATGGCGGTGCAGGAAAGTAAACTTGCAGGATTAGAGTCTCAATAAGAACAGGTCCTTCAAGACATAAGCATGCAATTGGTAGCATGCGTGGCTATACCTACAGGGCAAACACAGCTGCCAGTCCACCTAAGTTGCTACCATTCAGATATATTGGTACTCGTGACAAATTTTGTGGATTTGTGAACCAGTCTATTTTGTATTTTGATGTACATGCCGATTGCTTTCGTACTGATTGAATAAAAGGAACAATTTGTGGCTAAATTAACATTTCTGTTGGAAAAAGTACATTTATGTTTTTTTCCTTCAACATTGCTTTAATTCCTGTGAAGCACCTGAAGGGCTTATAAACATCTTGAATGTGGTTTTGATCAGTTTGAGGGGTGAGGTTTTTTATAATGGTGTAACTTTTGGGTATTTTTTGTCTCATATGCCCCTCAAAGTCACTTATATGTTAAATGTGATATGAACTCTAAAAATATTTTTTAAAATTTTGGGGGCTAAAATACGAAATTGGTAATAAACTTTTAACCCTTGTAACCTCCTAACAAAAAAAATTGTTAAAAATAATGCTGATGTAAAATAGACATGTGGCAAATGTTAATTATTCACTATTTTGTGTGACATACAGTAACTCTCTGATTTGAGTGCATAAAAATCAAAAATTTGAAAATTGTTAAATTTTCCAAATTTTCACCAAGTGTCCCAAAGTTTTACAAATTCACACAAAAAATGTTAAATCTGTTTCCTACTACATTTTGAATAAAAAATTTTTTTCCATTATAAAGCAGCTGCACTATATCACTGCTCAATTACATTGAGTTTGACACAGTTGCTAGAACCTCTTAACTACCTCTCTCCCCCTATCAATGTTCTACAGTGCTGCAGTTGTACAGCAGATTACTGTATGAAATGTTTGTCAAGTCTTTTAAAGGCCTTCTCTCCCTCTTTTGTTCAGCTGTGAGCTCTGAAGTCTTCCCTCTGTTCTAAATTACACTAAAATAGCTTCTGCATTCCCCACTTTGGCTTTTATTGAGGCTCCAAAAGTTCCTTTTGATTGATTGCAGTAAAGCATGTAATAGCTGCAACAAGGCATAATGAGGAAGCCCGCATGGCCATGCCTAAGCTTGCGTGAGCATTCTGTGTCTGATGCAGTCTTCTACAATCTATAAAATGGTGGCCCGCATTATGTAAGTAATTCACACATTATTCAATTTCACTGGAACCTGCAAATTTACTGAGATTCAGCATCAATATAATTCATATCAAGCATCAAACTGATTAAAACATTTTTAAATATTTTTTTGCATAAGGGAGCGAGGCACCAGCGCTACAAGCTTAGATAGCACAGCCGGGTACACAGTGTTCCAGGGATCAGTGTTGCTCAGTCAGCAAGAAGCATGATTTGAATTAGATAAAAGACTGCACTCACCGGATCTCTTCGATGTGCTCCAGTACTGGACTCGCAGAAGCACTATACACGCGAAACGGAGTCGTTGTCCACCCTGCCGACCCCTCCCTGCACTATGTACCCTCACATTTTGTGAATAAAGAGCACGTCGAAGAGATCCAGTGACTGCTATCTTTTATCTCATTTAACCCCTAGACGACGGCCTTACGTCTCTAGACGTCGGCTGTCGTTACCCCCGTGTTTGGAGTGAGCTCCGGCGTGGAGCTCACTCCAAACCTCCCACATCTCAGCTGATCTCACTAGCTGAGATGTGGGAGAAACAGCACCAATCGGTCCCGCCACCGATCGGCGCTGTTTAACCCCTTAGATCCCGCCATCAATCTCTGAGGGTACCTTTACACACGACTACATTTGTAGCTTGTCACCAGGTAACTTACTGGTTGCAGTGAAATCATGGATACATGGTTCTATCTTGTTGCTGTGTACAAATGGAATCATGTATCCATGATTTCACTGCAACCAGTAAGTTACCTGGTGACAAGCTACAAATGTAGCCGTGTGTAAAAGTACCCTGAGAGCGGGATCTAAGGGAGCCGGAGCGTGCAGCGCGCGCTTACCGGGCTCCAGGGGAGATCTCGCAATAGTATCGCGGGATCTCCCGTGCTGATGTGACAGGCCAGGGTCCTGGCTTGACCCTGGAACCTGTCACGGAGCATTTCCTGCTTGTGGTTGGCAGGGGCTGCCAACCACAACAGGTCCGCGATTCTGACACATACAGAGGAGCTGCAGCTCCTCTGTATGTGTCAGAAGCGATCGGACTGTGCTGCTGCATGCCTCTCTATGGGGCAGTGTAAAATTAAGAATTAATAAACAAATAAAGTTTTTACAAAGTTGAAAAAAAAAAAAAACCATAAAAGTTCAAATCACCCCCCTTTTCTCCCATCCACAATAAAAGTATTAAAAAATTAAATAAAATACACATATTTGGTATCGCCACGTTCAGAATCGCCCGATCTATCAATATAAATAATCAAATAATGAGAGTCGTAAACTGTGTAGCGCAAAAAAAAGGTTCAAACGCCAAAATTACGTTTTTTTGGTCGCTGCAACAATGCTAAAAAATGCAATACTGGGCGATCAAAACAGCGCATCCACCCAAGTATGGTATCATTAAAAACGTCAGCTCGAGACGCAAAAAATAAGCTATCACCCAGCCCCAGATCCCGAAAAATGAGGACGTTACGGGTCGCAGAACATGGCGCAACAAGTGCAATGTTTTTTTTTTCATGCTTTTGAATTTTTTTCCACCACCTAGATACCAATAAAGGTATACATGTTTGGTATCTACAAACTCGTACTGACCCGAGGCATCGCACCGTCACGTCGGTTTTACCATATAGTGAACATGGCAATTAAAAAATCCAAAAAACAAACGTGTAATTTCCCTGTACATTATATGGTAAAACAAATTATTGCATTTGAAAGTACAACTCGTCCCGCAAAAAACAAGCCGTCATATGTCTATATTGACGGAAAAATAAAAACGTTATGGCTCTTGGAAGCCGAGGAGCGAAAAAACGAAAATCAAAAATGACAAATTTCTTCGTCATTAAGGGGTTAAATCACATTTTTAAATATTATTGCATGTAGTGGGATTAGTGATGAGGACCAATGGATATTTAGGTTGCCCAGGTTTGATTTGGGACTCAGACCCCAGAACCTGAACCCAAATAAGTCATTGGGGACCCGAATTTCTGTGCTGAAAAATGGCAGTAAAATGGTGGTTGTAAGAACTAGGGGGCTGCAAAAGAAAGCAAAATGGAAGCTATTTCCTTGTAAACATGTGGATATAGAATTACTATAAATGGATATAAAAAATAGAGGCGATCCCCGTTGTTGTTTTTTTAAATCAATTATTTAAAACATTGAAAGAAAAACCCCAGAATGGTTTCAACCCAATTTTTAATAATGGATAATAACAAAACTCATATTGGCATCATATTAAGTGTGCACCCAACCCCACGGACTTATTGTCCTAGGGTTGGTGCAAATGCAAGACATACTCGTCAATCATTATGAACAAATCAAAAAGAGGAGTACCATGGAGTGGATTTAAGTTCTTTATATTTACAAAGAAAAATACTAAAGTAATGGTACCCAGCCTGCTATCTCAAAGTGCTAGTGCATAAATCAAGGTAAACATGAGAAGCCATCAAAGATGTGCAAAGATCTCATAACAGGCTGTGACCAAATACCTTTACAAAAGTGCTGCTTGGTTAAAGTGCATCAAAGGGTTACCAGAAGAACATCAGTGGGATAGGAAAAGGAAGCACGGAACGGCCCTGTGCACGTTTCACCTGTAAAATACAGGTTTCTTCAGGGGAATTTAAGGTTCCAGTGTGCACTATTCTTCTTTGTAAGCACAGGTATTTGATTTGGGTCATATTATTGTCTGACTATAATAACTATATTGAATTTATATCCCAAACCTGATGTATTACAAATTTATTTGAGAACCCTTGCATGGGTATCTCTTTTGTGACTGTTTTGGTAACATTATAACAGTACTTACTGGGTTGCAACCCACAGTTTGGATAAGTACCTCTCTTTATTCTCAGCCTCCATCTAGTTTTTAGGTCTTTCACAATAAAGAACTTAAATTCACTGCATGGTACTCCTCTTTTTGATTTGTTCATACCAATTTTTAATAACCAGAAAAAGACAAGTGAGGGCCGGTATTATCAGGGTGGGAAGGACCATGGTTTCTTGGACCTTGCCAGCCTAAATATACCAGCCCACAGCCACCTCAGAAGTGGCGCATAAAATTAGATACACCATTCCTGATGCTTTACCTTGCTTTTCCCAAGTGCTCTTTTGCATTTGGAAGCAGTGAGAATAAGTTAATGATGTCAGCTATGAATAATCGATTTCTATGGAGCTTTGTTCTGAGAAAGTTCTCAAAACAAGGTTCCAGAGATCACTCCTGGTCAGCAGAGATGAGCAAACCTTTGGAAGTTCAAATTCGGTTTGGTTCGCAGAACAGGCAATGTTCACCAAATAGTTAGCCGAACATCAAAACGGCATTCAAATTAATGGAAGGCAAAATCACGGGCCTAGAAAACACCTTAAAAGGGGCCCAACAGCTGTCAAACAGCTCAAACCATTTTACAGTGGAGCCCAGCAGTTTTGGCACAGACATTACCTTCTTACAGTATTACTTAGCAAGCTTTGGCACCAAAGTCACACTCCCCATGCTTCCGGGCCCACTCGTGAACCTCAGACATCCTCATGAATTCCCTGAGGTTGTCTCAGGTTTTACACAGCGGGAATCATGCAGCAGAGAATCCTGCATTGTGACCTGAGATAACTTCAGTGTCGTCAGTGCTTGAAACACTAGCTGTCTCATGAGAGATGCAATATCGCATGAGTCAAAACAGATATATATATAAGGTGAGACAGAGCATGAGATGAGTGGTGACATCAGTGAGTTCAGTGCAGTTCAATCTTGCAGGGTAGCCGCTGTGTGACCCCTTCAGTTTCAAGTGCAGTAATGTTGCTGATGGCAATGCTTGTCACAATTTCACCATTACCTGCTTGCCTGTTTTAAGGTTCCTTGCCAATGGTACATTGTTTGATCCTTCTTTTGAAGCAGATTTTGAGAATCTGCATCAAAATTTGCATGTCTATCCAGAAGCCAGCAAAGTCTGAGAGTTCAGAAGTTCTGTGTCAACCACCTGTTTTTTTTATACTTACAGATTTAGTGCAGATTTGGGGCACAAAAAGAAATCTGAACCACATGTGCAAGGAAAAGAAAAGCACAGCACCAGTCATAGACTTTGCTGGCCTCAGGATAGACATGCAAGTTTTGATGCAGACTCTCATAATATGGGTCAAAAAAGCATCAAATAATGCAACTTGGCACAGAACTCAAGAGGGTGAAGAGAAAGTCGCAGTTGTGCTGAAAGGGTTTGAGGATTCCTCTTACCCCCTGACTACTTCCACAGAGACTTCTAGGGCAGGGATGGCCAACTACAGTCCTCTAGGTCTTGAAACAGTGCAATTTTTCAGGATTTCTTAGCATTGCACCAGTGCTAATTTAATAACCTTGGAGGTGATAATTCCAGCACCTTGTGCAATGCTAAAGAAATCCTGAAAACATGCACTGTTTGCAGCCCTTGAGAACTGCACTTAGCCAGCTCTGTTCTACCAGAGTGTGTGGAGTGTCTTGCATTTCCATACCTCAGACCGACAGGCCAGAGGCCTGCAGCTTGTTCTCCAGTTTCTGTAGGGCAGTATCAAAGAACTGTTTAAAGAAACAGTCCAGCACACAAGGAGAGAACTGAAAAAAATTATTATAACACAGACCCTAAGTGTGAAACACAAACATAAAAATATACATGGTATATACATATAATGAAAGTTATACGGGGATCAGCAGCACACAGACTTAAAGTGGTAGAAAGTCCATGAAAGGCAGAGTCCACTAAGGTCTTAGAGTTGGACCCCAAAAGCTGCATGGATGCCTACTTATCCAGAAGGGGGAAGCGCAAAGGCGCAAAACGTGTGAAGAGGAAATATAACTTTAACAAAAACACAGGCCATTGGTCAAAGAAGAGCTGAAAAAAACTCAATAAACTCCCTCTCTAGCCAAAATGCCAATTAAGGGATGGGTCATCAAACAAACAAGATGCCTTTTTGAGGAAAGTCTACTTCATATGGTGTTAAAACAGTCTGCCAGCTTTCTTAGCATTGCCTGAGCTGAAAGTCAGCATTGGTGATGGTACTTCATTGCCAGACGGTCTAGGTGGGGTCACAATGGCTACTCCTGCTGAATTATTTTCAGTCACTGTCTGCCCCCTGCACACTCCATCATGGCCACTGCTGGAGAAGTTGATTGAGGAACTAGGGGATGACCACGCCCTATAGGTCAGACAGGAGCAACTTGTGGCATACTGATATACCCTGTGTGTTTGGATGCAGCTGGCTAATGAAGATAGACCTGTCGTCCACATGATGCCACACTCTCTCTGGGTCGACCTCATACTACCACAACTCAAATTGGTGGCGGTGGCAACCTGACAAACGCCAACTGTGAATCACCCCATGCTGCCCCACACCTTCATGAAAGTGAGCTACTCCCCAACAAAGATGGTGCCCAGATTTTTGAGAAGAGGGTCATGCAGCAGGATGGACCGGTTGACATATCACCAATGCCCAGTGCTTTCTTCCACTATAAAGCCAAGCCCCTTATCCTACAAGAATGCGACCACCTTGCCTTGGGTACACTGGTTATAGAAGTGATTGGCCTGGGCCATGTTATATGCCTCTAGCGGGGGTGATACACACAGCTTTGTAATAAGTGACAGCACTGAAGATCACAAGAAAGGAGGCTATATAATAAGGGATATAGCTGCCCTCTATTGAATAGCATCCCCTCTCATTATGTATAGCACCATCCCTTAATTTCATCCATTGTAATGTTAAGCACTGTCCCTCATTTCACAACATCTTCTCCTGTTTGGTATAGCGCTATTCCTAATTGCATCGCACCTCCTGTTTTGCATATCTCTTTCCTTCATTACATAGCATCCCCATTTGTAATGTACATTGCTGCTTTACATAATGATGCAATATTCCAATTTTTCTGCAAGCATACTTGTTTATTGTATTTAATAGCAAAGGAAAAAGAAAAGTTCCAGCACCAGAGGTCTCTTCATTAGGGATGAGTGAGTATACTCGCTCCTATTCAGAACTCGTCGAATGGTAGCAGTATTCGGCTACTCGCTACTCTCTGAGTATCTTATGAGTACTCGGGAGTAGCGAGTAGTCCGAAACTAGTCCGAAATTGGCCAGATTGCAAGGTCCTGGCAGTACACCTAGGACCTTGCAATCTGGCCAATCAGGTGGCCGCTAGCGATCACGTGGTTGTGACATATCGCCATCTGATTGGCCAGATCGCTACTGGCCATCTGATTGGCTGGAGGTCACAGGTCCTTGTCCGGTGATCGCAGGTCTTCTGGGACGGTCCCGATGCAGGCGTCGGACAGGTGAGAATGTAATTTTATTATTTTTAACAACTTTTATTCACTTTTAGGGTACGTTCGCAGTGTATCTATAGATACACTGCAAAAGTATTTGGACTTGCTATACTTGCAACGAGTACCGAGTACCAGGAGCTACTCGTTGCGAGTATAGCGAGTCCAAATAGTTAGGTACTCGCTCATCCCTACTCTTCATTAAAATCTTCAGTATTTTATTTCCATGTCAAGATAAAAAAAACATCATGTGGGGATGCAGCTCCTAAATGCTGACGCGTTTCGAACAAAGTTTTTAATCATAGGCAAAGCCCTGGAATTCTTAATTTCAGGCCAAATTAGACTCGACCATTATGAATCTCAAATAAATAGTAAAAATGACACAACACAGAGAAAAATAATTTTATTAAAAAAAAAAGCAGAGACGCTTAGTGACTCCAATTTTATTACCCCCTCCCAACCCTCGTACCCATTCACGATCCTCATATTCTTTCTTCCTGCACTCACACAGCTCTGCTACATCAGAGACCATGTAGCGAAAGAACACATTTGCTCCCTATGGTCTCTGATCACTGAATGACAGCGTTGAGACCTGCGATATAGTAAGAAGTGAGGTTAATGTTGCCATAATTACCGCTAATAACTGCTAATAGCAGTGAGATCACCATTGCCATAGCAACAATTATAACGCAGGTCTCATAGCTGTCATTCAGTGCTGAAACCTGCTGCATAGTAAGCGATGAGGTCACCATTGCCATAGTATCTGCTAATAATGGTTGCTATGGCAGTGGTGACCTCACCGCTTACTATATGACAGAGCTGAGACCTGCTGTGTAGTAAACAGTGAGGTCACTGTTGCCATAGCTAATAGCATTTTCTATGGCAATAGTGGCATCACTGCTATTAACGGCTGCTATGGCAATGGTGACCTCACTGCTTACTATACCGCAGGTCTCAGCACTGTCATTCAGTGATCAGAGACCATGAGGAGAGGATGTATTCTTCCTCCCTGTGGTCTCTGATGTAGAAGAGCTGCATGAGTCCAGGAATAGAGAAGATGAGGATTAAAGAGGGGTATGAAGGTGGGGAAGGGGTAATAAAGGTGGAGTTACTAAGTGTCTCTGTGTTTTTATGTATAATAAAATGATTTGTCTCTGTGTTGTGTTTTTTATACATTTATTTGAGATTCTTAATGATCCAACTTGGTCTGAAATTAAGAATCTTAGGGTTTAATACCACTGGCAATACAAAGCTGGTATTAACCCCTTATTACCCAGTGTGTCACCACCAGGGCCACTGGAAGAGCCTGGTAAAGCACCTGGAAATGGTGCTATAATGAATGCAAGGGGCTCCGGTCTGATATTTTTTTAGTGTGGGCTGGCCATAAAGCAATGGGCACTCAACCCACTGAGAATACGGGCCCTAATCTGCCTAGTTTTACCTTGGCTGACAATTAAAAGGAAGGTAGTGCCCACGTATTTTTTTGCCAGCCAAGGTAAAATTACACAGCTGAGGTTGGCAGCTTGCAAATGTCCGCTTTGACTGGGCAACACTGAAAAATAATGCAAATCCCCATGCATTTTTTAAATTATTTATTTATTTAACATACTATGACGGTAGGTTGGTTGCCATACACTAATGTTTACGGCAGCCAAGCACAATCACTGTTCACATTGTGGAAATGCAGTCTGATTGCAACAGCCAATCACAGAAGCTCTCACAGAGTATGAGCGTCTGTGACGGCTGTATGCCAGTCAGCGTATTGAATATGCATGAAGCTTAATGGGTGGCTCCATAAGCAGCTGCAGGAGACTAGTAAGTCAGATCTACCTATTCTTTCATCTATCTATCTATCTATCTATCTATCTATCTATCTATCTATCTATCTATCTAAATCACCAAGCTTTATGAGCAGCAATGGCTGCGGGTGCAGATTCAGCTTGGCTCCCTTCACAGCACTATATACATACGATATAAAGAATTCAGCTGCAGCACTCCTTTAGGATGTCATATTATGCCTTTATTTTGGCTTCAAGTTCAGGCACAGACTACGTTTCAGGCTCCCTCGCCTTTTGTCAAGGCTTGACAAAAGGCGAGGGAGCCTGAAACGTAGCCTGTGCCCTGAACTTGAAGCCAAAATAAAGGCATAATATGACATCCTAAAGGAGTGCTGCAGCTGAATTCTTTATATTGTATCTCTCTATCTACCTATCTATCTATCTATCTTCACTAGGTCCTGTCACTCAGAGAAGAGAGCTGTATGGTAGAACAGCATGAAGACATAGTCTACATCAAAGGTCCCCAACTCCAGGCCTCAAGGCCCACCAACAGTGCATGTTTTCAGGATTTCCTTGGCATTTGACAATTGGAATCACCACCTGTGCAGGAGATTGAATTACCAACTGTCAAATTTCTAAGGAAATAATGAAAACCTGGACCGTTGGTGGGCCTTGAAGACTGGAGTTGGGGACCTCTGGTCTACATTATGTCCGCATACAGTTCCCATTCAGTTTGAGCATGTCTTCAGCCATCTCTGCCTTTTTATAGCCCTCCCAGACCTCTTCAACAGATCCAGCAGAAAATTACTCGCGTTTCCCATTGACTTAAATTATACTGACTATTCGGAACCAATATGCGAGCATTACAAACTACTCATTACGAATGTAACAATTATGAATATTTCACTTCTCGCTCATCCCTAACTTAAAGGTATCAACCACTCTGGGACTTTCAGATTCTAATATTTTTCTATCTATTGGGTAACATGGTACAAACATATTTTACCTACTCGAATATATCCACTCATCTCTAGTCCTGTCACTTCCTAATAGTCAAAGCAGACCTTGTCCCTTGTGATCGCAGCAGCCTACTCCACCACTGCAGACAGTTATAGATTATGGTCAGTCCATTTCCTCCCCTAATAGTTACAGCAAACAAAAAGTTGTGACATAGTCACTATAACATAATGACTTATCTTTTCTCATTGCTACATCTTGCTGACAAATGAATATCACATGTATGCAGCCACAATTGTTTGGCTATGTTGTTTATTCCTTTGATTAACCACTTGCTCCAAGCTTGTTATTAGATATAAATGACAAAAACGCCATAGAACAAGTCATAGACACCTATTTACAGAACGAAAAGGAATCCAGAAGCTGTTCATTAATTGATGATACATTAATTGCTGTTCCACTTTTGCCAGCTGGATGGCAGTAGCATTATTCATATCCTGCATCATGCAAACCTGATTCCATTTAAGTGAATTCCTGAAAAGCATATGCCATGTCTTTGTAACACGAGTAACCCTTCTATTATCATCTATTGCAATCTGCATCTGAACCTACCTCCTGAATAATTTATTATGGCCTAATAAAAGGCTTGCCAAGTTGTTTTACTGTTGGGCATGCATCCTGCTGGCTCACCTTAGATACAATACATATGCTTCTCTTAAGAGATTGACCCATCAATGAAGGGTTTACATTGGTGCTACATTCTCTAGCCACAGAAAGCTGTGACACCTAACCCACAATGACAAGAACTTGTCCTATGTATCTGACATATGTTCAGTATATCTTCATGATAGGTGCGTATGGCTAGGTATAAATGACTTATTTCACATGTGTATTTGTCTCACTGCTCATCTGCAAATTTTTGCAAATGTGAAATAGCCTCATCTGACACTGTGACACCTATGTGTTTTACTTATAATGGGGCACATATTAAGGGGAGTCCCTGCTATTTTAAAAGTGTATATCTATATCCACAAGGCATGTTAAAGCAGGCCGAGGAGCACTATATGGAAGACAGGTCCATGAAATCTGGAGGATGGAAGTGAAGGGGTTAAGCAATTAAAAATTTGGTTGGGGGGCATACGTGCAGGTAAGATGATTGGTGGGTCAGTTAATTGAGGGATTAAAAAGGATGAGAGGGGATGTGTAACTTCCTCTTTGATCTGAATCCAGCTGCCCACCCAACCGCTCCTTGTTATGTGTATATCTTTTATGAACCCCAAAAAGATAAAGAAAGACAATGGTGGAGAAGAAGTGGAGAAAAAGTGTGATGATGTGTTAATATACAGTGTTGGCCAAAAGTCTTGACACCCCTGCAATTTTGTCAGATAATACTCAGTTTCTTCCTGAAAATGATTGCATTCACAAATTCTTTGGTATTATTATCTTCATTTAATTTGTCTTTAATGAAAAAAACACAAAAAGAATTGTCCTAAAGCCAAATTCGATATAATTCCACACCAAACATAAAAAAGGGGGTGGACAAAAGTATTGGCACCTTTAGAAAAATCAAGTGATGCTTCTCTAATTTGTGTAATTAACAGCATCTGTAACTTACCTGTGGCACCTAACAAGTGTTGGCAATAACTAAATCACACTTGCAGCCAGTTGACATGGATTAAAGTTGACTCAACCTCTGTCCTGTGTCCTTGTGTGTACCACATTGAGCATGGAGAAAAGAAAGAAGACCAAAGAACTGTCTGAGGACTTGAGAAACCAAATTGTGAGGAAGCATGAGCAATCTCAAGGCTACAAGGCCATCTCCAAAGACCTGAATGTTCCTGTGTCTACCGTGCGCAGTGTCATCAAGAAGTTTAAAGCCCATGGCACTGTGGCTAACCTCCCTAGATGTGGACGGAAAATAAAAATTGACGAGACATTTCAACGCAAGATTGTGCGGATGGTGGATAAAGAACCTCGACTAACATCCAAACAAGTTCAAGCTGCCCTGCAGTCCGATTGTACAACAGTGTCAACCCGTACTATCCGTCGGCATCTGAATGAAAAGGGACTGTATGGTAGGAGACCCAGGAAGACCCCACTTCTTACTCTGAGACATAAAGAAGCCAGGCTGGAGTTTGCCAAAACTTACCTGAGAAAGCCTAAAACGTTTTGGAAAAATGTCCTCTCTTTTTGGGCAAAGGCATCAACATAGAGTTTACAGGAGAAAAAAAGAGGCATTCAAAGAAAAGAACACTGTCCCTACAGTCAAACATGGCGGAGGTTCCCTGATGTTTTGGGGTTGCTTTGCTGCCTCTGGCACTGGACTGCTTGACCGTGTGCATGGCATTATGAAGTCTGAAGACTACCAACAAATTTTGCAGCATAATGTAGGGCCCAATGTGAGAAAGCTGGGTCTCCCTCAGAGGTCATGGGTCTTCCAGCAGGACAATGACCCAAAACACAGTTAAAAAAGCACTAGAAAATGGTTTGAGAGAAAGCACTGGAGACTTCTAAGGTGGCCAGCAATGAGTCCAGACCTGAATCCCATAGAACACCTGTGGAGAGATCTAAAAATGGCAGTTTGGAGAAGGCACCCTTCAAATATCAGGGACCTGGAGCAGTTTGCGAAAGAAGAATGGTCTAAAATTCCAGCAGAGCATTGTAAGAAACTCATTGTTGGTTACCGGAAGCGGTTGATCGCAGTTATTTTGGCTAAAGGTTGTGCAACCAAGTGTTAGGCTGAGGGTGCCAATACTTTTGTCTGGCCCATTTTTGGAGTTTTGTGTGAAATGATCAATGTTTTGCTTTTTGCTTCATTCTCTTTTGTGTTTTTTCATTGAAGACAAATTAAATGAAGATAATAATACCAAAGAATTTGTGATTGCAATCATTTTCAGGAAGAAGCTGAGTATTATCTGACAGAATTGCAGGGGTGTCAATACTTTTGGCCAACACTGTAGATTAAATATTTTCTTTAGTCACAATGGCGGGGGATAGGTCTGCATAGATCAGAGACTGGTTCAGTGGGATTTGTCTTGGTGGTAGAAAGTCACTATTGAAGAATACTGACTTCCGATACAAGATATGATAACTTGTGGGCATAGGTCTTGCAAGTTATGAGTATTAATGAAGGGATACAATACCTCACCCTGGGCTGGTTGTGTTACAGCCAGGGGATAGGATTAAGGAGGACCTGTCACCAACCACACATGGTGATCTAATTACAGCACTGAATGCAGCATGTCTGCTTCATCCAGGCAAGGGGTCCCCCAGCCCTTGACCCCCCTCTGTACCCCGAGATAATACACTTTGAAAACTTACATCCTGCAGCCAGAAAAGAGGTGGCTAGAGGCTGGAGCCAATGGGCAGTTTCACGCCCCCTGTAAGTTTAATCTGCCCACTGCCGCCTCCCTGATGCCAATCATTGTCTCCCTTGCCTGCAGCATAACTCAGAGCGAGGGGTGCGGTTCTGGCCACATTGTCCCGCCACCTGCGGTGACGTCACCGCTTATACCCGCCCTGCTTCATGGTTAACATGGAGCAGGGTGGGGAAAGGCAGTGATGTCAGAGCAGGAGGAACACTGGATCATGGGCACTCCGGGTTGAATTTAAATGTGTTCCTATGTAGCCCGGATCCGGCTGAGTTCGGATACTATTGGATTTGGACCCCAGATCTTGGTTTTTGGTCTGTGCCTGTCCAGAATGCAGTTCTAAATGACAGACCCCATAGAGGCATGTTATTTGTCCCCAGATCCGGTGTACATAGGTATGCAGCCGGAAAAAACTACATGCTCTCGCGTGGGTATTATTACTGAGATGGATCAGATATAATAAATGTACAATTCTGGGAGTCTGGGGGAATCCGGGGGATACAAGTAAAACCCGCCTTAACTGTATTGGCAATACATAGCATGTTGATACAGTTAAACACTTTGCTGAGCTGGAAAGCAAGGTCTCCCTGCTTTTTATCTCTACATCCAGTTGTCGACAGGTTGTTTTTGGCCTGTGTCCTGCAGAACTGCAGGGTGGTGTACTGCAGGGGTGGACTAGCTGGTGGTTGGGTCCTTGTTTAGGGCTGCCCCTTAAAGTGATAGCGGCCACGCGGCGGCGAATTGCGGCCGCAGCTGACAGCGGGACCCGGGAAGCAGAAGGCTGGTGAGTGAAGCAGCAAGCCAACCCCCTCTCTCCACTTGGCCTCACTTCAACAGCAAACATCCCTCCCCCACTGCTCACTTGGCCTTGATCCAACACCCTCCCCCCCAGCTCCACACTTGCGCGCTGGCTGTATTAAGTGAACTACCCCCCAGGGCAAAATCTGCCAGCCAACCCCTGGTGTACTGGATGTCAAAGTCCTGGCTGGAGTAAAACACGTGTGCGAGGTCATATTTTGTGTGTTGCTTCCTACTATGTGTATTTCAAGAAAGTAATAGGTATTTGTGTGAGCGCTGGGGAATCAACCGGCACCAAGGCTATTATGAATAATTACCTCTCAGCTTTATTTGTGCAATAAAAAGGCAGGGTCTTTTAGGCCACAACGCGTTTCTACGCTCTCCAAGCGTCTTCCTCAAGTGGAATTAAGGACCCATATAACATTTCCAATACAGGACATTAGACTTACGGTTTCCCCAGAACTTCAAGGCGTCACCCACCGACCCTTGCAGACCTCAGTCTGGTTCTAAAGACGGCTATCACCGTCTATCACCCTGACAGGGATCTTTCCCCATCCTGCTGCAGGGATCCTCAACCTACTCCTAGGGAGTCTCAACCCACACTGCATCATACATCACACATGGCACTTTTCCATAAGCCATCACATCCATCACACATGGCATTTTTACATAAGCCATCACATAGTCAACGGGACCATATCACGACTAGCACAGTCAGTCCAAAAGTCGGCTACACTTATGACCGCCTGGCCCTTGAGCCGTCCTCAGTCTCTCTCGCCGTCCATATGACCGCCTGGCCCTTGAGCCGTCTTCGGTCCTTAAATATCACATATGACCGCCTGGCCCTTGAGCCATCTTCGGTCCTCATCACTGGCTGGCATGCACACATCAGGTGCACCAGCATGGAGCTGGGAGGCTCCCTTCACTTCCCCCACCGGGGACGGATCACTTCCAGCAAGTCCTCACATGGCAGTGGTCTGGACTTCTGACTCCCATCGTCCTCTCTTCACTCAGACACATGGCAGGTTCTTATCCAGGCTGCCTCACCCACAGCTGCAACACAGTGAGTCAATCAGCACATCTCACACACAGACCTGAGATGTGATTAACCCCCTGTGCACCATTCAGGTTTAGCCTAGCAAAGCACTCATACCCAGGTTCAGCCGTTCATTAGGCTCATGAATTAACCCAGATCTTCAGCACTCACACTCAGCTGTTAACCCCCTGTACACCGGACAGGTTTCACACAGCACACACAATCAGGAAAACCGGCCCATGTGAACAGAGACCTGCACTGTTAACCCGTGTGATGCACCCGGCCAGGAGCCACATCACCACAACATCTAACGGAGGGGAGAGAAAATGGCAGTAATTGGGCATGGGGCTCACGAGAAGCCACAACCTCATGTGAGCCACGGGAAAAGGAGGTCAGTATAAGCTTTTTTTATTTTAATGGGGCCAAACATTAGAAATGAGAAGGAGTTATGCAAGTAGTGAACAACTAGCCATAAATCACTATATATAACTGTATAGTAATCTCCTAATATGTACTGGATTAGTATTTATCAGTCACTGTATTGTGGTAATACTGGTCTTTGTCTAGTGATTTTTTTTCAGGAACAGAATGATCATCTGCTGAGGGTCTCCTTTACGCACCATAATTAGGATGTGACACCATAGTTTTAAACATGATTATTTAGATGAAGGGCCCACTCAAACAAGGGGTACTCCAGTGAGAGAAAACTTTTTACTACAGTTCCTGCCCTCCTACATGATGAAGCAGAGCCGTACACTGCAGTTCTAGGATCTATAGATCACTTATAATTCCACTAGATTAATGCCCGATGCTATCGCATCGGGAGGATGGTGATGTGATGTTGAGGATGTTTTGTGTGACAGTAAGAGCAGCACACCTTGACATGGAGATGTTGTGAACAGCCATCCCGCCCAACTCTTTAGCTGTTCACAAAAACCCGTCCCTGTTGTAAAAGAAAATAATATTTCTCAGCAGCTATGCTTCTGGACCTTAACATCGGGGTTCCTATCGTACATTCACCATTAGTGAATGCTTTAGCATGTAGTGGAAGAGCAGGTCCTAACAGTGCAGTAGGGCTTTTGTGCAGACCAATGTATATAAGTCGTATGTGTGGTGGTGAGTGTGATAAAAATGTAGACTTCGAAGGTGTAGGTTGTCGGCGTTGACGGCAAGCACAGGCTGCTTGTGCTAATTTAATGGATTTAGACTTAGGGGACTCGTGTGTGAGGCGTTGTCATTTATAAGCCTTCATGGTGGCAAGGTAATGTTCTTTTTCTTCCGGAGTCTCATTAGCATGGCGTTTTCTTTGATGTAGTGACAAAGTATTTTTCCGCTGTGTGTCAGTGGCATACTTTTTGTGAGTCATGTTGAGACTGGTAAGGGAGTATGAGAGCAGATGGTAGAGAGTGAGAGTGTTGGGGGTTATAAGGCATTAGAGAAGGGGTCCTGCAGTTATGAAGACAGAAAGGATGTGTATGTACGTATGTACAGGTGGCGTAAATCAGAAGGGTAAGTTGTAAAGCAGTGCTACCGGATAGAGCTTATAGACGTGGGCTAGTTCACTGCGTCTTAATTATAGAAAGGTATACTTAGCAGGAGTGAGGGCACTAAAGAGGTTAACTGAGGAGAATATCGAAGCAATATGGTGCAGACGGAGTTAAATGTTCACAGCGTCTTAGATATACTTAACAGGAGTGAGGGCACTGAAGAGGTTAACTGAGGAAAATATAGAAGCAATACGGTGCAGACAGTGTTAAATGTTCACAGCGTTAGATATACTCAGTAGAAGTGACGGCACTGAAGAGGTTAACTGAGGAGAATATAGAAGCAATACGGTGCAGACGTAGTTAAATGTTCACTGCATCTTAGATATACTCAGCTGGGTTGACGGCACTGAAGAGGTTAACTGAGGAGAATATAGAAGCAATATGGTGCAGACGGAGTTAAATGTTCACAGCGTCTTAGATATACTCAGCAGGAGTGAGGGCACTGAAGAGGTTAACTGAGGAGAATATAGAAGCAATCCTGTGCAGACGGAGTTAAATGTTCACAGCTTCTTAGATATACTCAGCATGAGTGAGGGCACTGAAGAGGTTAACTGAGGAGAATATAGAAGCAATACGGTGCAGACAGAGTTAAATGTTCACAGCGTCTTAGATATACTCAGCAGGGGTGACGGCACTGAAGAGGTTAACTGAGGAGAATATAGAAGCAATACGGTACAGACGGAGTTAAATGTTCACAGCGTCTTAGATATACTGAGCAGGTGTGAGAGCACTGAAGAGGTTAACTGAGGAGACAGAGTAAGTGAAGAGAGCAGAAGGAGTTATGACGCAGCACCAGGAGAGGTTGGCGAATGGCGGGCTGAAGTAAATTTTCAAAAGGTGCGGCATTTAAGATAGCGTCTGGGAAGTCTCGCGAGACTTCCCGGACGCCATATTGGATCCAGTCCTCTGTGGCGGCAACATACTTCATCCAAGATGGCATCCGGGAAGTCTTGCGAGACTTTTCAGACGGCATCTGGGATCTCGCGAGAGTTCCCGCACGCCATTTTGGAGGAAACATGTCGCCGGGACGGAGGAGTGGAGCCAACATGGTGGGGTCGGCAGCGGAGAAAAGATCATCAGCTGGAGGCGGCAGGGAAGACGATGGGCCGGTGGTAAGTATGGCAGGCAGAGTGCATGGGGGTATGAGTGTGGAGGTGCTGAGCGAGGAGGCGGGTGCAAGGACAGTGAAAGGGGGGGGACGTGTGTGTGTGAATGTGGCAACTGAGGAGGGGGGTGTGATATGAGAAGTGTAGTGTCGGAGGGTGTGTGGAGGAGTGGGGAGTGTGACCGGAGTGTGTGTGGGGCCGCAGTTTGTACCGATGGCGGGGTGGGGCTTTGGAAGCCCCCGCTCCCAGCAACGGGCGGCCATATTGGAGCACCCAGGGCGGGTGTACAGGCAACTTCAGTCAGGATGTGACGTATCATACATTACATCGTGACGGAAGTTGCCTTATGGTACCTTAACACGCCTCTACCAAAAGGTAGAAACCGGCAGGTGTTGGAGACAATTGTACCTTTTACCTTCAAAACACCGCGAAGTGGCGGCGTGTAATTCAGGTTGTTGCTCCCTGTCTCTTTGGATACCTGTCTCTCAGCCATGCTGAAAACAAGCAGGTATAAACCTTATGGTAGCGGCGTGTAATCGGGGCACAGGTACGGTATTTGAGTTCCCTGGGGCGTGCTTGAGCGTTATGTATACCACGCCCCATCAGCTATCATTGGTGGGGGCTACTGTGTACCTATTGGCTGTCCTTGCACAGGGCGACATATTTAACGATCTGACCAGTCACAATACACATTTGCTATAGCGTCATGTATTAGCCAGCCTCCCTGCGCTGGCTGGCCAATCATGATGTTATAGCATTGTCCAATCACCGTACGAGCGCCGCGTAATACACAACCCTGTGTAGTTACGGCGCACAATATGTACGCCCAGCTCCATAGCTGCACGTAGCACCCTCATCGCCCCCAGGTGGTCTGAGGTTGAGATGGTGTCCACCCACTTAGAAGTGGGACAGGGAGGACAAGGAGGACAGGGAGGTCAGCGCAGGACTCATCAGACCTGGGGTCACCGTGGAGTGGTTGATGAGCAAACAGATATTGGCCAATATATACCAAGAACTCCAGAAAATAAAAAAATAAGAATATTGAGTTTTTTGAAAAAAACGTAAGTTTTTAATTTTTTCCTCATATATAGACCACTTGTTAGCATGTGTGTATTTTTGGTAGTAGCTAAGTGCTGCAGTGATTTTTTTCTAGATAGATAGATAGATAGATAGATAGATAGATAAGATAGATAGATTGATTTATGGGTGGATGGATGAATACATAACATATATGATAGACAGATTTATAGATGATAGATAAATATACATGAGATAGATAATGGAAAGATATTTTTAAGCCCATATATGTTTGGTGCACAGTATAAGGATCAGATAAAGGAATAATGAAACATTGTGGTTTATACCATGTCTAACAGATGCTGTAGACTTTGGATGCCTTGCTGTGACACTGAGGAGTGATGATGATGATGATGATTAGTGATGGGCGAGTCCTAAATTACTCGGAATCGCTTGAATCTAACGAGTCCGAGCCCGGGACTCGCTACTCGTTGCGAGTCTAGCGAGTCCAATGTTAATGAATGGGGAAGCGAGTAATAGCGAGTAGTGTGCGATTTACAAATCACAGATGTGTCTCGGAAGCTTCAGCCTGAAGCAATCCTAATTTTGTCAGAGACTCTGACAAAACTAGGATTGCCACTGATTTGCATTGGACTCGTTTACTGTGCAAGTACCGTATATACTCGTGTATAAGCCGACCCGTGTATAAGCCGACCCCCCTACTTTTGCCCCCAAAACCTGGGAAAACCTATTGACTCGTGTATAAGCCGAGGGTGGACCCCAGCACAGGTATACAGGCCTCCCCAGTCGTAGTATACAGCAGCCTCCCCAGTGGTGTATACAGGGCCCAGCAGTATTACAGCAGCCTCCCCAGTGGTGTATACAGCAGCCTCCCCAGTGGTGTATAAAGGCAGCCCCAGCCCCAGTGGTGTATACACAGGCAGCCCCAGCCCCAGTGGTGTATACACAGGCAGCCCCAGCCCCAGTGGTGTATACACAGGCAGCCCCAGCCCCAGTGGTGTATACACAGGCAGTTCCAGCCCCAGTGGTGTATACACAGGCAGCCCCAGCCCCAGTGGTGTATACACAGGCAGCCCCAGCCCCAGTGGTGTATACACAGGCAGCCCCAGCCCCAGTGGTGTATACACAGGCAGCCCCAGTGGTGTATACACAGGCTGCCCCAGAGGTGTATACACAGGCAGCCCCAGAGGTGTATACACAGGCAGCCCCAGAGGTGTATGCTGGCACTTGCCCCCCTGCTTTTAAGCCCCCCCGGCTGCTTAACTTACCATCCTCTCCTCTGTCTTCATCGCGCGCGCAGGTGCCTCGGTGCTCCCGTCCTCCATGCATCCGGGTCCCCGGCCGTCGCATAGCGATGACGTCATGCGACCGGCCGGTCACATGACCCCGGATGCTACTGAGGACGGGAGCACAGAGGGACTTGCGCGCGATGAAGACAGAGGAGAGGATGGTAATAATAGCAGCCGGGGGGGGCCTTACAAGCAGGGGGGGCAAGTGCCAGCACTTGGGGGGGATATATTTAGTTATGCACTGCTTCCCCCTGCCGCTGATTGACAGGGGGAAGCAGTGCATATGTAATGAGCGGCCCCACGTGACGGGGCCGCTCATTCAGCAGCCTCCCCCCGCCTCCTCCAGCCTCCCCAGCCCCCCAGCCCCGGACACAGCCCCCACCAACCACGTATATGACCCGTGTATAAGCCGAGGGGAGACTTTTCAGCCCAATTTTTGGGCTGAAAAACTCGGCTTATACACGAGTATATACGGTAATCGCTGGGAAACTCACACAGATAAGAGTCCGGCTGTCTGCTCTGTGTGCTGGCTGCCGCAGCTCCAGGGTCCTAGAGCCCGCCTGCTGCCTGATGTAGCAGAGCTGAGATTGTTCTCAGTCTGCTCATTCCCTGTGCATAGACATCTATATCTATGCAAAAGGATGTAGCAGAGAGGACATAGTGTTTTGGACTACGTCGGACAGGAGAGGATTTTTTTAATTAAAGATGGAGTCCCTAATGGCTTTTTTATTTTATTTCTAGTAAAAAAATTTCTCTGTGTTGTGTTTTTTTTAAAACAATTTAATAGAAATTCATGGCGGTCATGTCTAATATTGGCGTGACCGCCATAAATTTCGGGCTTAGGGCCAGCTGATAATACAAAGCTGGCCCTAACCTCTTTATTACCCAGCGTGCCATTGCCACCAGGGCCGCTGGAAGAGCGGGGTTCAGCGCCAGAGGATGGCGCTTCAATGAATGCGCCATCTTCTGGGGCGGCTGCGGGCTGCAATTTGCAGCGGGGTGTGCCCAGAAAGCTTGGGCATCCCTGCGCTGCGGATTCCAACCCCCAGCTGCTTAGCTGTACCTGGCTAGACATGTAATTTTTTTTCTGAAAAATCAATAAAACAATCCTAAAAAAGGGACTGCATCTTTATTAACCCCTCGCCCATGGTCCAGGGGTTAATAAAGATGCAGTCCCTTTTATTTACATTGTTTTATGGATTTCGCCGTATTTCTGGAACCAGCCGGATCCAGCAGGCAGCGACGGGCTGCCCCCAACCCCCGGGTGCCTATTTGTACCTGGCCGGACACAAGAATATAGGGGAGCCCTTTTTTTTAATTATTTCATGAATTTCATGAAATAATAAAAAAATACGTGGGGATCCGCGCAATTTCTATGTCTAGCCAGGTACAGCTAAGCAGCTGGGGGCTGGAATCCGCAGCGCAGGGAGGCCCAAGCTTTCTGGGCACCCCCCGCTGCAAATTGCAGCCCGCAGCCGCCCCAGAAGATGGCGCGTTCATTGAAACGCCATCCTCTGGCGCTGAACCCCGCTCTTCCAGCGGCCCTGGTAGCGGTGGCACGCTGGGTAATAAAGGGGTTAATACCAGCTTTGTTATACAAGCTGGTATTAAGCCCGAGATTCTTAATGTCAGGCCACGTTTGACCAGCCACTAAGAATCTCCAATAAAGGGTTAAAAAAACACAACACAGAGAAAAATTTTTATTAGAAATAAAAAAAAAAGCCATTAGGGACTCCATCTTTAATTAAAAAAATCCTCTTCCGTCCGACGTAGTCCAAAACGCGATGTCCTCTCTGCTACATCCCCTGTGCATAGATATAGATGTCTATGCACAGGGAATGAGCAGACTGAGAACAATCGCAGCTCTGCTACATCATCTCTGTGAGCAGGCGGGCTCTAGGACCCTGGAGCTGCAGCAGCCTGTACAGAGCAGACAGCCGGACTCGGCTCGCAAAGTAACAGCAGTTACTTTGCGAGTTTCCCTGTGATTACTTGCACAGTAATCAGACCAATGCAAGTCAAAGGCAATCCTAGTTTTTTCAGAGTCTCTGACAAAACTAGGATTGCCATTGATTTGCATTGGACTCATTGCTGTGCGGGTAATCGCAGAGTACCGAGTCCTGCGAGTCCCTTACTACTCGCCGAGTAACGAGTCCTAGCGAGTAGATTCACCCATCCCTAATGATGATCCATTGAAAGTTGCAGGGACTGGAATCTACTTACCTATAGGAGGGGAGACTATGCAGAGCTGAATCGATCAATGTAATGATTTTCCTCTGCTAGTATCCTCACATTACCAGTACACATTATGCATCATCATACAGCAGAGGATCACAGCATGTATTTGTATCTGCTTGGTGACATGATTGGTATTTGAAGCCTGGACCCCTGTCACATAGAATGGTATGTCAGGAACTGGATTGTATGTGTGTGAACATGGGGCTGGCGGTCACGCCCCCTGCCATGCCCTCTTCCCATACAGAAATGTGAGGGAGCGTGAATGTAGGATGATCCTGCAGCTCACAGCATCCAAGCCCCTGACACACCTCCTCTTCTTTGCTTCTAGATGAAGTTGACAGGCTGAGATTTCAGTTCCTTGAGGTGTAGGCTAGAGCAAAGGAGCAGGTATGATTTTATTGATTTATAAGAGATCTATAGATCCTAGAATTTCAATGAATGGCTCTGCTTCATCATGTAGGAGGGCAAGGACTGTACTAAAAAGCTTTCTCTCACTGGAGTTCCCCTTTAAGCTGACTTACTTGGTACACCTCTGGGTAATGGTGTTGCATCTTTCAATCATCTATGGTTGTGTTTTATATGTTATGATGTGACCACAAAATGATTTAAAATAAAGCAACAGTCCACCCTATCAGCAACTGCCATACATTGACAACAGCACAGTACATTTACACTGACTATGCTTTCTCAGTGCATGGATCTGGCTCAGGAGCTTTATCTGTCCATATAGGGTTACTACTTGCAGATAGATAACACCGGACAGTAATTAATATACCGTATATACTCGTGTATAAGCCGACCCCCCTACTTTTGCCCCCAAAATCTGGAAAACCTATTGACTCGTGTATAAGCCCCAGCACTGGTATACAGCCCCCAGCAGTGTGGTATACAGGCCCCCCCAGTGGTATACAGGCCTCCCCAGTAGTAGTATACAGCCCCCAGCAGTGTGGTATACAGCAGCCTCCCCAGTGGTATATACAGGCCCCAGCAGTGTTACAGCAGCCTCCCCAGTGGTATATTCAACAGCAGCCCCAGTGGTAGTATACAGCAGCCCCAGTGGTAGTATACAGCAGCCCCAGAGGTATATACAGCAGCCCCAGTGGTAGTATACAGCAGCCCCAGCAGTTCCAGAGGTATATACAGCAGCCCTAGTGGTAGTATACAGCAGCCCCAGAGGTATATACAGCAGCCCCAGTGGTAGTATACAGCAGCCCCAGTGGTAGTATACAGCAGCCCCAGCAGCCCCAGAGGTATATAGAGCAGCCCCAGAGGTATATACAGCCCCAGTGGTAGTATACAGCAGCCCGCCCGCCACCCCCATCAGTATACAGGCCCCCCCATTAGTATCCAGGGCCCCCCTTGCTCCGGAAACCTGTAAAGTAAAATCATTATACTTATCACTGTCCTGTCGCCGCCGTCCCCGCCGCTGCCATCGCGATCCTTCGTCTTCATGCAGCGTCTTCCGGCTTCTTGTCGGCGTAGGCAATGACGTCATTGCCTGCGCCGTCCACAGGAAGCCGGAAGACGCTGCATGAAGACGGAGTATCACGATGGCAGCGGCGGGGACGGCGGCAACAGGACAGTGATAAGTATAATGATTTTACTTTACTAGTTTCCGGAGCAAGGGGGGGGGGGCCCTGGATAATAATGGGGGGGCCTGTATACTGATGGGGGTGGCGGGCGGGCTGCATATTTATATGACTCGCGTATAAGCCGAGGGGGGTACTTTTCAGCCCAATTTTTGGGCTGAAAAACTCGGCTTATACGCGAGTATATACGGTAATCGGAGCAAGCGCCTGTCATATGAGTTTAATCTCTTAACCCCTTCATGGTACGGCCAATTTTCATTTTTGCGTTTTGATTTTTTGACTCCTTCTTTCCCGAGCCATAACTTTTTTATTTTTATGTCCACAAAGACACATAAGGGCTTTCTTTTTGCGGGATGAGTTTTCCTTTTGAATTACGTCATTAATTTTACAACATAGTAAATACTATGTAAACATGGTTTTACATAGTACTGTAAAACAGGGAAAAATTCCAAATGCTGAGAAATTGATGTAAAAATGAACATTTTGTGGTAATATTGAACTTACAATGGGATTCTCATTATAATTATTATTATTTATTGTTTTAATGCCAATTATTCGATGCCGCTTTACATGTGGAAAGGGGTACACACAATACAGACAAGCATGACTGGTGTCAGAACCCCCTGCACCCGGGAGAGTGCCAGGGCCCTGGACAGCTGACAGGGGAGGCACTCGCTATCAGAGGCACTATCTATGCAGCTTTCAAGACAATGTCCCCTGCCCTTACTGGTGCTTGTTGTAATACTTTCACATTAGATGCGGCTTTGACTTAAGCCCCGGGTCAAATCATATCTGAAGCTATGTAAATGTATAGATGCTGCAGCCTGGATCAGCACTTTTCATTTTGCCTTGTTGATGACTGCCTAAGAGGTGTCATGCATAGTACAAGCGAACTCTCTAAATCAGAGAACATAATGCTGCAGCATTTGTTGTGGCATACTGTGATTCTGGCCACCTGTGTGCAGTAGGAGTCCTAAAGCTAGGACAAGGGAGAACCAGTCTTCCTGGGCTGACCCTGTTTGCCTGATTCCTATCAGTCTCAACTGTCGCCACCAGAACCCGTCCCTCTCTGCTAGCACTACTTATCAAGATCAGTGGAGAGCATAGGTAAAAGACAAAAAGGGCGAAGCTGCAACAGTAAGTTGGAGAGGTATTTCGGAATACACTCACCACTAAATCTAAAAAACGAGCTCTTTCAAGAGCTCCATTAAGGTCAATACCTCAGGTCCCAGAATTAAACTTAACAACGATGGGTCTTTGAACCTGAAACAGTGAATATACCCTGCAGTGGAGCGTATTCAGCACTGGGCCTGTCAAAATAGAAAACACAGACTAAATAAAGCACAATAATAAACCACCCAAAAATTGAAAAAGTTTAAAATGCTATAGTGCAAAAAACATAATCAGGGTATTTAGTGACATAGATATGATCATATAAATGCGTAAGCTGTCTCACCGCGACAAGGTGACCCCATCAGAAAAGTCCTGCCTAATATTAGTACTAATACCTTGTCATCTGTCAGCGACGTGAATTGACAAGGACTGGATCAAGCAGAACCGGGCCCCAACAGATAACACCATGCCTGGAATGCTACACATTATATCATGTCCAGCTCCAAGGTAGGCCACTCGTTGATTGCAGGACTGCAACAAAACATGAATAATAAAACCAGGGCTGGAACTAAAGTGATACTCTGCAGTGGCACAAAATAGAAACCACAACAAAAAATCAACACATGAGCTACATACTCCAGAAATGAGAAGTGAAAATGCTATTGTGCAAAAAACTTAATCAGGGTACTTAGTGACATAGATATAATCATATAAAAGTGTAAGCTGTGTCACCACGATAAGGTGATCCCATCAGGACAGTCCTGCCTAACATTAGTACTAATACCTTGCCATCTGTCAGCGATGTGAATTGACAAGGACTAAATCAAGCAGAACCAGGCCCCAACAGAGAAAACCATACATGAGATGTTACTCCTTATATAATGTTCAAATAACCAGTTTTTGGGGTAATTTGCTCATTTGTTGCTTTTTTGTTTTGTTTTCTAGGTCAGAATAGTGTGGAGTAGTAGTCATGAGCTAATATTACAAATATTCGTAATCACTATACTTCTAAAGAGTACTTTGTAAAACTTGCGTATTCGTCTGAATAGCAAGTCCAATGTTAGTCAATTAGTGATAGGCCCTGCCCATAAACATCCAGCTATAAAATGAGCATTTCTGGGACAGGGTGGGAGAGTAGTTAGTTTTGCATTTTTAATGCATAAAACACCTTTCCTGTGCCCCCCAGAGAGAGCTTACTATTCAATCTGATCTCACTGGGGTGCTGACTCCCTATTGTGTATTAAAGGGAGCTGGCAATTTGCTGTCACGTCCGCGCGCGTGCGAATAATCACCAAAGAGACGCATCCATCTTTATTGTGAGTAACGAGAATCGTGAATAAACTTCTGTGCTTTGGTGACAGTATCAATTACACTTGCCATCACAGCGGGACGTTTGACAGCAGCACAGACAAAAACGTAATGTTTCAGTATCTCCATATTAGAACAATACAACTGCTCTTTTAAGAGCTCCGTGGAGTCTATACTAGTTCAGAATAGTGTAGGAAGGGAGAGTTTGTGGAGCAGGGAGAAACTAAAAGTAGTGCTTCAAAATATCCATATTAAGAGCAACAGCTCTTTTTAGAGCTACATTTCCAGAACAGATTGTGAACTATCTAATAGAGTTGCATTTGTTTCTGTCCGTTAAAGTACACTGCTCCTTATTGCCCAGATCATTTTTGGGGTAAGATTTGTATAAGTCTGCGCTTTAAAAATCCAAATAATTATTTAATATGGTCCTAGGTTGCTGTTAAAAACCTGTTAAATACAGTACTTGCATTTTGTGCTCTCCATTAAAAAGCACAGGTCCTTCTGCCCCGGTCATTTTTGAGGTCCAGTTTGCTTGGCCTGTGCTATGAAAATCTAAACAATTATTTAATATAGTTCCTGTGTGCTATTAAAATCCTGTCAAATACAGTCAATTTCTGTTTCTGGTGTCCTTTAAGAAACACTGATCCTTGTGCCCCCTATCATTTTGGGCCACGGTTTGTTTGGCCTGTGATATAAAAATCCAAACACTTATTTAATACGGCTCTAGTTGCTGTTAAAAACCTGTCAAATACAGTACTAGTATAGTGCAGTTAATAAAAAAGCACAGGTCCTTCTGCCCCCTGTCATTTTTGGCGTCACAATTCTCTAGGCCTGTGCTATAAAAATCTAAACAATTATTTAATACAGTCCTAGTGTGGCATTAAAATTCTGTTAGTTTCCTTTAAAAAAAAAAAACACTGGTCCTTCTGCCACTGTCATTTTTAAGGTCACATTTTGCTTGCCCTGTGCCAAAAAGTATTATGAAGGACCCTGCCCAATAAGTCTCTAAATGTGACTGACCTATCTGACTAATTTTTTTATTAATATTCCACAAAACTCTAAGTGATTTGGTGACTCACTAAGGTCTCCTGAGATCACCGTTCAGGTAAGCATGGTGGACACTAATCTTAGTGAGTACCATGCTTGCCGGCGGTTGACCTCAGGTGACCTCACTGAGTCACCATACACCCAGACCATATCTCGTATTTGGTTCATTCAGTGACTGGAGGCTGCGATCATGATGCTGTATTCTTCATCTCAGCCTCCATTCTAATATCGCAGAGGATCGTGGAGGTTATGAGGGTCAAGGGGTTAATAAAGGTAGAGTCCCTAAATGTCTTTGTGTTTTTATTTCTAATAAAATGTTTTTTTTTCTCCATTTTGTCTTTTTTACAATTTACTTGAAACGCTTAATGATCAGGTCTAACTTGACCCATATAGCAACTACTGTATTGGCCCATAACACTCACCAAGTCTTTCCCATACCATACATAGACCTGTGTGTGGATACTTTAGGTTAATATCTCTAATTATTTTGGTGTGCTCACTGACTCACTTCCAATCCACTTTACCAGGAGATCTAACTCCTTGCTTCTAGAAAGGTCCAAATCTCTGATGGCACTCTGGAAGGAGGCTCGCCATGACTTATAGTTCTCAGCTTGATAAGTGAACTTTACAAGTCCATTGGAGACCAGCCCAGCTCTCGGTGAGCAAAGAATTGTGCAAAGTCCATGGTGCTCTGGTTAGCACTGATACAAGCTGTCAGATCCTTCTGGCTTAGGGTAGTCTGCATAATACCATTCTGATGCAAAAGGTGTTGCTTTGAGGTTGGATGGAAGTTGTACCTTCTGTTCTGCAGAATGGTAGCTTCAGCATCTTGCTATATACTTTCATGTTTGCCGTAGTGAAGTTCAAGGTTGGATCACTGGCAATCTGCATAGGCTGGTTGATATAGTGCATCAGGGCTGTCATCTATTCGGGTATGCTGGTGGATGTACTCCGAGCGCTGAGCTGGATTCAGCTGGTCTAGATCTGGCCCAAAAATGTTTCTGCGTTTCTTATAATCAGGGTAGTCCACAGCTTCTAAGTTCTCTGCCTTGGCTGTTGTGGCTGTGGTCTCTTTATTTGTGGCAAGTCTTTCTAGAGATACTTGCAGATGCACACTCTCTGCTTCTTGCTCTGCCTGAAAACATGTTGTCTCTGCTTCTCGCTCTACCCGTAGATGTACCGTTTCTGCATGCATTTTCCATTTCTTGGTCTACTTGTCTCAGCTTTAGTTGCATCTCGTGAGCAGTGAAAGAGGATCTCGCTGTTGTCAACCCAGCTTCAGCAAGAACGACAGTAGCCAACTCTTTAATTGAAGATTTGTTAGAGTTTGCTCATGACCTCATCTTGAGTGAAGATGCTTGGCTTGCAGACATTGTGTGCTTGGCTACAGACGGCAAGGCACTTCGGTGCGGACCCAAGTCTATGTATAAATGGACTTCAGTGTGGTGGGAATATTGTTGCACTTTCTGGAGGGCTACACTTTTGTTACTAGTAATTATATGGCAGATTCTTTAATGCCCGTATGCGGTCCAGTGTCAGTGGTAGCGGCTCCGTACAGTCCAATCCACTCTTACTTATGACTAGACTGTTTTACTGTTCTGCTTTCGTCCACGTTATATGTGATTCTCTGTATCCCAAATAAACTGAATGTTGGTTCTGTAGTTAATTGTTTATTGTTCAAGGGAAAGTAATGATGAGTGATGATGATTCATCAATCAATTATGTGATGATGGTAAAACTATAAGAATATAGATTAAACATATCAGAACTAAGCATATAACGTAAACAACAGTAGTAATAATACACAACAGAGAGAATACAAGAACAATGGATACACATGTCATCACACAGCTATGACAGTGCACAGTATAGAATGCATAAATAAATGCTGGATACATATCTCAAAACAGCCCTGACAGTGGACAGTTCAGAGAATCATTACACTAAAAATAGAAACTTGAGGAGAAACATACAGTCATGGCCAAAAGTATTGACATCCCTTCCATTCTGTCAGATAATACTCAGTTTCTTCCTGACAATGATTGCAATCACAAATTCTTTGGTATTATTATCTTCATTTAATTTGTCTTCAATGAAAAAACACAAAAGAGAATGAAGCAAAAAGCAAAACATTAATCATTTCACACAAAACTCCAAAAATGGGGCGGACAAAAGTATTGGCACCTTCAGCCTAATACTTGGTTGCACAACCTTTAGCCAAAATAACTGCGATCAACTACTTCCGGTAACCATCAATGAGTTTCTTACAATGCTCTGCTGGAATTTTAGACCATTCTTCTTTGGCAAACTGCTTCACGTCCCTGATATTTGAAGGGTGCCTTCTGCAAACTGCCATTTTTAGATCTCTCCACAGTGTTCTATGGGATTCAGGTCTGGACTCATTGCTGGCCGCCTTAGAAGTCTCCAGTACTTTCTCTCAGACCATTTTCTAGTGCTTTTTGAAGTGTGTTTTGGGTCATTGTCCTGCTGGAAGACCCATGACCTCTGAGGGAGACCCAGCTTTCTCACACTGGGCCCCACATTATGCTGCAAAATTTGTTGGTAGTCTTCAGACTTCATAATGCCATGCACACGGTCAAGCAGTCCAGTGCCAGAGGCAGCAAAGCAGCCCCAAAACATCAGGGAACCTCCGCCACGTTTGACTGTAGGGACCGTGTTCTTTTCTTTGAACGCCTCTTTTTTTCTCCTGTAAACTCTATGTTGATGCCTTTGCCCAAAAAGAGAAAACATTCTTCAAAAACGTTTTAGGCTTTCTCAGGTAAGTTTTGGCAAACTCCAGCCTGGCTTTTTTATGTCTCGGGGTAAGAAGTGGGGTCTTCCTGGGTCTTCTACCATACAGTCCCTTTTCATTCAGACGCCGACGGATAGTACGGGTTGACACTGTTGTACCATCGGACAATCTTGCGTTGAAATCTCTTGTCAATTTTTCCTTTCCGTTCACATCTAGGGAGGTTAGCCAAAGTGCCATGCTTTAAACTTCTTGATGACACTGCGCACGGTAGACACAGGAACATTCAGGTCTTTGGAGATGGACTTGTATCCTTGAGATTGCTCATGCTTCCTCACAATTTGGTTTCTCAAGTCCTCAGACAGTTCTTTGGTCTTCTTTCTTTTCTCCATGCTCAATGTGGTACACACAAGGACACAGGACAGCGGTTTAGTCAACTTTAATCCATGTCAACTGGCTGCAAGTGTGATTTAGTTATTGCCAACACCTGTTAGGTGCCACAGGTAAGTTGCAGGTGCTGTTAATTACACAAATTAGAGAAGCATCACATGATTTTTCTAAGGGTGCCAATACTTTTGTCCACCCCCTTTTCTATGTTTGGTGTGGAATTATATCCAATTTAGCTTTAGGACAATTCTTTTTGTGTTTTTTCATTGAAGACAAATGAAATGAAGATAATAATACCAAAGAATTTGTGATTGCAATCATTTTCAGGAAGAAACTGAGTATTATCTGACAGAATTGCAGGGGTGTCAATACTTTTGGCCATGACTGTATATCTCTACAGACAAAATCTCTATGTATAAATGACTGCAGCCCAATCCTATCAGCCTCTAAAATATAAAGCACGCAGACAGACATATAACCCTCACCAGATAGGTTTGGCAAACAATGTTGGTATTACAAAGGAGGGAAAAGCCCACAGAAGTAAAAGAACACGTGGTTGCACATTCAAAATCCTGACTGGTACTGATCTGAAAATGGCTACATCTCCCAAAACATACAGAGGGCGGTCCTACAAAACACTGTGTTCTTAAAGTGTAAATGTCCCGGGTCCCTCCCACCTGCTGACTAGTGTGGGGTATGAGTTCTAGGGTTCCACCTACTGGCCATAAGTCCACTTGCAGTGGGGTGACTACACTGCTTTTATGGGTGTAGTACCCCTTTTGTGGCACCTCCTTAGTGGGGCTCCACATAAACATGAATTATGGCAGCCACTGCTCATGATTTCCACAGTCATCCATCATGAATTGAGGCACCCATGTTGAAGGAGATGTTTCTTAGGAAACAGCAATACTTATTTTATTATTTTTTTTTTTTACATTTCAGTTAGAAACCAAAACCTTTGTTATGCCTTTGAGTAATTATATATCTTCCTTTGGTCCAGTATCTTTTCTTGCTGTACTGGATATAGACTTTTATTTATAATGTCTTGATCTTACAAGGCATTTTCTTTCTTTTAAGATTTGTACTTTTCTTTCTATTTTATTACCAACTGTCCTGCATGTATATAAACCTTCGTCTATTAGCCACTCCTTTCCCGTTTCTCTACTTTTTTCAATTACAGAATTACTGGAGAATGATTTGCTAAATTCATGCATGTCTGCACGAGAACATTATGATATCTGGAAGACAAGCCATCCCTAGACCTTATCAATCAGTGTCTTACACTCGCTTTACGCTTCTTATTAATATAATAAGTTGACAGTGTTGAAATTTGAATTGCTCTAAATATGCAAATACAATGTAACATTCGTAGTCACCCTAGTAGCGATTTATTTTTAAGGAATGGTAATTTCCTATTCCAGCATGCTAATGCACAGTTTCGTATCTTTTATTTTGTCTTCTTAACATTTATGCCTTCAGCAGCTCTCATTTGCACAGTAACAATCTGACTAATTCTGCTGCAGGATTGCTACAACTTAGCTAAGCCGAGTAAGCCCCAACTGGCAAGTGATAATTTTTCGAGCACCCTTCTTAGCTCCCCTAATTAAATGTCTCATTAATATTATAATGAGCCAAACCAGCTGCTCTGCAGTAAGGATACTTGCTTGCTTTATAGTGCAAACTCAGTAAGACTATTTAATGCTGTATTTCTTTTCAAAACATTTATTTCACGGCTAAGAAGTGTCGCTTTATTGACGGAATTTGCATTTTCTCACATCTTCTTGACCCATAATTTTAGGTACTGAAAAAAAGTAAAAGAAAATATTAACTGTCAAATCAGATTCTACTTAGGCTTTCCTAAATATTGCATATTTAGGATCTACATAGATATGAGGTTGCTAATAAGTTCAGAAAAAGGACAGAAGGGTATATATTCTTACATATGCTCCTACAATGTGTGTACAATATATTCATATTTTATGCATGAGTATAATGTGTAAGCTTTCAGCATATGGATATTTTATAACCTATGATAATCCAAATTCTGATTTAATTTTTGCTTAACCTTAAAGTTATGTTAGCAACTACTGCCCCTTACTACCTACTGATTAGTGTTGGCACCTTAAATAGGAAAAATGTTTCTAACAGACATCCACTTATTAGAAAAGGTCTTCAATATGATATCTGTAGTGGGCCAACACTTTACATTGTTCAGTTAGTATCTGGAACCATGTCTATTTGAAGCTCACAATATATGCACCTGGCACACCAGCTCTGTTCACTGGGCATTGACAGTTGTCAATTCCCATTGAAATTAATATGATCCCAGGTACAATACCCAAGAACTGCCGCTATACAGTAGATTTAGCTGTAGCTGTAATATTCCACCTATGTAAACGATAACATGTTAGGTATCAGCTGTGTGGAGGTGACGAGGATGTTTCATCTTGGACCTCCACAGATCTTATATCGATATACTATCCTAATAATAAGACACAAATGTTAGGATGCATTTACAATAGTCAATAATCAGCAAGGTGCACATCTAGGTATGCTCATTTGCAAATTATCAGCTCCTCCAACCAGACTCCAAATATCTAAATAAATGAACTTTGTGATGAAAAGAATTTTAGTCTTTATTGAAATCATTTATGCTGACAGCACATCATCCTGTGTAAATAGATATTAAATGAGCCCTAACTAGAAATAAGCATATACAGTAGGGGGAATACGTATTTGATCCCTTGTTGATTTTGTAAATTTGCCCAGTGACAAAGTCTTATTTATCATATTGGTGGATGGACCATACATGTCAAGAACATTTTCCCTGTTGTGCCCCCTTGTTTTCTTATACAGTGAAGGGAATAATTTGATCCCTTGCTGATTTTATAGGTTTGCCCACTAACAAAGGCATGAACAATCTATAATTTTAAGAGTAGTTTAATTTCAACAGTGAAAGATAGAATATCAAAAATAGAATTTTCATCCTGATGGCAGTGCTGATCATACAAACACCAAACCCTATTTGGATTTCTGGATCTTAGCTAATGGTCACTATATGGCTTCAGAAGGAGTAGGAGATGGCTACCTCCACTGTCCAGTTTCCTCAGCCCAAAGCAGAAAGTAAAGGATGTCCTATATGTTCCCAGCCTTGAAAGCAATGTTCTGTCAGTAAAGAAGCACATGCAAAAGGGGAATGTAGTTACTTTTAACCCCTTCCCGACCTTTGACGTTGTGCAATGTCATGAAAGTCGGTGCCTTCATGACCCATGATGTTGCACAATGTCATGGCGGTTACCGCGGCACCGTTGCCACAGTAACTGCCATCGGGCCCCAGTGCTCTATGATTCCTATCACAGAGCACTGAGGCTTGAGGTCGGGGGGGTGGATTCCCCACCATGTCCCCAGGATCACTGTGATTGGCTGTTGAAATAGTCAATCACAGTGATCCTGTCTCCAGCTATAGAAGGGGTGGTCAGAGCCCCTTCTATAGGCTAGAGAACTGGAGGGGGCAGGGATCACCCCCTCCAGCACTGATGGGGACACTCCCCATCATCTTCGTCAAGATGGCGGCGGCGGAGGCACTTTTGTCGGCCACCGCCACTTGTTCCCACCACCTTCTTCCCGCCGCCTCCTGGATGGACCAGGCGAGCTGCCGACGCCACTTCTCTGCAGCCCGATCCCCCTCCATGGGGGGATCAGACTGCAGAATAGCGATCTGGCAGCCCAGGCACTGTGATCAACTTGGTGGATCACTGTGCCTGGGCTGTCAGATTGCTTTCTGCAGCTCGATCCCCATGCAGGAGAATCGGGCTGCAGAGTAGCGATCTGACTGCCCAGCCGCAGTGATCCACTTAGTGGATCACTGTGCCTGGGCTGTCAGATTGCTTTCTTCAGCTCGATCCCCCCATGCAGGGGGATCTGGCTGCAGAATAGCAAGCTGGCAGTCCAGACACTGTGATCCACTTGGTGGATCACTGTACCTGAGCTGTCAGATTGCTTTCTGCAGCTCGATCCCCATGCAGAAGAATCGGGCTGCATAGTAGCCATCTGGCAGCCTGGCCGCAGTGTTCCACTTAGTGGATCACTATGCCTGGGCTGTCAGATCGCTTTCTGCAGCTCGATCCCCTATGCAGGGGGATCTGGCTGCAGAATAGCGATCTGGCAGCCCAGGCACTGTGATCCGCTATGGACGGTGGATGTAGCAGAGGCGATCGAGCATCGTGGGACCTTCGTTGTGGACTACGTCGGATCTTTATATTAAAGATGGAGACCGAATTTTGTTTGTGTTTTTTTTTTTCAAATAAAAAGATTTTTCTCTGTGTGGTGTAATTTGTTTGACTATTTACTAGAGATTCCTAATGGCCGGGTCTAACATTGGCCCTACGTTATGAATCTCAGGCTTAGTGCCAGCTACCAATAAAAAAGCTGCCATTAACCCCTTTATTACCCAGTTTGTCACCGGCACCAGGGCAACTGGAAGAGTCTGGGTACAGCGCTAGAAAATGGTACTTCAATGAATGCTCCACTCTCTGGGGCGGCTGCGGGCTGCAATTCGCAGCATGGGGGGCCCAGAGCGCTTGGGCCTCTCCATGCTGAGGATTCCAGCCCCCAGCTGCCTAGTTGGGCCAAAAATATGGCAGAGACCCACGTCATTTTTTTCTAGAATTAGTTCTAGAAATAAAAAAAAATGGGCTTCACTGTATTTTTGGTTGCCAGCCAGGTACAATGAGGCAGCTGGGGGTAGGTGGAAAACGGTAGCAGCCAAATTGTACCTGGCAGGACCAAAAATATGGCGGAGCCCCACATCATTTTTTTTTAGAATTCTGGAAATAAAAAAAAAATGGGTTTCACTGTATTTTTGATTACCAGCCAGGTATAATGAGGCAGCTGGGGGTTGTTGGCAACCCGTAGCTGCCAAGTTGTACCTGGCTGGACCAAAAATATGGTGGAGACCCACGTCATTTTTTTCTAGAATTAATTCTAGAAATAAAAAAAAGATGATTTTAGCTGTATTTTTTGGTTGCCAGCCAGGTACAACAAGGCAGCTGGTGGTTGGTGGCAGTCCGTAGCTGCCAAGTTGTACCTGGCTGGACCAAAAATACGGCGAAGCCACGAGACATTTTTTTTTTTTATTACTTCTACAATAAAATGACGGAGCGTTGCCTTATTTTTGGTTACCAGCCAGGTACAACTTGACAGCTGGGGGGCTGTAATCCTCAGCGTGGAGAGACCCAAAGGTTGTGGTCCCCTCCACACTGCAAATTGTAACCCACAGCCACCCCATAAAATAGCGCATTTATTAGAGGCACCATTTTCTGATGCTGTACCCCAACTCTTCCAGTTGCCCTTGTGCTGGAGGCACACAGGGGCTCTCCAAACGCGACATGGTGTTCGCTAACAAGTTGAGTGAAAATTTGCTTCAATTGTTAGCGGACACCATGTCGTGTATGGAGAGCCCCTGTGTGCCTAAACATTGGAGCTCCCCCACAAGTGACCACATTTTGGAAACTAGACCCCCCCAAGGAATGTATCTAGATGCATAGTGAGCACTTTGAACCTCGAAGTGCTTCACAAATTGATCCATAACAATGAAAAATTACTTTTATTTCACAAAAAGTTTCAATTTTCATTTTTATGGATCGATTTGTGAAGCACTTGGGGGTTCAAAGTGCTCATTATGCATCTAGATAAGTTCCCTGGGGAGTCTAGTTAGTTTCCAAAATCGGGTCACTTGTGGGGGAGCTCCAATGTTTAGCCACACAGGGACATGTAGGGATGAGCGAGTATACTCGCTACTATTCGGAACTCGCCGAATAGTAGCGGTATTCGGGCTACTCGCTACTGTCTGAGTATCTTATGATTACTCGGCAGTAGCGAGTAGTCCATTCACTTTCGCAGTGTATCTATAGATACACTGCGAAAGTACCCTAAAACTAAATTAAATGTTGTTAAAAATAATAAAATTACATACTCACCTGTCCGATGCCTGCACTGGGACCGTCCCAGAAGACCTGTGATCACCGGACAAGGACCTGTAACTTCCAGCCAATCAGATGGCGACACGTCACAACCACGTGATCGCTAGCGGCCACCTGATTGGCCAGATTGCAAGGTCCTGACAGTACACCTAGGACCTTGCAATCTGGCCAATCTGGTGGCCACTAGCGATCACGTGGTTGTGACGTGTCGCCATCTAAGTATAATAGTAATTAATAACTATTTTCTTTATTTTTACAGCTCCCCCACCCATGAACCTAAACCCGAACTGTAACATGGACTTCCCAGGAAAGTCTGTGTTCGAGATCTGTACCCGAACACTAGGTGTTCGGTACGGTCCCCAAACTTTACAGTTCGAGTTCGCCCACCACTAGTTCGGGATCGCCCACCATCATTCTTTTCTTCAGGAGCACACCACTTGCTTTGCAGGAATCAGTGTGCTCCAAACGATTAGTAGTTTGGACCAATAGTATAATTAAGCTGCTATTTTAAACTGAACTCTCTTCCCTGTTGCTAACAAAGGTAGTTTGCCTTAGCAGCATGCAACATGGGAGAAGCACAGAAGGAATGAGATTGGTTGGATTCAGTGATCTGACCAGCTTCAGAGCAATTCCAGCAGGTTCTAATGCATAAAGGATGCTGGCATCATGCATTACTTTCCTAGCTAACCAGACACTTTGAGCCCTAGGGAGGCGATCAACATAGACAGCGAGCTGTAAATTATAAAATTAAAAATCTCTGTTCTTGAACACTCAGAGGATCTTTAATAAATAAATTGCAATGTTGCTTTTTTTATAAGCACTTTGCAATTTTACCACATTAAAACATAACACAACCTCCTTAAAACAGTGGACTAAATAAATAATGTCATAGCTAAAATCTGCAATGAAATAGTGTATCATAGACTATTTACTAAGCTACAAAACATCTTAAAAATGGTAATATATAATGTTTATGCTGATTGAATATTTTATTTTTTCTCTTCTGTTTATTTCTTATAATAATATTTAAAATGCCAAAATGGAAAAAAACAGACTTATTATTTAATGCCTTTATGTGAAATGTTCTAATCATTTTGGGAGCCTGAACACCTAAATAACAAAGGGTGTTTGTTTCCATAATAGCTAGAGATGAGCAGATCCGTGGAAATTTGGGTTCACTGAGTTCGGTCAGACTTTAGTTAAAAGTTCGGTTAGGCACTCAGGCTTGAATTGAACTTGACCCAAGAGCATGAACCCCATATACATCAACAAAGACCCAAACGTCTGTGCTGTAAAATGGCGGTAAAGTGGTCAAAATAAGGCTTACGGGACTGCGAAAGGAACCAAACGGGGCAATTGCCCTGAAAACAGTGGCTATGGAATAAAAAAGAATGGTGTGGACTTCTATTTTTGATAACCAGGACAGGTAAAAGCTAAAGCTGCAACTCTAAGCTCTACTTTACCCTGGCTGGTTATAAAAAAAAACAGAGGGGATCCAAGGCTACTTTTTAAAAATTATTCAAATAAATAATTGAACAAAAACCCACATGTTCTCTGCCATATTTTTCATAACTGGCCAAGGTAAATCAGACTGCTGGGTGCTGATATTATCAGGGTAAGAAGTACCATCGTTATTTGACCCTTCCTTGCCTTAATGTATCAGCCCACAGAAAGCCCACTCAAAAAAGTGATGCATCCATTAGATGCACCAATTCTGGCACTTCACTCGACTCTTCCTGATTGCCCTGGAGTGGTGACAGGCAGGGTAGTACTTGTGGGGTTGATGTCAGCTGTAAATTGTCAACTGACATCAAGTGCTCATGTAAGTAATAGAGATGACATCAATCAGACACATGCATTACTAACCCAGCAAGGTTAGATTTAAAAAAGACAAAGACACAGGGAAAACATTTTTTATTTGAATAAAGACTCCCCCACATGCATTCATTCATCAATGTATTACTTCAAAATAAATCCTGGAAGTTCTGACATAATCCAAAGAGTAATGTCCCAGAGAGACCATCAATTCCTATCGAACTTTGCTCTGAAACTTTAGCTCCCAAGGTTGCTGCCTGTCAGTGGCAGGCTCAGAATTTGTCACACGTATGGTCTTTTTACATAAAGGTTAGCTTTTAGAGTGGGTTTTGTTGTGGCATGTACAAAAACTACTAGAAAAAGCAGCATCAAAAAACTTACCATCAATGCCATAGACAAAAACCATTACTGCACTTGCAGGACGCAGTCAGACCACACTTAGCCTGCACCTGGCTTGCTACACAAGTGTGGTCTGACTGCGTCCTGCAAGTGCAGTATTGTTTTTGTCTATGGCATTGATGGTAAGTTTGTTGTGGCATGGCCATAAAATTGAGAAACTTTGAGGAATGAATGAAGATATTGGAAATTTGTGGAAAAGTTTAGAAATGATTTATGCCATTTTGCACTAATTGCATATAATACAATAAATATCATTTTATAGTATGACATTTTGTATCTTGCATATTTCAAATATGTTTCCATAAAATATCAGAATGTTTTTTGAAATGGCTGATTTCATGCAAAACAACATTATCGCGATCTGCTCTCTTTGAACATTGGAAAGTAAATTGGAAAAGAATCAGACAACTGTACATCACTTTCATATTCGTTTGATGCAGAAGACATGCATTCCCCCTTTTAAAGTATCAAACAATTCTAGCAAGGACTCCATTACTTTGTATTTAGATGTGAATGTCTTCAGAACATTTCCACTAGTATTTTCCTCTTTTTTGTATTCGCTAAGTAAATGAAAGCATGACAAAATCAAATCTTTTTGATATATGTAGATTATCTTTATGGTCGGTGTTGATTGATGTGCGCTTCTATAAAGCCAAGTACATATCACACTGGATACTCACTTTTTATCTTTTCTGTGTTGGGCTGAATAATTTGTATAAAAGTGATTGCCACAGTTCTCTGTAGAAGGCTTAATTGTGTTTCTGGTATAACTTAAAAAATGATAACTTTATCTTAATTAGCACCATGTTGCTATATTGCATTTCAATGTCTCAAAGGATTACCTTGCATTTTTAAACTGATGCCTCGGGTATGTCTCTTATTTTATGCAAAAGTCAAAGTCTTGAGTTGATTTATCAGGATCAGGAAGAAAAAGTAATACAATTTAAAAAGAATATGTATTGTTATAATCCAATCATCTGTTGATATGTTTCTTTTAATCTGATGGAATATGCTAATTAACCATCCACATACTATGCTAAATGTTGTTGTTAATGGCCCTTTTTTCAGCTATGGTATTATAGTAGCAAAAAATTAAAAAAAATTTAATTTCAACTTTCATGAAATCCTTTTTTGCATTTTGAGTAGGGGCAAGAAAAATGTGAAATTTGGTTTTGGCAGTTTTTATCTACTGAATATGTTGTACAGATGATTTCCCTGGTAAATTCGATTTGCAGTGAACTTTTTTCCACATTTTTAATATTCCTTATTATGTTCTAGGTCTTCTCTTGACCCCAAAGCACAATAAACATAACATGTAAAAAAAACAAAACAAAAAAGTGATACCTTATTGCTCATCTCTTCAGCCCCTCCACACCTTGCCATACAAAGTCTAGTCCTCATCACATCTTCTGAATTGTAAAGTATTGGGGATTTGTTGGCATTATAGAAATAAAAAATAGTACTAATCTTCTTACCTCTGCAGGTACCACTGAAATCCTCAGGCTTCTTCAGATCAGTTAGGATTTCTGTCTACGATTAGGCACGGGATGGTTTTGGGCATGTGCACTTAAGCTGTGGTCCATGTTGTAATGTCATCACTCAGCATAGAATTGTTCCAGGCCTCACCAGAGGGATTTTAGCACTTACACTGCAAGAACTGGAAGGTGGATGATGGGGAGTCTATGGGCAGAGATGAGTGGTAAGGATGATTATAGACACTTTGTTTTTCCCTTTTGATGTCCCTTTATGGTTCACCAAAATAGCAGTTAAGTTGCCACCAATTTGGTGAATCAGGCAGAAGCGAATTACAAAACAAATGCAAATTGACAAATGCAAAACTTTGTAACATTTGAGTAGGATTCTACTCCACTTGAATAAATTCTCTCATACCTAATATAGAGTTTACTTTGTGGCTTAAACTAGTGTGCTTTACCCATGAAAGCTAGAATGATACTGTAACAGATTTATAGGTGAAAAACATATGCAATGACACATACAATATTTAGATATATTATTATTATTATTCATATAATTATTATTACCCTAGCAGTGTATACTGGTTATTTTTCAAGTACAACAAAATAAATATTTTCAGAACACAATTTTTTTCGGATTATAAAACATACTTTTGTTCCCCCAAATTTGAGGGAAAGTGGGGGGTGCATTTTATAATCCAAATGTACAGATTATATACTACAGGGGATGGTGGGGGTAGCTCTAGAGTGTGTCCGAGGGCTGGGATGGGCTGGTGCAGGCTGGAGGAGGCAGTGGGAGGTCACATGCTCCCGCTCATATAATATGCACTGCATCACTGCTGTCCATCACCTGGTGCTGAAACCATGCCAAGGTGATGGACTGGGGGAGCGGCATGTGCCTGCACCCCCCTTGTGATGGCACATACCCCCCACCCACCCCCCGCTGCTGGATATGGCCCCCCATGCTGCGGCCCATACTAAAATAAAAAAAACTTTACTTACCCTCTCAGTGCTGTCCTCCATGTCCCCTTGCTTGCTGCTGTGCTCTACTTCCTGCTTCTCTTTAAAGCCGATCATGTGATCGGGCGCGCAGAGATGATGTCACTCTGCTGTGCCGATCACATGACAGCTTTACCGAGAATCAGGAAGTGGAGCGAAGTGGCAAGCAGGGAGATATGGAGGACAGCGCTGGAGAGGGTGAGTAAATTTTTTTTATTTTAGTATGGGCAGCAGCATGGGGGGGCCATATCCAGCACAGGGGGACGTGGGCCACCACAGGGGGACGTGTGCCATTAATGGGACATGTGCCATCACTGGGGGACATGTGCCATTAATGGGGGACATGTGCTATCACTGGGGGATGTATGCCATCAACGGGGGATGTGTGCCATCAATGGGGGATGAGTGCAATCTATGGGGGACATGTGACATCAATGGGGAAGTGTGTCATCAATTGGTGGACATATGCCATCACTGAGGGACATGTGCCATCACTGGGAGGTGTGTGCCAGCACTGGGGGGACATGTGCCATCAATAGGGGACATGTGCCATCAATGCGGGATGTGTGCCATCACTTGGGGATGTGTGCCATCACTGGGGATGTGTGTAATCACTGGGGACCATGATCCATCACTGGGGGCCATGTGCCATCACTGGGGGCTATGTGCCGTCCTTGACTCCATGTGCCAGCACTGGAGGATGTGTGCTAGCACACAGGTGCTATATCCAATATTAGGGGGCCATATCCAAATTGATTGGGCTAATTCTAGGATGTGGGGCTATATTCCAGGATGAGGGACCATGTACCAGTATGAGGGCGCTATTAGGGACATATACCTTATATGATTTGTAAGATGGACACTATCATTATAAGACAGGCCCCATATAATATTAAAAATTAATTTTTTTCTCTTTACCTTCACCAAATTTGGGGGTGCATCTTTAATGTATAACCTATGAGGATTTCTTATTTTTCCAAACAATAATGTATTTTGTTTGCAAACTTGTAATGTGCCACTCATGGGTTACACAAGATTTCTAGGAGCCTGCTAGTATTTAAAATGGGTAATGTAATTATCTTGCCTCTTTGTATTGTATGTTATTTCCACCTTCTGATAAACAATTAATTGTAAATACAAGTCTTGTAGATATTTAGTGGTGTGGATTTATGTAATGCAATTATCTCTTCTCTGTAAGGTCAGAGAAACTTAATCCTGTTAGAGTGCCATTGTATTACGATGTGGATTGTTGACTCTATGTAAATGGCCTCAGCCACAATTGTTTAATGTCATGGATTGCAGACGAAACAAAATCCTGCTAGGTGCTATGTCAATCAGTATGTGGCTTTCCCTTGACAGGACTCCAATACTAGTAGAAACGTTTTAGGCTTGAGATTCAGCCAATGAGAAGACAGTTTTATTCCACCAATCGTGAAGTCCCCAATATCCTGCAATGAGGGCTGAGGGTATATAAAGAGACCTGTTGATTAACCAGGGTGAGTTTGGAGATTCTGTCTAGTGACTTCAGTCTAGGGATTTCAGTCCTGGCTAGAGGTGCACTGGATTGGATACAGGCAGCTAATCTAGGATCTTCGGATGCGATTGGCCAGCCATAACCCCAGGCCTAGGCATTTCGGTGCCGACCAAGGGGATCAGAACCTGGATTATAAAACCACAAGGACTTCAGCATCGAATTATCAAATTTGGCTGTGATGACAAAGACTGCATAAGGAAGAAACCAGGTTGGGACGATCCAGTCACCTGACTACAGACTTTGCAGTGCTATATTCTAATCCCTGGTGAGCCAGCGGAAGGGTGAGACTCTGTTGCCTGTTACATTTTGTGTTTTGCTGGTTATGTGTTATATGCTGTTAACTGTTTGAGGATCCAATAAAGCCTTAAAGGCATCCTGACCCCGAAAAATGAGCCTCCAGCCCCTTAATACCTTTCCCTGCAGCATGCTAACACCTCTGGAGCCATCGTTTTGTGTGGCCAAAGTGATATTGTAATGTTAATAAAAGTGCTTTTGATACCTTATTTCCAGAGGCTTCTCAGGATTTGAGAAGCCACAAAAGGGTGCCTGGCTGCTGTTCCTCGCTACCTGATTGTTAATTATGCGCACAGGCTCTCGGATCTGTAGTACGCCTCTTTGGGGCGTACATAATTAACAAGCAGGCGGCGGGGAGCAGCAGCCAGGCACGCCTTTTGCGGTCTGCAGAAGCCGCTGGAGATAAGGTATAAAAAGCACTTTTATTAACCATACAATATCGCTTTGGCCACACAAAGGGATGGCTCCAGAGGTGTTAGCGTGCTGCAGGGAAAGGTATTAAGGGGCAGGGGGCTCATTTTTCAGGGTCAGGATCCCTTTAATATTGTGACTCCCTCACCCTGTGTTGTCTGAGTAGTGTTCCGCCCACGGTTAAGGAGCTCGGGCACTCAGTTTGGGGATGAGCCCAGGTCCAGGCTGTCTTGCTAAAGGCGGCTGGGCCAGCGGCCGAGAGCACCCACTGACCACCGAGTCTCCACACGTCTTATAAAGTGAAAAATACGGTAAATATTTTTGAGAGTCATTTCTCTACAAGTCCAAAAAGGAAATACAAAATAGTGAGCTGTAAAAACCCTAAAATTATTGTAATTATGTACCCTGTAATGTAACTAATTCTATCATATTGGAATGGAGTAGGGAATGATTTGCAAACGTTTGGTAATATGACAGTACCCATAGAAAGGAAATGCTGTTGATGCTTATTCCGCGGGCGGCCATTTCTCTGTACCTCTAAAATACATGAGATATTAGCTTATCCAAGTTCTTTTGTGTTCCCAAGAGAGAAGGCAAGAGGTCTCTGCTAGACATCTCTGGTGTTGACTTACTCTTGAGAACATAAGCATAATTTATATGAATTCCAACTGCATGACCCTTCTCTATTTCAAGATCATATGTAGTGAGACTCAAACAGGCCCTATCCATATTAAATGAACAGCATCAGCTAACGTTAGCCAATAGTTCACTATGGCCTTACATTTTCTACTGTTTGCAATGCTGCCTATTAGACAAGTAAACGTCTTCCAAAAAGGCAAGGCAAAGTTTTCTATGGCAAACATACTAAACATATGAGATAAGTCCTTTAAAGGTCCTTTTCTCAAAGATCCGGTGAATTTATAACTTAGTTTTAGAAAAGGTGAAGAGGTGATCTTGTGTGTGACAGCATATTAGAAACGGTAATTTTTCAGCTATGCTTCTGACCACGTGATGCATATATAGCTGAGCATGCATTTATTTTCAATTAGGAAGTGGGGTAAACTGCTGCCAGACATCTCTGGTAGTATCTTATCTCCTGCAGAAACAAATAAAAAAATCTTTGAAAATCATCATTCCCCAGGCTATTTTTCTAATGGGATTTTCTAGATAGCCACAAGGCACCTTAGATGGTCGACAAAAAAAAAATATGTGCAAGATGTCTCCAAATACCTTGCAATTAAAAAGTAAAAGCTAATGCTACCAAAACGTACTTGCAAAAACGTACTTTAAGCTATTCCACCGCGGCAAGATGACCCTCTTTGGAACGGCACCTATGCAAGCCATATTAAGACCTTTTGCTGTGAGGTTGATACCCACAGCAGTGGGTCTTAATATGGCTATCATAGGTGCCGTTCCGAAGAGGGTCACCTTGTCGCGGTGCAATGGCTTAAAGTATGTTTTTTGCAAAAAAGGTATGTACCAAGTACCCTTGTTTTAGTGGCATTGGCTTTTACTGTTTTATTGCAAGGTATTTGGAGACATCTTACACATACTTTTTTGTTTTCTAGTTGTTATCTAACCTGTACCCTAAATGTATTGGTACACTGGGCAGTTTGGCTCTTCGCTCACATACAGCCAGCCATAAACAAAGCATTTCTTGGGGGAAGGACAGGGTTTTGTCATTGTTTTTTTACACACTACATCTGATATTACTGATTTTACCCCCAGTGTGAGCCATTAAAACACTGCAAGCAGCACACACTGGGCCAATCATCAAGTATACCTAATCACAGTTATGCTCTCTACAGTGTCTTATGTATGTAAGGCATCAGAACTCCAAGCGTGAACAGTAAAAATATTTGTCTGTGTTCGGTACGGTTTTGCCAATTTTTTAATACCAAAGTTCAGATACGATTTTAAAGAAAGCAATCAAACAATAGTAGTATAGAGGTTAATATAAAATAAAAACTTAAAGGAACAGTATGATATTGAGTACACTTTTGTATATTCAACATACATAGATTATGTACTTATATCCCAATATCACCAAGTAGCTTTTGGACGTCATCTGTCTGGAGCATTAGCTGGAGTAGCATGACAAAGACAGAGAATAACTGGAAAGATCTCATCACTGAATCGAGCGTCCCATGATTACAGGTCCACACACAGCTTCTGTCATTGTCATATTTCTCTGAGCATATATAGCGAATTACACAACATTGCACAAGTCTAATTTAATGTGTTTTAAATCTAGTTTACCTTTGCCATCCAGTGGCCAATTTTTGGGATTAGATTAATCAGAGATACAAAGCAAACATCATATAGTGGGGTAATTTACCCGCACAATTCAAAACTCTCACAAATCACATAAATCAATAGCAGATAATTGAGTGAAATAAATGACAAGGTTTTATCACTAAAAGTTTGTATGTTATCCCCTGTTTCAGTGGGTTTCCTTCGGGCATTCCAGTTTCCTTTCACACTCCAATGACATACTGATAGGATGTTTAGATTGTGAGCCTCAATGGGGACTCTATTACTGATGTATGAAAAGTGCTGTGGAATTAATAGCGCTATATAAAAGAATAAATTTTATTATTATTATTTTTTTTTTTTTCTGTATTAGCAATACGTCATAGTATAACATAATGTATGGACACAAGATTTCCTGGGTTAAATATATCACAAGGTTTTGTCACAATGAACACATTGTATGTTTGTATCGACAATACGTTACAATTTAACATAATGTATGATATATAAGTAAGGGACTGGCAACACCAATGTTAAGGTGCAAGCAAAAAAAAAAAAGCCCTGTGTTTCATTGTTATCCCCTAGTCATTACCCATTAGCTTTTCCACACTCATATAATGTTTAGTGTTGCAGCAATCTCTCTTTTTGTAATATATTGGTTTTTTTGCTTGCACCTTAACATTGGTGTTGCCAGTCCCTTACTTATATATAATATTAGACTTTTTTGGACTGTGCACCCTTCCCCCGCCCTGTAGCTACACATGCCCCTCCATTTTGCTGTAGCCCTGGTCCTGGGACACACCATCCCAGCTGATTTTAACTGCATTCACAGGCTTATAAATACATCCAAGCAGTAGTACACAGCATAGAGTGTTAGTGTAGGACCCGGTAAGATGAGAGCACTTTGTCGTAGTTACCGGGCTCTTCCACAGTGGGGCCAATGTTGAAGCTAAGTCTCTCTTTTTCTTTTTTCCAGTGCAGTATTTACTGTGATCCTATTTCATATATCCCCTTTAGCTGTACATATAGCCCTGTGTTTCATTGTTATCCCCTAGTCATTAGCCATTAGCTTTTCCACATTCATATAATGTTTAGTGTTGCAGCAATCTCTCTTTTTGTAATATAATGTATGGACTCAAAGTATTTATTTTTATGTTTGCTCTATGGGTACGAACATCAAACTTTGTGTCCTGTGCATTCATCTGTAATCTTACACAATCAGTAGAATAGAAATGAAAACTTGGTTGTCCATAAGTGATACTGTTTTGAAGTTTATTGAGGCTTTTACATTTACTGACTCCTGTTTTGGTCTGTGCAAAGATATTACTGTATAAGGCTGCCTTCACATTAGCGTATGTGAGCGCAGCTTATGCTGCGTTCTCATACGCACTCAAACGCATGCGCACTGCGTTCCTATGTTTAACATAGGAACGCATAGTGCCTGCGTTTGTCAGCGTTTGCTGCGTTCGGGTGCGGATGCGGACCATATCTCCTCCCTCCAGGGTCCAGCGTCCGCACCCGGGACGCAGCATGTTGCATTTTTTGTGCGCTCGGGACCTTGGAAAATCAGCAAGCGTCCCCAAGAGCACAAAAAAAGCATTGGTGTCAATGGGTCCGCAGTGTTCTGCGCTTGACAGCGCAGGAGAACGCTGCGGACCCATTGAAAAATCTACCGGTGGCCGGCGGTGATGTCACAGGAGCTCACCGACGGCCACCGGGAGATCAGCTCATCCTCTACTGATCTATTCTTCCCCGCCGCCGGTAAACCCTAGCGGTGTGGGCGGGGAGAAACAGCTGATGTGACAGCTGTTTGAATCTTCCCGCGCCGACATCTCCTCTCGGTGTCGGCGCGGGAGATTCAAACAGCTGTCAAATCAGCTGTTTCTCCCCACCGACATGTCCTGGAGCTTACCAGCGGCGGGGAGGAGGAGATCTTCGGCGCAGATCTCCGCCCCCGGACACCGGTGATTGTCTGGCCAGCCTGCACAGTGATGTGTCCGCAGGCTGGACATTATACGCTGCGGACACATCATTAGACACTGCTTTTGACGGCGTTTGTGTCTGCATGCCATCAGCATGCAGACACAAACGCTAATGTGAAGGCAGCCTAAATTCCTCTTGGCAAAAGCCAATGGTTTCATTAAAGAAAGTCCACCCCAGCTTTTGCTCAAATTCAGTTAAGAACTTTAATTTATCACTTATCAACATCTATACAATAACAAGATAGCCTGGCAAAACATTCAACAAGATACCGCGCACATCACAACCCTGGTTGTCAACACTTATACACATATAGCATCTCCTGATTGCAAAAACACTTGTTCTTCAAGCTGGTGATCTCCTGTCACACTTTTAGGGCTATGTTGAGCCAAAACAAAGGGTAAGGAAGGATTCATGTGTAAATGGCATCTATTTATTAAAAAATGTAAATGCTTAATAGACATAACAAGTATTGTGCACATAGCTACACATTTATGCATTTGGGATTCTATTGTGTATCCTTATTATAGATTGTTTTGTTAGACTTGACTTGACCTGTATTACTGCTATTATTTGAAAGAAAGGTAGAAAGGTCTTTTTTGGTTCATTTAGCTTTTACTCATATTTAACTTGCAGTTCTGCCCAATGATAGTATTCTACTAGATCTTCTAAAGAAACCATGTTTCAAATATGATTATAAGGATTTTTAGGAACAGGAGTCTAATGATAAAGAATATTGATGTCCTCCATCTCACACCATACATTAGATTAGACATACTACTTTACATTAACCATTACTATTAGATGTATGTGTCTTTTTCATACTGAATCCAATAGCGGTACTATTTTACATAATTCCTTGTCTCTTCAGTTCAATCATGTTCCTCGGATTATTGTGCAGAGCATGTTTTGTCAGACCATAAGCAAAAACATATCGGATCTAGTGTTGGGACAATGGGGCATTACTTTAACCAGAAAATAGAAAGCTTAAAATAGAAGAGTTGTACTAAAGGCACCTTTGCAGCCTAGTAATTAGTATCAATCAAAGTGACATTGCTGTTGACATTTTTATTACTTTAAGTACACTAATCAAATACTTGTGCATTGAGATATAAAGATTGATAGGCAGATAGACAGGAGGGACTTCCCTATGGAGGATTATTTGGAATTATCTTTTTGAAAGATAACAAAAAGAACAAGCAAAACTCTACAGAGGAACAAAGCCGGTTCTAAATCTGTGTTTCAGAGAAGGGAATGGCCAGGGAATAGTAAATGTGCTTTCTCAGTGAGGAATCTTTTTACTTCACCCAAACAAATTACTGAAAGAAGTTAAAATTACGTCTTTTTAAATTCTTACCAAAATAACTTTATTTTTTCGTTCTGCATTAACGTGTTTGGTAATAGCGAATCTACATACATGTTAGCATTACGGAGGAGTAAAGTGTTCGCAAATATTATGTAGCTGTCAAATGGAATGCTGCTTGGCCTAATATTTGCAAAGAAAATTAAAATATGAGTGTCCCAATAGGCAAGTTTTTAGACTTTCTAGTTATTTTCAGCACTTGCAGGCATTTTAGTGCTCAGTCAGTGGTATAATTAACTTGCATTTCATTATCAATGTCATTCTCTATTGATGGGTAGAGAAATAGGAGGAAATAACATGGATTTAGAGGACATTTTTAGGCATATTATAATAAAAATAATATTACAAAGTACAGCTAATGTGTAAGGAAACAAACCATATAACATTTGAAATAGCATTGGGATGAGAATATAGATGGGTGGCTTTATTTGAGTGGAGTTTCATTCTCATTTGAACTGTATGAAAATCTACAATTTGGACAACACTTTTTTGTAATTCGCCCTGCACCAATTCAAAATGGCTACTAGCTGTGGTTATCACATTGCTAAAGAGTCCAGAAAAAGGTAATGGAAAAACATACCTTACTTTTCACCTTTCCAGCCATTCCTGCTGCTCCCGCTCAGTTTTATGCACTCTGTGCCTCTGTCACATCGCATATGAGGCCTGTTGTTCATTTTAGACTGAAGCTTCTGGGGAAACTGTAGGCTCCGGAGTTCACTTTGCATGCTACGGCACTTAATTGCAGCCTGAAGTCTGGGGCTTAAGTATACATTGGGTTGCAACTTCTGGCTGCTGGCCATGGGAGTTACTACAAATGCACACTCTGAACCCAACATTCTGTGTAGTTCACATCACACAATATCTCTGGCCCAGTGTTCACTCTAGACTAGGGCTTCCAGCCATGACTAGGCCCTTGAGCATACACAAAAACTCCAAAATCTACTTTTGCTCAAAGTCCAGCTGAGGGTAAACACTGGGCTGTGACATCCGGTGGCAGACCCAGAGCTCACTGTGCATGTGTAGTTAACTCTGAGACCTGCTTGCTGCCAAGAAGACCCAGCCTATAGCAAACACCAGGTCAAAGATGCAACACCACAGAGCTGCAGAGGACCAGAAAGGTAAGAACTGAGGTGAGTATTAGGACCAGTTCACATCTAAGGTTGTTTGCATTTCAAACGCATCCGTTTAATGGATGTGCATAACGCATGTGTTTATAGCATGCATTTTTGTGAGTTTGTGTCAATATTAACGAATCGTTAATGCAACTGTTGCATTTTTTACAAAGGAGTAGAGATGAGCGATGTTCGATTCGAATAGTTCGCCAATCTCAAATTCGAGTTGATTTTGGCGCTATTCGATCATTCGCCGAATTCGAAACAATTTGGTTCAAATTCGGCAATTTCGAACATGTTCGATTTTGGTTCGAAAATGCGGCAGATGGGTCAGAAAACCGCATCTGCCGCATTTTCAGCCAAAATAAACAATCCCTAAAAGAAAGAAAGTGTTAAAAATAAAAAAATAATGTATGCTACCTGTCCGCGGTCCACCGAAGCCTCCGGCAAGGTCCTGTGGCTTCTAGGACCTGTGGTGACGTCATGTTCTCGCGCGAACTCCGGTCACATGACCGGAGTTCCGCGAGAACATGACGTCACCACAGGTCCTATAAGCACAGGACCTTGCCGGAAAGCTTAAAATAGATATTTTTATGTTTCGGACACTTTCTTTTACTTAAAGAAAGTGTCCGAAAATAAAAATATCTATTTTAAGCTTTCCGGCAAGGTCCTGTGCTTCCAGGACCTGTGGTGACGTCATGTTCTCGCGGAACTCCGGTCATGTGACCGGAGTTCGCGCGAGAACATGACGTCACCACAGGTCCTAGATGCCACAGGACCTTGCCGGAGGCTTCGGTGGACCGCGGACAGGTGAGCATTAATTATTTTTTTATTTTTAACACTTTCTTTCACTTTTTTCACTTCCACAATGTATATATATACATTGTGGAAGTGAAAATGCCCCACAGGCCCGGTTTGTTCATTTTCCGGGGTGTTCGACGGTGTCGTCGAGATTCGACAACATTCTCGAAACCCCGATTCGACGAATCGAATCGAATTCGAACACCGGGGTGGTGGCTCATCTCTACAAAGGAGTTGCGTTTTTGCTCTGCATTTTGTTTTCAATTGGCAATAAAGGTGGGCTGCAGCCCTATAAATCCAGGTGATTGTGATGTCCTGGGCTGTTGCCATTTTGTGCACCTTACCTGTGCTGGTTACATCACGTGTGCTGCAGTGATTCTTGCCCTCTGACTCCATTACCATTGTCGTCGCCAGGCCAATAATAGGCCGTCCAATTGTGGGTGCATGAAGTGAATTTGTTGAGGCCATAATATGGAGCATTCCATCGCCTGTACATGCAATTGCGACATTTCCCCAACAAATTCCAGCATTATGCATCAATGCCTGTGCTCACATTTGATTTTCTGCTGGGCATGATTCAAGATGACATCAGGCAGGAAAACAGCCAATTCTGCGACAGCATTTCTCCTGACGACAGGTTACTGGTGAATCTGAGGTAGGTTTGTCTTCTCAAATGTTCTTTATCGTTGCTATGCTATTTCATATTAGCCTTGTGAATGTGCACATACTTAAGCTGCTCATGCTGTGTCCAGGACCCAAAGGTTTTTTGTTTTTAGACGTAATGCAAGGTGTAGATATTGCTAATTTTCTTTATTTCTTTTATCCTACACCAACAGATTCCTAGCCACAAGAGACACCTACTCATCACTGCATTACCAGCATTGTCTGGGGACATCTACTATTTGCCTAATTGTTAAAGAAACATGCCAAGTTCTGTGGGACATATTACATGGCATTGTGATGGCCGATCCAACCACAACGCAATGGCTGGCGATAGCTAAATGTTTTTTTTTAAAAAACTAACTTCCCGAAGGTGCGTTAGATGGGAAGCACATCCGTATTCAAAAGCCCACACATAGTGGCACTTTATATTTCAACTACAAGAAATATTATTCTGTAGTGCTCATAGCAATAAAAGACTGTAATTACAGATTTATTGCTGTTGATATTGATTCCTATGGGCTTGTTCATGATGCGCAGTCATTTCGCAACAGCAATATCTGGCTCAGACTAGTGTGGGGCCAATTCAATGTGACACCTCTCAAGCCCTTACCAGGCAAAGATGGTCCTTCTGTACCTTTTATGTTTGTCGCTGATGCTGCCTTCCAGCTGAGCCATAGTGTGCTGAGGCCGTATTCCACCAGGACTCTAAACAGCGAGCGCCGATTCTTTAATGCCCAGTTAGATCGGGCCTGGCGTATGTGGAGTGCAGATTTGAGCTAATGGCTGCAAAATGGCGGGTACTCTAGACATGTCTGCTACTGAAGCCAGAAAATGTAAACCGGGTTGTTATGGTCTGCATTTGTCTTCATAATTTTGTTTCCCAGCACGAAAGCTACTCCTTCGATGCTAATGCCTACTTGTCAGACCTTCCTAGTTTCCAGCATCTTGCTGTCTGTGTCATTAATATTGTGATGGAGATTCAGAATCATTTTGTTCATTATTTTCAGAGGAATACTGGGCAATTGCAATTGCATGATCCTCTAGTGTAATGTATTTTATTTGTGCCCAACTTAGCCGTTAATTTCATGTGATGTAACATGGTGTCAATCATTGTGTACATTAACAATGCTATGACATACCGAGTTTATGTAATGTTTGGTTTTCCATTTGTTTTATGTTTGTTTGCTATCAGTGTTAACCTTAGAGTAGAACATGTGTGGGTTACACACATGATGCACCAGACATGTATATTGTTGTCAATTTGTTTCTGCGTAGGCGCAATTTTCCTCATTTCTGTGGAAGTTCCTGTCCTTCAAACTCTTAAATGTAACTTAATCTCACAACATGACACACAAAGTAATTGACAATGTTGTTGTGTGTTAGGCCCATAGTGTGCATGGCAAGTCGCCTCCCACACCTTGTTGCAGGTTGAGGTGATTTATCAGCCTGCACCTGGGCTTGCTACACAAGTGGGGTCTGACTGCATCCTGTAAGTGCAGTATTGTTTTTTGTCTTTGCACTGATGGTAAGTCTTTTTTTTATGCTGCTTTTTCTAGTAGTTTTTGTTGTGTGTTAGGCCCAAATGGACGGTCAAGGCAAGGTTGATTATCAAACTAATCCCTGACACAGTACAGTAAGACTCATTTTACTATATGTGTTTTTTTCAATTGCAACATGGACCCTACATGCTACCAAATATGTGGGTAATAATCCAAGCATATATGTTACATTTTGTTTTTTACCTCAAAAAAATGCAAAAACATTTCAACCAATTATTCTAGTTTATTTTTCCCAAATGTGTTGTTATTCGAAACCATCATAAACCCAACTTTAGTGTTTTTTCCCACACAAATGCAAACATAACACCTGCCCATTACAGTCATGGGTCCTAATTTACAAAATTGGCAATGTAACAACGTCAATACCAACATATTACGTATTTTGTGTACCGTAAACCAAACCACACAGGGTAGGCGTAGTGGGATAGGGACCCAGTGATGTACCCAGGAGCCTTAAATAACCTTCTTTGCCATACAACTTCAAAACATATTGGTGACCAAGCCTTAAAAGGACAGAAAACAAACAGGTCATGTCATGAGCAACGGAAACGGCCCACAATATAAAACCATTGGCCAATGTACACCTCACCAAATGTGAGGTACCACACACATCAGCCTACATATCGACTATGTAACCTACACAGTGTCCCCTGAATCCTGTGTAGATGGATTTTCAGGGCCAGTACCAGCAGCCTTAGGCCGGTTTCACATGACTGTAAGATCAGGTCCGGGGCTGTCCGTTGTGAATCGGACAGCCCCGGACCCGATTTTGTGCTAATGCAGCCCTATGGGGCCGACTGGAGCCGGATGGCAGCTATTTGCCATGCGGTTTCCATCTGTCCAGGAGGATCCGGGAGAATTAGAATTTTTCTCTCGGACGCAAAAACTCCCCATGCAGAGATTTCAGGAGTGGCTAGCGTCTGAAAATTCAGCTCCTGCTGCAGCGATCTGCCGAATCCCGCAGAAAACAGGACCGGAGGGCATATTTGTGCTCCGGTTCTGTTTCAAATTCGGGCCTGAGGCTGTCGACAGCCCTGGCCTAATCTTGCCGTGATGTGAAACCGGCCTTAGGGAACATAAATTCCTCCATGAACTACTGAAATCTGCCTCGAATTTCAAGGTGGCGGTCACGTGGGATGTCGTTCAACATTTGGCAATAAGATGTAAAGAAGAGCAGCCAGTCATTTCCAGAGTACAACCCAAACTGATGCTGTAACTGAAGCACTTTAATCTGGGTGTCTCTAATGTATTTCCTGAGATTTTACTCAAGGTGCTGTACTGTTTCAATGATAATAGATTTGCTCTCTTCAGTGTATTTCTTGGTGTTTCAGCTGCTGCAACTGCTGTTTCAGGCGACCACACTGCTACTTAGTGAGGTAGTTGGTGCAGGGTCAGGTGTGACATCGTATATGTCATCCCTTATGGCCCCTTTACACGCAGCTACAGGTAACAGGTTTTCCACAGGTAACTTACTGGCTGCAGTGAAATCATGGAGACATAGTTCCATTTGTACACAGCAACAAGATAGAACCATGTCTCCATGATTTCACTGCAGCCAGTAAGTTACCTGTGGAAAACCTGTTACCTGTAGCTGCATGTAAAGGGGCCATTATGGCCTGAGTTGGTTGCACAGAATGGGCTCCAGATATTTCAAAGGTAATATCCTCATGGTGACGGTCGTGGGCCTGGGCTGTGGTGGCGCCGTGCTGATTGTTGTCCTGTATGTGAATGAAATATGCATGTTTCAACATTTTTTCGTGTGTTCTTAGTAGTAAAAATCAAACATCAGACATTTGTATGACAAATACCCTAGCGGCTGGATGCATGAGGCCAGGAAAAATAAGTCCTCATAGTATAGGACTTTACTGGTTGCTCAGAACGTAGCCCTTCATCACATTCATGGTTCTGTTAAAAATCCCAAATGAATTGGTCTTTCATAGACCTCCAACATGTTAAAATGCAGTTTCCTGCGATGTGGAACAACAAAAACTAATTTTTTGTGTTTTGCAAAAAAAAAAACAACAAAAAAAGCAATCATGCACAGTCATTGTTACAATGTTATAACTATTGCTGAAATCACACTTGTAACCCATCCACAAAAAAAACATTTACCAATAATCTTTTCTCAGGTGATGTGAGGGCCAGGAAGGCTACATCAGAGGCTGTGGCCCATTTCCATTGTTGTGTGGCTTTGCTCTGAAAAAGTCCAGAAAACTATCTCAAAAGCATATTAAAATCTATATGTCATCTATGTCAGATTGAACAATGAGATGAAAATTTCACAAAACCTTGGCAACAAATGACCACAGGACACGTAGAAATGATAGGTGCCAATGATGACCATTCTTACATCATGGCAGCTTGCATATTGTCAAATTTCAACAACAACTATACTATTAAAAATGTACATCCAGAAAAAAACATAACACATTTCAATACAGGTTGTGAGGTCGGCACTTCACTTCGTGTGTTATAGGCAACATTTGATGATTTTTGCTTGGTGACCTGAGAAAGGGACATTACATTTATTGTAAATTCTTAGCAGAATGTTAACAAATTAAGAAATGTATATTCAAGGAATTTAAAAAGGGGGCGTGTCCTAATCTGTGATGGTGCAGGACGCACAAAGCGGGTGCTCCGACCAGGACCCTAACTCAGCGGCTAACAGCGCGGTCCTTGCTGCCTCCCTGAAGATCTACTCTGCCTCCTCTGGTGCCTGAAACTCGGGTGAGCTCATACGGAAGAGAACGGGTCCCGTGATCCAGCCCGGCACATTCCGTACTTTTTTGTCCCCCCTCCACACCTAGCACAAGAAACTAAAATGGCGCCGCAGTCTCCCAGGGCTGCGCGTGCTGCACGGCGGGCTCTCCCACCGCAGCCCAAAGCAGCACTGATGCTGACATTATAGAGGCCCCTCTTACTCCATCTCTCCTTAAGACTATGCTGGGAGAGCTGAGGTCTTCCCTGCAGGAAGACATGCGCTCTATGGTGGTTTCCCTTAGATCAGAGGTAGAGGATTTGGGGGGACGCACGCACCACCTGGAAAGAAAAATGGCGGAACTGGTGGCATTGGATAACAGCCTCTGGGATGCTCATGAGGCCCTGGATGTGTGGGCTCTAAAGACCCACTCCAAACCCCTGTATCTAGAGGATAGATCCAGGAGGAATAAAGTCAAACTGTGGGGGGTAGACGAGTCGGTCTCGGCCCCGGAGCTGAAAGCCTTCCTGCAGGAATTCATCATGGCGGTCCTCCCCCAAACTGAAAAAAAGCTCCTTGTGATTGACCGAATCCACCGCCTCCGCAAGCCACCCAACCTGGCCTCCTCCGTACCCAGGGATGTGCTCACTCGCATCCATTTCGTCGAATTGAAGGAAGAGTTCCTGTATGCTCTCCGGGGATTACCTACGCTGCCAGAGAAGTTTGCATGCATTAAAGTTTTCCCGGATCTTTCTCCGGGCACGTTGTTATTACGCCATGCCTTTGCTCCGTATACTGCTATCCTGAGGGACAAGGAGATTCAGTACCGCTGGGGGTATTACCCTACGAGGCTCCTTATTAAGAAGGACGGCTCCTTTACATCTTGCCTCACTCCTCGTCAAGCTGCCAAGACTCTCACCCGCTGGGATCTCATCCCCCCAGGCTCTCCTGCCTCAATGGACTCCCATCTTCCTGAGACGGATGCTCTTAATGCTGCTGACCATCACATTGATCCGGAGCGGGAGGTTACCTGAAGGGACTTCTTCACAGCTGGTCCTGGTTGGACCCTTTCTTCTTTTTCCATTGACTTTTTTTTCTAACCTTTTTTTTTTTGCAAGTCTGCTGATTTGAGACTCAACTTGTTTTTGCCTTTCGTGAACAGTTGTTTCACGGTTTCGCTGACTTGTCAGCTTTGGCCCCTTGGTGACCTTTTTTGTCACCCGTGGATTCAGACCTCGTCTGAATGGTCATCATTGTTTATGTTTTCTGTTCGTTGGTTTTGTCTGTTCTTCCCTCCCCTTCTTTTCCCTTTAACTTTCCTCAGGTCGTTTCAGGTGGCTGTTTACTTCATATCATCAAAGAAACAGTATGATCATTCTGCTATACTATTACTTGTTGTCCTCTATGACCCACCATGAGTATCACAATATTTTCTCAGAATATTAATGGGCTCAACTCCCCTTGCAAGAGAGCTATGGTCTGGCGCCAACTATGTAAGCTGAGACATCAGATAGTATGTCTCCAGGAGACCCACCTGCTAGAGCAGGATAATTTCAGAATGAAATCTGATATGTACCCCCACCGTTTTTTTTGCAGGAGGAGGCACGAAAAAAGCCGGAGTCGCTATCTTTGTTAGTAGAGACGTGGCCTTTCAGCTGGTTCGAACAATTCCTGACCCCACTGGTAGATCGCTAATAATTCTATGTACCATTAACAATGCTCCATTTACGATAGCCTCGGTGTATAGGCACAACACTGGCCAACTCAAATTTTTTAAAACCTTTTTGCAGGCCCTTGGAGACGTTCAACATGGACATAAGGTTATCGCGGGTGACTTTAACGTCCCCATGTCAAGGCTATTAGACTGCTCTGCTCCCTCAACTTCAAGGGGAGAGGCTGTACCTCTTGTCCGTCCCCATGGTCTCCACGACATTTGGCGGTACCTCCTCTGCAGTGAGAGAGACTACACGTATATGTCCTCTAGGCACGCAACATATAGCAGGATTGATTACATCCTGATGGATGACGTGGCTCTCTCTCACTGCACTGCAGCTTCAATAGGTATTATTTTCATGGTCAGATCATGCTCCAATTACAGTCTCACTTGAAGACCCCTTAGCTATCATCCCTCCCTCGCGCTGGCGCTTAAACACCCACTTACTCACTGACCAGTCCAATGCCTCCCTTTTGGAATCCTCCCTCAAGGAATTCTTCTGTATTAATGACTTACCGGAGACTCAGCCCGATATGTGCTGTGGTTTGCACATAAGGCTGTGATGCGGGGCCACCTGCTTAAAATTGCTGCCATCCATAAGCGTAAATATACTCAGACCCTAAAGAAAGCCTTGTCTGGGGTTGCGGCTTTAGAATCCCAACATAAGCATTCCCCATCTGCAGCCCTTCTTTCGGAGCTTAATATGGCACATCTGGCGGTCCGGCAGCTACTGCTTCGCTCTACAGCCAATGCACTTCGGAAGTCCAGGGCAAATTATTATGCCATGGGGGATCGTGCAGGCGCTCTGTTAGACAGGCGTGTCAAAAAAAGGGAATCGCAGGCAAGGATCCCCTTTATTACAAGTCGGACTCATCAAAGATTTATAACCCCATCCAAATCGCTGATGAGTTCGCCTCTTACTATTCTGACCTTTATTATCTCCAGGAAGACACTTTGGTGCCCCAACCCACCTTGTTAATAGTTCTGCCTTCCTGGAAAGGGCGAATCTTCTGAACATTTCTCCTGCCCAACTCTCTTCTTTAAATTCTCCGATTCTACTCTCTGAAATCTCCCAAATTGTGAAAGAAGCAAAAAATCCTCAGCCCTTGGCCCTGATGGGTTTTCATTTCCCTATTATGCCCAGTTCCTTCCTGTCCTGGGTCCATACCTCCTACGTCTTTTTGATTTTTGGGCTCGCTCTGGCTCCATTAGGCGAGAGGGTTTGGAAGCTTCGGTAGCCACCCTCCCCAAACCAGGCAACCTCCTATTACTCCAGATGTAACAAATTTATGCCAAATTGTGGGCCAACAGGCTTCTTTCAGTTTTGCCCTCCCTTATACATCCCGATCAAGAAGGGTTTGTTTTGGGTAGGCAGACGAGGGATGGCACGAGATGCTTGATTTGCTGGATGTGGTGGAGAGGGGGCGCCTCCCCAGGGCATTCCTTTCACTTGACGCAGAGAAGGCGTTTGATCGGGTGCACTGGGGGTATCTGGAGAAGACACTAAGTAAATTTGGCTTTAGTGGCCTTATTTTTCGAGCCATCATGGCCTTATATTCCAATCCGAGTGCCTCAGTTTGTGCTTCTGGTTTTCGGTCACAGACCTTCTCCATTTCCAATGGCATGCGGCAAGGCTGCCCCCTCTCCCCGCTAAACTTTGCGTTGGTTATGCAGCCTCTTGCTGTCATCACCCGTCAGTCCCCAGATATTAAGGGAATTCAGGTGGGCCCTATTGAATATAAGATCAGTCTTTATGCAGACGATGTGTTCTTTACCTGTTCTGATCTTCAGCACTCTTTGCCTGCGATTTCTTCCCTCCTGAGTGACTTCTCTGCTGTTTCATACTATAAGCTCAATCTATCTAAATCGACTCTCTTTCCTCTTTTTCTCCCCTTGTCTCTTCAATCATATATCAATCTACCTATCAGTTCTTGTGGTCGCCCCTGGGTTTTACCTATTTGGGTATTAAATTGACACGCCTGGCTGACTTGGTGCGTTTAAATTGCGAGGCTCTTGCTGCGGACCTTAGGACTGATGTCGGGAAATTCTCTGAGTCCCCGCTCTCATGGATGGCACGCATTCAAGTGGTTAAGATGAGGCTGCTACCCAAACTAATTTACCTCTTTAGATGCTTGCCTCTTTACATTCCTTCCAGACGCCTCTCTCTTTTTCAATCCATTATAGATTCTTTTATCTGGGGTGGCAAACCACATAGGATTAAGAGGAGGTGGATGGTGCTCCCCTATTCCAGGGAAGGATGGGCGTCCTTATACTGGTAGCTTATTATAGGGCGGCTGTGCTGGAGCCTCTCAAATTATGGTGGGATGGGGGCTCTAACATCCCTTGGCTTCAGCTTGAAGCATACTTTGCCCAAGGGGCTCCCTCAGGCATTTATTGGAGGCTTCCATTCTGCGGACTAGCACACCTGGGGGTATTTTACTTACCATGTCTGCCGCAACTAAACTCTGGGTGACTGTTTGCCCGGTTGTTTTCCCGCATATGGCCCCTATGTCTCACTGGACGCCCTGAGGGAGGTCATTGACGATGTCTCTGTTCTCCCTTGGAAGCAATCCGGAATAATACATATCGTGATCTTTTTGGCCCCTTTGGTATACTATCTTTTTCAGTTCTCCAAACCCGTTTCTCTCTCCCGGACTCAACTTTTTTTTCATATATGCAATTCCATAGTCTTCTACGTAACATACCTATGTTTAAGGATCCCCCGACTATTGCAGATTCACTGGATCAGAGATTTTTTAAACCCAACACCACTATCTCACATGGGGTGTCGGTTCTTTATAACTCCTTACTGCTCCATGGGGTCCAGCCCAGACTTCCCTGGGAATTCATGGGATCATGGGAATCTCTTCTTTCCTTCTCTGCCTCAGGAGAGGATTGGTCCTTTGCATTGTCCCACCCTTCGAAATTTTCTTCGTGTGTGGGCCACATGGCTAGGCTAGGAAAATCCTCTTACAGTGGTATATGACTCTGGCTCACCTGGCTAAACTCCATCTGGCTTCCTCCTCCTCCTGCTGGAAGGGGTGCGGCTCCTTAGGAACTTTGGCACATGTCTGGTGGGAATGTCCCCTGATCAATGCCTTCTGGCGTCAGGTTGAATCAATTTTGATTGAGGTGACTCATCTACCCATCACTCTAACAAGCCCATTGGCTCTTCTAGGTATTTCCTTGGTGGACCTTCCCTCTCCTCTACGGCCTATAATCTCTAATGTTCTGGTTGCTGCTAGACATTGTATAGCAGCACATTGGAGAGCCCCTACTGTTCCCTCCAGGACTGAACTAGTTAATAAACTAAACCTCAATTTTTGCTACGAGTCCCTCACCGCTACCTCCCTATCCAAGAAGAATAAGATACTCTCGTGGTGGGAAACCTGGACCTCCTCCTCCCTGGCCTCTGATATTCCCGCTTACCTTTTGCAGTGACGTTTTAACACATCTGGAGTTGTCTAGTACTGGTTTTGTGGTACTTTGCCTGTATGGAATGACATATTATATTGTACATGTTAGCCCCTGGCCCCCCTTCCCTGTTTCCCTTCCTCTTTCCCTTGTTTTCCCCCCCTTTTTTCTTGTATTGCCTTGTGTATATTGCCTTGAGTTAAGGCTTATTTGTGTCTGTTATACTTTTAATAATAAAAATCCAATGGTTTAAAAAAAAAAAAAGAAATTAAAAAAAAAAAATTTACTTAGCCAGGGGTTGTTTTTGTCACACTACGGTTTTGTAGTGTCAGGCTGTGTTTGGTGTTTTGCAGGAAGCACCGGACACAGCTGACAGCTCCGGTCCTGTTTTTTGCCGGAATCAGCAGTCCACGGCTGCTGGAGCTGTCCCTTGCTGAAATTTCAGGATCCTGAAATCTCAGCCTGGAGCTCTCCAAGGTGCTGAAGTTCAGTGCCCGCCGACGCTGAACTTCAGCACCCGGCGTCCGGGAGCCAGACTGATTTTCTGTCAGATTCGGCACAATTTGGTGTCCATAGCCTCCCATGTTGGATCAGATCCGGGAGGATCCGGGTAGATCCGATTTTGTCAGATTTTTGCCACGGACACAAAAATGCTTCAAGCAGCGATTTTGTGCATGGAGAAAAAAACGAACTCTGCCGGATCCTTCCGGACAGATAGAAACCAGAAGGCAAAACACTGTCATCCGGAGCCATAGGAATACTATATGGGCCAAAATCAGATTCGGGGTTGTCCGGTTCACACTGGACAACCCCAGATCCATAAAACCGTGGTGTGAAGTTGGCCTTAGAGTGTCTCACAATTTTAGAAGTATTTTACACTCTACTAGACGGCCCAGGCTGTTACGTTTCCACATAAATGTAATAAATTAAAAAAAAAGGTTGCATGTTTAATACAAAGAAAAAAAAAACTTAAAAAATCAGTGTGACAAAACACAAAGGCAACAATGTCCTGGGTGATCTTGGCCACATGTTGTTACTTATGATGGAAAACAAGATAGGACAAAAACACATTACCAGTGATGAGCCACCACCTCAATGTTCGAATTCGGTTCGATTCGTCGAATTAGTGATTTGTTCGCCGATTGTTGGTCGAAAACCGCGAACCCCATTGAAATCAATGGCAGGCTACAGCAAACAAATAGAAAACACCTTCAAAGGTCTCAAAAAGCTGCCAAACTACTCAGAATGGACAACACACACCAGAAAAAACAAGTGACAACAATTCAAACACAGTACAAGTAGTCAGAGGCAAAGTGGCATTAGTTTTCTACATTAAGTAAAAAGAGGTGCAAGAGTAAAAGGATGATGAGACACAGGTATGAGCATGTCACACCCTTCTTAAATAATGTAAAACATAGCAAGGACTCACAAGGATCCTCACTCTTTTCAAAGGGTCACACCTACAGCAAAATGGCATCAATTGTCCCAGAACAAAAATTGCTGATTGGAACAGGACCTGGCCCAGCATTTCAAGGTTAAACATTGCTCAGCAACTAAATTTTTGTGGAGTATTACAGTAATAACTAGAGAGGTAGTCAGTGACCCAATAGGCCTAGTGGGCTGGATCCCCTCGAAGCTCATGCAAGCGCTCCGTCAATGTTATGCCCCTGCCACACATACAGTGTTGGCCAAAAGTATTGACACCCCTGCAATTTTGTCAGATAATACCCAGTTTCTTCCTGAAAATGATTGTAATCACAAATTCTTTGGTATTATTATCTTCATTTAATTTGTCTTCAATGAAAAAACACAAAAGAGAATAAGCAAAAAGCAAAACATTGATCATTTCACAAAATATTCCAAAAATGGGCCAGACAAAAAGTATTGGCACCCTTAGCCTAATACTTGGTTGCACAACCTTTAGCCAAAATAACTGCGATCAACCGCTTCCAGTAACCATCAATGAGTTTCTTACAATGCTCAGCTGGAATTTTAGGCCATTCTTCTTTGGCAAACTGCTCCAGGTCCCTGATATTTGAAGGATGCCTTCTCCAAACTGTCATTTTTAGATCTCTCCACAGGTGTTCTATGGGATTCAGGTCTGGACTCTTTGCTGGCCACCTTAGAAGTCTCCAGTGCTTTTTACAAACCATTTTATAGTACTTTTTGAAGTGTGTTTTGGGTCATTGTCCTGCTGGAAGACCCATGACCTCTGAGGGAGACCCAGCTTTCTCACACTGGACCCTACATTATGCTGCAAAATTTGTTGGCAGTCTTCAGACTTCATAATGCCATGCACACGGTCAAGCAGTCCAGTGCCAGAGGCAGCAAAGCAACCCCCAAAACATCAGGGAACCTCCGCCATGTTTGACTGTAGGGACCGTGTTCTTTTCTTTGAATGTCTCTTTTTCTCTCCTTTAAACTCTATGTTGATGCCTTTGCCCAAAAAGAGAGAACATTCTTCCAAAACGTCTTAGGCTTTCTCAGGTAAGTTTTGGCAAACTCCAGCCTGGCTTTTTTATGTCTCGGGGTAAGAAGTGGGGTCTTCCTGCGTCTCCTATCATACAGTCCCTTTTCATTCAGACGCCTACGGATAGTACGGGTTGACACTGTTGTACCCTCGGACTGCAGGGCAGCTTGAACATTTTTGGACGTTAGTCGAGGTTCTTTAACTACCATTCGCACAATCTTGCATTGAAATCTCTTGTCAATTTTTCTTTTCCGTCCACATCTAGGGAGATTAGCCACAGTGCCATGGGCTTTAAACTTCTTGATGACACTGCACACGGTAGACATAGGAACATTCAGGTCTTTCGAGATGGACTTGCAGCCTTGAGATTGCTCATGCTTCCTCACAATTTGGTTTCTCAAGTCCTCAGACAGTTCTTTGGTCTTCTTTCTTTTCTCCATGCTCAATGTGGTACACACAAGGACACAGGACAGAGGTTGAGTCAACTTTAATCCATGTCAACTGGCTGCAAGTGTGATTTAGTTATTTCCAACACCTGTTAGGTGCCACAGGTAAGTTTCAGGTGCTGTTAATTACACAAATTAGAGAAGCATCACATGATTTTTCTAACAGTGCTAATACTTTTGTCCACCCCCTTTTTTATGTATGGTGTGGAATTATATCCAATTTGGCTTTGGGACAATTCTTTTTGTGTTTTTTTCATTGAAGACAAATTAAATGAAGATAATAATACCAAAGAATTTGTGATTGCAATCATTTTCATGAAGAAACTGAGTATTATCTGACAAAATTGCAGGGGTGTCAATACTTTTGGCCAACACTGTAGGTGGGACCCCCATCAATTTCGTGGAGTACTACAGGAAATAATGTAGAGGGAGGTCAGAGACCTGTTTGAGCCTAGAGGGCCACATGAAGTCAAATCTCATGCAAGCTGTCACACGTCCGGGGAAGGCGCCCAAGAGTGGACCCATTGGGTTGTGTTACCGAACTCCCCTGGGTGAGTTGGTCCTAGTTTAACTAACCCCTATACAGGGGTTGTCAGGGGCAAGCCCAGGGGGTTTAAGTACCACAGCTGCTAGTACAAAGGGGGGCGGCTCATTGGGTTAGCCTATACTACAGTATAGCTAAGGAGGATTCAAGGGATCAGAGCCCGAGGCTAGGAGAGCAGGAATGGTTCTACCGGAGGAGAGCACAAGTATGGCCTAACAGCCAGAGAAGCAGAAGCTTACTAACTTAATAATCAGGCACCTCCCATCAATGGAGGTGGCCTGATATACCGGAGGAAGGACAGCTATTGGTCAAGGAGAGTGTCAGGTTGAGCCGTGCCAGCCCCTACATTCACAGAGGAGGAGCGTGATAGCGCCTAGTGCACTGCTGATTAGGTTCACGACTCTGACCATTGTAGTGTGCTGATGTGTAAGCCCAGTGGTCAGCAGACAGGAAGGGGGCCCGTCGATGGCTCCGAGACACAGCACGCCTGGATGCCGGATGCCCGATCGGTAGAGGAGCAGTGGATGCAGACCCGGAAGAGGTGAGCTGGGGAGTGGTGCCAGGGGACCTAACACAAGTGTTCCCATCAATGATATGCCCCGCCACACACAGGTGGGACCACCATTCGTTTTCTGGAGTACTGCAGGAAATAATTTAGAGGTAGGTCATAGACCTGTTTGGGCCTAGTAGGCCGGAAAAAGTCAAAGCTCATGCAAGCGTTCCCATTAATTATATGCCCTGCCACACACAGGTGGGACCACCATTAGTTTTCTGGAGTACTACAGGAAATAATGTAGAGGTAGGTCAGAGACCAGTTTGTGCATAGAGGGCCATATAAATTGAAAGCTCTTGCAAGCGTTCCCATCAATGATATGCAGCGCCACACACAATTGAAACCACCATTAGTTTTGTGGAGCACTACAGGAAATAATGTAGAGGTAGGTCAGAGACCAGTTTGGGTCTAGAGGGTCACATGAATTCAAAGCTCTTGCAAGCGTTCCCATCAAAGTTTTGCCCCGCAACACACAGGTGGGATCACTATCAGTTTCGTGGATTATACAGGAAATAAGAGAGCTTGCACATCAAGATCCCCTAGTAATGTCGTGCTTCACCTTTATCAACGTTATACCTTATAAAAATATCAATATAACCCAGGCAGGGCTACACCGATGTCTTTCCTAGTGAATTAGCACACTAAATTCTCATTTTGGCAAAAAAAATTGAATTACTTTATTATTTAAAAATATATTATTTCATTAAAATCTCCAATAATACAATTACCGTATATACTCGTGTATAAGCCGACCCGTGTATAAGCCGACCCCCCTACTTTTGCCCCCAAAACCTGGGAAAATCTATTGACTCGTGTATAAGCCGAGGGTGGACCCTAGCACAAGTATACAGCCCCCAGCAGTGTGGTATACACCAGTCCCAGAGGTAGATACAGCAGCCCCAGTGGTAGTATACACGCAGCCCCAGTAGTATATACAGCCCCAGTGGTATATACAGCCCCAGTGGTAGTATAGACGCAGCCCTAGTAGTATATACAGCCCCAGTGGTAGTATATACAGCCCCAGTGGTAGTATACAGGGCCCCAGCAGTATATACAGCCCCAGTGGTTTATACAGCCCCAGTGGTAGTATACAGGGCCCCAGAGGTATATACAGCCCCAGTGGTAGTATATACAGCCCCAGTGGTAGTATATAGGGCCCCAGCAGTATATACAGCCCCAGTGGTTTATACAGCCCCAGTGGTAGTATACAGGGCTCCAGCAGTATATACAGCCCCAGTGGTTTATACAGCCCCAGTGGTAGTATACAGGGCCCCAGAGGTATATACAGCCCCAGTGGTAGTATATACAGCCCCAGTGGTAGTATACAGGGCCCCAGCAGTATATACAGCCCCAGTGGTTTATACAGCCCCAGTGGTAGTATACAGGGCCCCAGAGGTATATACAGCCCCAGTGGTAGTATATAGCAGCCCCAGTGGTAGTATACAGCCCCAGTGGTAGTATATTGCAGCCCCAGCGGTAGTATACAGGCAGCCCCAGTAATGCAGGGCCCCCCCAGCCTGACTCCGGTCACCTGTAAAGCAAACTATACTTATCAGTGTCCCGCTGTCCGCGCCCGCTCGCCGCTGACATCCACGATCCTCCATCTTCATGCGTCTTCTTCCTGTTTCCTGTGCTCGTCGCAGGGAATGACGTCATTGCCTGCGACGAGCACAGAAACAGGAAGAAGACGCATGAAGATGGAGGATCGCGGATGTCAGCGGCGAGCGGGCGCGGACAGCGGGACACTGATAAGTATAGTTTGCTTTACAGGTGACCGGAGCGAGGCTGGGGGGGCCCTGCATTACTGGGGATGCGGGGGCTGCTGTATACCGATGTATACATCGGTATGTACCGATGTATACATCGGTATACAGCACTGACTCGCATATAAGCTGAGGGGGGTACATTTCAGCCCAATCTTTGGGCTGAAAAACTCGGCTTATACGCGAGTATATACGGTGAATACACATGTTAGAGGGCACACAATGCCTTTATGCACATTAAACAGGGTTGGCGTTCAATTAAGCAGAGAACCAACAACATTTGCACTTGATTATTTGCACCATCACTTTTGTGTCTAACCAAGATCCTTTCCCAATAATTTCCCAAAATGAATAAAGTGCTCAGTATTTTTAAGCAGTCCAGCTGCTATCTACTGCCAGAAAATAGGGTTCAAGCAATACCTGGTGCAGAGCGTGCTCTTTGTACTGGATCACACTGGTCCGCTGTTGCCTCTGTATCCCTGAAAATACCGCCTACGTACGTTTCAAAGTTAGAGATATAACCTCTTCCTCAGGCCAAGTGTGTGTTTGTGCGCTCCTGTGTTTGTGTGTCCGCGTGTGTGCCCCTGATACCATATTGGGGGATGATGGGGTTCCTTTATTGGGAGCCACAAGGGGATAATAAAAGGTCCTTTTTTTGTTCAGCAATAAAAGTAAATTCTTAGTCACGGACAAGTAAGACACCCCCCAAAAATAAGACATGGCACATCTTTCGGAGCAAAAAATTAATGTCTTATTTTCGGGGAAACAGGGTATTTCCCCCCACTGTATATATATATATATATATATATATACATGTGTGTATGGACATACATATTCAATTGGAAAGTAAGGCATGGAGGGGAAGTTTATTGTTCGACTAAAATATGTGATAACTATTGTAATCAATGAAAAGAGGTATTGAAAATGAACATTGAAAGGCAAAATTCTATTCATGGTTCAGTGATTTTTGGTCAATAAGATGACACTGACATTTTGGCTATTTTGCACACTCCTTGTAGTTTCACCTTCTAATGAAGCTATGGTCTTAAAATGTCTTAAAAGCTTTCATTAGAAAATGTGCATTATTCATATATTCAGTAATATGTTCCTACTGTCTGCGTCTCCACTTTGTATGAGTGTTTAAGTAAAAGTTTAGGAATACAATGGAGACTTTAAATTCCTCACAACTCACCTGATGCCAACAACATCTGTTTTCTGTGGAAAGTGCAGGGAAGCTGTAGCAATACCCATCAGCACATGCTTAAGTGCCTCTGTTCTCTTTAATACTTAATTAACATTAATTGCTGAAATTAGAAATAAGGGTGATCTGAGACATACTGCAGCAGAATCTTTCAGTATTGCTGTAGTTGATACTATATTCTAAGGGGCAGCTCAATATTGGAGCCATTTAACCTTATTATATTAAATTGCATAATTAACGGAGATGAGTGAGGACACTTCCTCTACTATTATCAAGACAAATTTGCTCTGTATAAAGACAATACAGAGTGATAAAATGATTTAAGCATTTGCATCTTCAGCATATTAACCTTCATTTTCTTACACGTGGAAAATATTTGCTACATACAGGAACAATATAGGGGAAGGGAAAGTTCATGGACAACCGGTGAAATCAAGCAAGGCTGGTTTCACACTACCTTTTTCTTTTATCATCTGAAGGGATGCAGGTAAAGCTTGCATCCCCCCGATTTTCCCTGGAGTCCCTCACAAGTGCACAAACCGATAAACCCGCACTTGCATTATAACTGATCCGGGCATTATAACTGATCTGAGCATATAGTTCCAGGTGCTTACCTATTTCCGCCAGTTCTAGGGACAAAGGCCACGCCCCCTATGGGGAGTGTCAATTGCACATGCGCTCTGGACAGGGGTAATTCTAAAACCTGGATCTGGGAACTGGATCCAGCAGGATCTGGGGTTCCACTGATCCAGGTTACATTTAGCCCAATTAAAAATCCACCCTGAGTGCCCCTGATCCGGGTGCACACGAGTTGTCATAAAGACCAAAACTGCAACGAGATACATTTTTGGTCTCAGTAAAAAAATCTGCTTACACCCGGATCAGGGGAAAATGGGAAACAACTGGATGCACCCACAAGTGTCTCTGGCCCCATTGAGGTCAATGCCATAAACTGATGTGGGTGCACCCAGTTTTGGCTGAATTCGCACTGATGCTAAAATATGCAGCGTGAAACCAGTCTAAGAAATGCCCAAATGTTTTCTTATTTTTTCCAGTTTTAGTCTTAAACTGTCTCAAGTACAGAACAAGATTACAAATAAATTTAAACTAACAACACAAATCAATATTTTTTCCCAAAGATGAATACAAACTAAAGAGCTGTTTGCTATTTCTCATTATTCTTCCATACCATAGCTTCTCATGCCTCAATTTTATGCCTGTAAATAAACTAGTGCTCCCAAACCTCAAATTAGGTTCTTTCTTACGAAATCTTGTGTCACAGAATTCCCTTTGGATAAAATAAGGTTTACGTTTTTTCCATTGGTTCAATATTTATCAAATCATTCTTACAATTTCAAGCCTGATATATCTTTGATGCTATCAATGATATATTTTTTGCATATATATTGACAGGTACTATATACTAAGTTGAGTAAATGTATTTTTTATTTAATATTTTCATGTATATTGTATCTTCCCTTCATTGCTGTTGGAAAGAAAAATCATCAAAAAATCAAATAATCAGACAAGCAAACTCAGTTTTTATAATGTAAGAAAGAGAAAAGTGCAGACACAGTGATGTTCAGCAGTGCTGTAAATGCAATAATGGATCACTAACATTGGCTTTTGTTTGTTCTTCTTGAATCCGTAGCATCCAAATGGCCCCCTTTATCTCAGTGTCAGACTTCATGGCCTCTCTTTATCTCAAAGCGGGGTTTGTGGATGGAGGATTCCATCTTTTACACTTTATTCCCTATTGACCCGGGTTGTAGCATCTATCTTACCAATCCATCGCTAGCTATAAACTCATCTAAAATACACAATGGCTACATTTATGCGCCGCTTGTCTGTGACCTTACATATAAATGCCGTATAAAACACAAATCACAAACATGGTAACTCTTCTTCTATTGGAATATAAAGCTTACCGGTTTTTCTTTCATGAGTGCAGAATATTGATTCTTCTTTGCTTTTTTTTAAATCTCCCTTTGCACATCTGTTACATATGATTTATGCTCTGTTATGTGATTTTTTGATAAATGATAAAATGATAAAATAGAATGAGATATGCTTAGTTGTCAAAATGCAATAGGATAAAAAGACTGTGTTTAGTTGCTTTTTGTTGCATATCTATATAATCTATTTATGTGAATTAAACTTAAGCTCATTCACATTTCTGGTAATAGCTTATAATAAATAACATTTTAATACTTTTAACATTCTTAAAAATGTGAAGATTTGTGATATTGTAATGCATTTTTCCTTTAAACTAGTTATAGCAACTTATCCTTGAACTTAAAGAGAACCTGTCACCTCGATCTAGCTCTCTCTCCTATCACTAGCTGTCCTTGCACCTCCCTAGTTGTTCCCTAACCATCCTTCTCTGAGCTAAAGGTGCCCTATAACGATTTAGAAAAATGAATTAGAACTTACATATGGTCTCCATCTAGGATACTGGAAAGGCGGCCTCTGGGCTTCATGATTTCCTCCTCGCAGTGTCCTAGCACGCCCCACTGGGCTTCATCCCTCCTGCGCCTCATTTTGGAATCTCCCACCCTCTCTGCCAGTGTCATATCCGGCCCGGTGCATTATAGTCCTGATCACGTGAACCGCCCGATTCTTTATGGGCCTGATCATGTAATCGGTGCATTATGGGCCTAATCACGTGATTGGCCCAGCTTCAATATGCGCAGAACCAGGCCAATCACATGATTAGGCCCATAATGCACCGGGCTGATCATGTGATTAGGCCCATAATGCACTGGGCCAATCAAGTGATCAGGCCCACAATGCACCGGGCTGGATATGACATTCCGGCCCAGGCAATAGTCTGGCAGAGAAAGCTGGAGATTCCAAAAGGAGGTGGCAAAGCAGCAGGAGGGATGACGCCCAGCGGGGCGTGCTTGGATACCACGAGGAGAGAATCATGGAGCCCTGAGCCCGCCTTTCCAGGCTCCTAGATGGAGACCATATGTAAGTTCTAATTCATTTTTCTAAATCATTATAGGGCCCCTTTAGCTCAGAGAGGGATGGTTAGGGAACAGCTAGGAAGGTGCAGGGACAGGTAGTGATAGGAGAGAGGGCTAGATTGAAGTGACAGGTTCCCTTTAATATTTTACAAAGAAATACAACTACAACTGGTTCACAAAGCAAAGCCTGAATATACCTTTAGAGTTCATGTATATTACACTGCAGCCCTAGGACAAATGAGTTTGCGCATACGGATAGTGAGGAGATGTCAGGAATCCTGTGTGTGCCTGAGCTTACACTCCTGCCCTCCATGCATCACCCACTTATCACTGATTCTCCTGCTTGTCATGGCTTCTCCTATGATCCTGTGGTCATAAGAGTGTAGGAGAAGAGCCCACCCCTTCCAGTCTGCTCCTCCCCAGTTTTCTCACAGTAACAGATGACAGTAGCAGGGATCTATCCCAGTCTCCTCTCCTCAAAAACTGCAGAAGAGCATCTTACTGCGATCTTGTGAGAAGAGGAGACAGATCCCAGGATATGTTTGGGTTCAGTGAGGACACGTTCAAAATCAAGAAATACAAGGTCACTGGAACCTGAAAAAACACTAGCAGGTGCAAGACAAGTTAGATAGAAAAGTTGTTCAGGCATTGCTCTACAGAGTAGGGTGCCTTTAATAGCAAGTGCCTCATAGCAATAAGATGGGGACACTTCTTAATTCAGTTTTATCAGGCGGCTCTCACTCAAAATGTTTTAGGGTCATCAGGTGACCCTCACTGATTATCATTTGAGGGTTATCAGGTGGCCATCGCTCAAAATTATTTAGGGGCATATGGCAGCTCTGCTCAAAATCTTTTCAGGGTCATCAGGTGGCCCTTGCTCCTAATTTTTAAAGGGTCATCAGGCCACCCTCACTCTAATTCTTTTCAATGTTATCAGATGGCCTTTACTTCATATCTTTTCGCAGTGAACAGGTGGCCCTCTCTTAATATCTCCTCAGGGTCATCAGACTGCCTTGCTCAAAATCATTTACAGGTCATCAGACTACCTTGATTCAAATCTTTTCAGGGATATCGGGCTACTCTGCTTAAAATATTTTTACTGTCATCGAACAGCCCTCACTAAAACTCCTTAGAGGGTCATCAGGCAGGCCTCAATAAAAATTATGTGAGGGTCATAAGTAGAGATGAGTGAACCTTTTGAAGTCTGAATTGAGTTCAGTTCACCAAATGGACATATTTATCATATATAAGCGAATCGTATATCGTCAAATATATCAGCAAAGAGTTTGTCGAACTTCTGAACCTTATTCACCTCAATGGAAGGTAAACTCAAGGGCCTAGAAAACACCTCCTAAGGGGCCCAAAAGCTGCCAAACACAATTCAAACCATTTTACAGTGGAGCCTTGCTATTTTGGCACAGAGAGTAGTCATTAGGAAGCCCTCATAGAGGGTAATCAGGATGGCCTCATTTCAAATCTTATTAAGTGTAATCAGGCTGCCCTCACTCAAAATATTTTTAGGATCATCAAGTAGCCCTCACTTAAAGTCTTTTCAAGATTATAAGTTGGCCCTCACTCCAAATTTTTAAAAGGTCATCAGCCGGCCCTGCTAAAATCATTTCGGACTCATAAGGCTGCTCTCATTCAAAATCTTTCAGGGTCATTAGACAGCCCTCAAAGAAATTATTTTAATGGTCATCAGGCAGCCCACACTCATAATCTTTTCAGGATCATTAAGCCACCCTTGCTCCAAATTTTTAGAGGGTCATTAGGCCAGCCTCATTCCAAATCTTTTCAGGGTCAACAAGCGGCCCTCCCTCAAAATATTGTCAGGATCATAAGGTGGACCTTGCTCCAAATATTAGAGGGTTATCAGGCAGCTCTCACTCTAAATCATTTGAGGGTTATCATGCGACCCTTACTCAAAATCTTCCCAGGGTTAACAGGCACCCCATGCTTAAAATAATTTCATGGTCACCAGACGGATCCCTTTTCAAATGTTTAGAGGGTCATCAGGCAGCCTTCACTCCAAATAATTTTAAGAGGGTAAACAGGTGACCCTTGCTCCAAAGTTTCATTGGGTCATCAGGTGGCCCATGTTTCACATTTTTAGAGGATAAACAGGCGACCCTTAATCAATGTTTTTGGAGGGTTATCGGATGACATGTGCTCTGAATTTTAAAAGGATAAAGAAGTGGCCCTCTCTCATAATTTTTAGAGAGTCACCATGCAACCATTGCTCTTAATTTTTTCAGTGTGTGTATGATGCCCGTCTTCATAATTTTTTTAAATATTTATGAGCCCTGCCTCTACAACTCTCTTACATATATAAATACATACCCCATGGATAAAGGTTTTTCAGCTCTTGCACTTAATGCATAGACTTTACTAGTCTAGGAGTTCCACTCTTTAAACATGGAAATAAAATATTTCCGAGGCCCTCTTCTACATGCTTTCCAGGGTTTTTTGCAGTTCCTCTTTTTAATTTTGGGCAGCCGTTTCAATTAGAGTATGGTATATGCTTTAGGGGTCTATGACTCCTACTATCTAACAATTTCAACAGAATTTGTAGAAGGCACTTGGGACATCGGGTGGCCCTCGCTTTAAATTTTAAAAGGGTAAACAGGTGGCCCAAACTTACAATTTTTAGGGGGTCATCATGCAACCATTGCTCTTAATTTTTTAAGGATGTGTATGATGCCCTTCTTCATAATTTTTTCAAATGTATATAAGCCCTACCTCTACAACTCTCTTACATATATAGATATATACTCCAGGGATAAATGTTTTTCAGCTCTTGAACTTAGTGCATTGGCCTTACTAGTCTAGGAGTTCCACTCTTTAAAAATAGGAAAAAAATGAATCCTGAGGCACTCCTCTAAATGCTTTCCAGGGTATATTGCAGTCTCTCTTTTAATTTTTTGGCAGCCCTTGCATTTAGAGTATATATTAGGCGTCCCGCTATAAAACAATTTTAACAGAATTTGTATGATGCCCTCCTTTAATGTTTATTACAGTGTGTATCGAAGTCACTTTTCCTTGTAATTTCTGAAAGTGCTTGAATTGTCCATATAAGCTTTATAAGTATCAGACTCCCTCCTTCATAAATTAAGCAGGATGTGTCTAACTATGTCACACAAACAACATGCCCAGATAGTTAGTAAAGGTAGTAAAATATTAACATCACATTTACAGGTGACAACTGGTGGATGTAGTTTTATTTTCCCCTCTACTATGATATCTACTGTAGTTTTAGTTGATGGGAAAATACGATGAGACACTGACAACATTTTTCCCAGCAGCAACCTGAGAGTCAGAGAGGCATCCAGTCATCTTCCCCATGCTGTTCCCATTCCATTTGAGTGCTGTTTCTTTACATTTTAGTGATTTTCCTGCCTCCATTCCTCTCTGTTGGGTCTTCCTGAAAAATTCTTGAATTTTGCATTGATTTCTATTTTATTTGTTACTCACATTGAGCTCGTCTGAACATCCAACCAGTTTGATTCGAATATCGAGCATGTGAAAATTTTGGTGCTTACTCATCTCTAGTAATTACCAGACTAAGATGATAATGACTCCGCGTTATTATTAAAATACACTTTTTAAGCCCATGACTAAAAGTAATTTCTTACTAGACATTCACATTTGTACAGTTTGATGGTCCTTTCCACCTATGTACAAAAAAGAAATAGGGATAATGAGCAGCCCCAAAGCTTTACGAAATGGAAATAACTGGATACATAATCGGTAATTCCTTCAATGGTAACAAGTGTAAAACGCAAGATGTCACAACATTTATGGACTCTTGAAGTTGTTGGAGTTGTCTGGTTTAATAGTAAAATATAAGTAACATTTTAAAATGAAAGATTAGCCTCAAAAATATTATTATTATTTATTGAATCCCAATGCTTCTCAGACATTTTTCTTTTGTGTCCAGTTTTCTGTCAGTATCATTCTAACACTAGAACAGTTCCCAGACATTTTCCCTGAATAACCATTAATGCTGAAAACAGTCTTCTAAGATATTGTCTGCTAAGAGATGATTGACATTTGCGCATAGACTATGCCACTCTGCGTTAAGAGACAGGACGAAAAGCTGGTATAATAATGTTGTCAAGTTTTCCCTTTAACTATAACTTATACGTAAGAAAGCAAGCAGATGCTACCGGTGATTTTATGTGCATATCATAATATGTTCCTTATTAGCAGAAGTCTGATGCATGTACTGGGGAGCTCGAGTTCTTATAAGAGTCTGTGGAAGAAATAAATCTTTATTACAGACTTTTCACACCATAACCTCTTGATGCTGAGAAAGCATTACCCAGCTGAGACTGGCGTTCTGCTTGTCAGCTGTGATGCTGTTAGTTTCTCCAATTATAGCATAATTAAAGTTTGCTGAGACTGTTGGGGGAGATACGCATTTCAATGATAGAAAAAGTAAAATATATTTCTAGAAAGTGTTTACCGCATCTATTTTTTCAACTAAATCATTTGAACCTGTAAATACTAAAATGTGTTCTTAGTTTTGTGCTGACATATAGTCCTTAATGGTCCTCCATACTGTCAAAAATTGTCTGCCTGATTCCTGAAGAAAGTAATCCTAAATATATATCTAGTATCATAAGTCAAAAAAAAGAACATAAGTTGGTATGCTGAGCATTGTTGTCCAGAGATAAAAGCATACATTCTTTTATTTATTCTAATCTACTTATGCTGTTATACCAGTTATTTTGGTGAACCAGGCAGGTAAGGCCTATGCCCTCTCCCATTACTTTCAAGCAAAAGAATAGATCAGAGAGTAGGGTAACAGGACCACCAATACATGATCTCTCAGATTGCTCTGGAAACAAGCTCTGACAATCATTTCCACCACAGTGGTTACATGTTTTACAGCAAAATACAAGCAAACGTAAAGAGAAGTGATATATTTTAGGGGCGTGGCTTAAAGTGGAGAGCAATTTCATACAGTTGTGGCCAAAAGTATTGACACCCCTGCAATTCTGTCAGATAATACTCAGTTTCCTCCTGAAAGTGATTGCAATCACAAATTCTTTGGTATTATTATCTTCATTTAATTTGTCTTCATTGAAAAAAAGCACAAAAAAAGAATTGTCCTAAAGCCAAATTGGATCTAATTCCACACCAAACATAAAAAAGGGGTGGACAAAAGTATTGGCACTGTTAGAAAAAATCATGTGATGCTTCTCTCATTTGTGTAATTAACAGCACCTGTAACTTACCTGTGGCACCTAACAGATGTTGGCAATAACCAAATCACGCTTGCAGCCAGTTGACATGGATTAAAGTTGACTCAACCTCTGTCCTGTGTCCTTGTGTGTACCACATTGAGCATGGAGAAAAGAAAGAAGACCAAAGAACTGTCTGAGAACTTGAGAAACCAAATTGTGAGGAAGCATGAGCAATCTCAAGGCTACAAGTCCATCTCCAAAGATCTGAATGTTCCTGTGTCTACCGTACGCAGTGTCATCAAGAAGTTTAAAGCCCATGGCACTGTGGCTAACCTCCCTAGATGTGGACGGAAAAGAAAAATTGATGAGAGATTTCAACGCAAGATTGTGCGGATGGTGGATAAAGAACCTCGACTAAGATCCAAACAAGTTCAAGCTGCCCTGCAGTCCGAAGGTACAACAATGTCAACCCATACTATCCGTCGGCATCTGAATAAAAAGGGACTGTATGATAGGATACCCAGGAAGACCCCACTTCTTACCCCGAGACATAAAAAAGCCAGGCTGGAGTTTGCCAAACCTTACCTGAGAAAGCCTAAAACGTTTTGAAAGAATATTCTCTGGTCAGATGAGAAAAAAGTAGAGCTTTTTGGGCAAAGGCATCAACATAGAGTTTACAGGAGAAAAACAGTCAAACATTGCGGAGGTACCCTGATCTTTTAGGGTTGCTTTGCTGCCTCTGGCACTGGACTGCTTGACCGTGTGCATGGCATTATGAAGTCTGAAGACTACCAACAAATTTTGCAGCATAATGTAGGGCCCAGTGTGAGAAAGCTGGGTCTCCCTCAGAGGTCATGGGTCTTCCAGCAGGACAATGACCCAAAACACACTTCAAAAAGCACTAGAAAATGGTTTGAGAGAAAGCACTGGAGACTTCTAAGGTGGCCAGCAAAGAGTCCAGATCTGAATCCCATAGAACACCTGTGGAGAGATCTAAAAATGGCAGTTTGGAGAAGGCACCCTTCAAATATCAGGGACCTGGAGCAGTTTGCCAAAGAAGAATGGTCTAAAATTCCAGCAGAGCATTGTAAGAAACTCATTGATGGTTACCGGAAGAGGTTGATCACAGTTATTTTGGCTAAAGGTTGTGCAACCAAGTATTAGGCTTAGGGTGCCAATACTTTTGTCTGGCCTATTTTTGGAGTTTTGTGTGAAATGATCAATGTTTTGCTTTTTGCTTCACTATCTTTTGTGTTTTTTCATTGAAGACAAACTAAATGAAGATAATAATGTTGCGCCCCAGGGCAAGGGGTACTCGGGTATCAGGCGGCAGTGGGTTAACTTTGTGTCTCGGGGAATGACGGCCGCGCCTGATCCAGTGTCCTGGGGAGCTGTGCTCTTAAAAAAGGGGTATTTGCAGGGATTATGTACAGATTAGTCGTGACGCCACCTGCAGTATCTGGTGAGGGATCACCAGCGCAGTGACAGTCCTCCGGAGGTCAGTGGGATGGTGGCAGTGATGGTATAGTCCCCGCAGGCAGGACTGGGACCTCCGGGGTAGCGTAGTGAGGATAAGCAGGTTGCAGAAGAGCTGGGATGGTTAGGGGAAGTAGGAAAAGTCTATAGAGGGGCACAGTGGGCGAGGAGAAAGGATGCAAGCACACAGCAGAAGTCTCTTTACCTTTTTACTGGTGTAATTCAGGTAAATTGTCCAGAGCACTGACGGGTGACGAGACTGCACAGTGGGCTCCCACAGCAAGTGGGTATAAGGCCTCCTTCCTTGTGTGTTTGCTGAAGCACAGTTTATTATATCCTGACTTGCCTCCACTGTCTTCCCTTGTCTGTATCTCCTTCTCCTCCTGTGCAGTCTCCGGGACAACCTTCTCTGGGCACTGCAGCGTCCTGCTGTTCCTGGCTCCCTCTCTTTGACTCTCTCAAGAGACCGGGTAGCTGTAGCTTCCTCGGTGCCAAGGGGTTTTCTGTGGGACCTGTAGTTCTCCCACCGGTGCGGATCCCCAATATCCGGCTTTCTCTGGAACGAACTCACGACTTGAGCTGACTTTTCCTTGCTTCTGTTCCTTCTCTAAGCTCCCTGCCTTCAGTCCCACTTAGGCTAGTGGGACGCTGAAAGGCTACTCTGGGTCGCTGGCTCGAGCCTACACGCGGCACCGACCACCAGGGCTTCCCTGCAGCTCTTCTAGCGTCTGCACACACTCTGACTAGCTCCTCCCCAGCAGCAGTATACATAAGGGATCTTGCCTAAGGGCAGAAAGTTGAGCTCCCCCTTCTGTGCCGGGATGGAAGACGTTGTTCGTAGTGGGTACCTGCTGTGGAAACCCAACTGTGCATTAGAGAGATCTGTGGTTACCTGCATTAGCAGGACGCCACCCCCCCCCCCCCCAGGTAACATCAGTACTCCTGGACTGAGCAATTTTTGTTTTGTAACAAAGAAATAACAATAACAATCATAACATATGTACATACAGTAGTCTAAAAATGGAAAATTTACAAAAAGACCGTAGTCCATTTGAAATTTTAAAGAGTTCAAAGTTCAAAAGGGGAAAGTTCAAAGGGCAAAATTCAAAAGAGTCCTTACAGTAAGTCTCTGTACGCTCCGCGTAAGAAAGGGGGAAAGTCTTTTCAAGATATTCACATTTTAACAACAAACAGGGGTCCCTATGGGTGTCTCGGCTTAGGAGACCTGGTACCTCCCTGCCCCAGGCACTTTCTTTTCCTAACTTAATATGCTGGGGACTGGGCCCAGTTCCTCCACCCTTCTGTACACTTCTATTTACATTTCTGTTTGTACAGTTTCTTATTTACATGAATTTCAAATATTCTCTACCTTATACCCACTCTCCAAACCTAGACGGGGGTGGACCTCGTGTGCTTCTATGTGATCTTCGCACTACAGGTGTCACTGTCTCAGGTGAGGTGCCTTGTGTTGAGCTTGGTGTAGGTGGTTCAGATAAGCTTCTGCGTTGCCTTAGTCTCACTACTGGGCTAGCAGGTGTACCAATTGCAGCATCCTCAGATTCTCTAGCAACGGGTATTTCTTCCTGATTCCTAGGCATCTCTTCATGGTGTTGGTACAAGTGTATTACTGGCACAATGATGGCTCCATCTTGTTGAGGCCAATCTTCAGGGAAATCTCCTAAGATCGTAGAGATTACTTTCTCCTTTGGTCCTGGGATTGGATCTGGAGTTGGTATTGGATCTGGAATTGGTTCAAACTCTTGAATGGGCTGATTGTAGGTTTCTGGATCTTTCCAATTTTGAGGACACTTTTTAAGGTGATATCTAGACACTGTCTGTCTGGTTTTTCCACCATTCTTACTGACGATACAGATCTTGTTGTGACTATAATATAATAGGACATAGGGTTAATTTTCCCATTTATCGTCTAAATTATGACAAGTTCTCTTTCTTTTTAGGACCGTACTTCCAGGTGGTATTGGTTTTGCTGGAGCATGCTTGTTGTAATCCCTTTCCTGTTTTGCATGGGACTTCTCGAGGTTATCTTCGACACTTTGTTGAACTCTTGCGTACTGTTCTTGTCGATTAATTTTCCAGTTTGAGATGGTCTGATCTGCTTCAGGATCTAATACACCGAGTTCTAGGTCTACGGGTAATTTTCCTGTACGAGCTCTCATCAGATATGCTGGTGTACAATTGGTGGAACTCACTGGAATGTCGTTGCACATGTCCATTAAGTCAGGCAGTTTTTGAGGCCATTGATTTCTTTCTTCCAACGGGAGAATTTTTAGCATGTGAATGACGATGTTATTCATTTTCTCACAGAGTCCATTAGGTTGAGGATGATACGGGTCGTTCTGATCTTTTTGCACTCATACATCTGGCAAAACTCTTGAAAGATCTCTGCTTCGAATGCTGGTCCTTGAATACGTTCTGGATATCCTAACGGTCTGCAGAAGACTTTTTGAAAGGTTTTTGCAGCAGTTCCAGCTGTCAATTCTTTTACAAGGGCAACCATTAACAATCTTGAATAATGTTCTACCATTGTCAAGGCGTATGTATAGCCGGATCTGCTTGGAGTCAGTTTTACATGGTCCAAGGTAATTCCAAAGGCTTCGTAGTTACGATGGGATCAAGTGAAGCTTTCTGGCTCTGTACATCTTTTCTTCTCAAGGTACAAGCTTGGCAATTTCTGCACCATTTTTCTATGGATGATTGCATAAAAGGCCAGAAGAATCTGTCTTTAAGCAGCGCTTCAAGCTTCTTCCATCCGAAATGACCGGTTTTGTTATGGTAAGCATGCAAGACCTTGGGTGGATCTGATTTTGGCATGATAATTTGCCACACCAGTTCATGGGTTCTTGGATTTATATACCCCCCGACACAATTTATCTTGCTACTGGGACAATTTACCTCGTTCATTCCACAGATGTTTGGCATCAGACGGAGGGTTTACAGGCAGCTTTGCTGACTCTTGGGCTATCAGTTGTTTGATTAGACCGACAGCCGGGTCTCGGTTCTGCACTTTTCCCCAGTCGAAATGAGATAACAGGTTCACTGCTTCTGTAGAGAGGTTTTGATGGGTCTGCTGGCATTGGGTTTCTCTTACATGATGGAAGGCAGGTAACTCCACTTCTACCAGCTCGTCTTCATCTACTCCCTCTTCAGATTAATGGGGCGTCCTGGATAGAGCATCCGCATTTCCGTTCTGGTGCCCAGCCCGATACTTGATGGTGAATTGATAGCTTGAGAGTCTGGCCATCCATCTCTGCTCCATGGTTCCCAACTTTCCAGTTTCCAGGTGGGTGAGCGGATTGTTATCCGTGTAGCCGGTAAGCTTGCTAGAGGCTAGATAGTGTCTGAACCTCTCGGTGATGGCCCAGACCAAGGCCAGGAACTCTAGCTTGAAGGAACTATAATTTTCTCTGTGGGTCGCAGCTTTCGGCTTGCATAGGCGATTACCCTCTCCTTGCCGTCTTGCTTGTGGAGAAGGACGGCTCCAAGTCCCACGTTGCTGGCGTCTGTGTACAGCAGGAATGGCAGACTGTAGTCCGGGTAAGCTAGGATCTCTTCTCCTGTCAGGGCTTCTTTCATCATCTGGAACGATTCCTCTTGTTCCTTACCCCATCTCCATGGAGAATCCTTTGACTTGCCCTTCGTGGGTTGGCCTACTAGGAGGTCTTGCAGTGGAGCAGCCTTCTTGGTGTACTCCTTGATGAACATTCGGTAGTAGCCCACCAAACCCAGGAATTGACGTACCTCTTAGATGGTTTTACCAGGAATTTCAGGGAAGAAAGGTGTGCTACAGTCCGCGCTGCCAGAAACATCAAGGAAGACCCAAGACGAAGTTTTGATCCAAGCCTTCTTTATTCTCCTCCTACGCGTTTCAGTGCCTACCTGGCACCTTCATCAGGGAAGTTGCCAGGTAGGCACTGAAAAGCGTAGGAGGAGAATAAAGAAGGCTTGGATCAAAACTTCGTCTTGGGTCTTCCTTGATGTTTCTGGCAGCGCGGACTGTAGCACACCTTTCTTCCCTGAAATTCCTGGTTTAACCCCACGTGTGTGGAGTCGGTGGAGGTCCAGCAGCAGCCATCAGGATACTATCCTACATGCGTACAAGCCAGTTGTGGGTCACACAACTGTAGAAGGTGAGCGAATTACACTTTTCACCGCTGAAATTTAGTGTCTAGTGATAAGGGCACTATTGCGCCTCTTGTCCCCCTCCCCTCTCTCTTTTAATCTTAGATGGTTTTGGGTTCTGGCCATTCCTTGATTGCTGTCACCTTGTCTGGATCAGGGGCCACGCCTTCAGCACTGACTATGTGTCCCAGGTACTGTACTCTTGGCTGCAAAAGGTGGCATTTTGACGGTTTCAGCTTCATCCCGTATTTGGCCAGAGCTTCAAACACCTCTCCTAGATGTGCGACATGTTCCTCGTAGGTCTTGGAGTACACGATCACATCATCCAGGTAGAGCAGTACCATCTCAAAGTTCTTGTGCCCCTGGCAACTCTCCATCAACCTCTGGAAGGTTCCGGGTGCATTACATAGTCCGAAGGGCATGCTGTTGAACTCACATAGTCCCATAGGTGTTGCGAATGCCGTTTTCTCTCGGTCTTCTTCGGCTACGGACACCTGCCAATACCCACTAGTGAAATCTAAGGTGGAGAAGTAGTTGGCAGACTTCAACGCAACTAAAGATTCCTCTGTACGTGGTAACGGGTAAGCATCTTTGTGTGTTATGCGGTTTATCTGCCTATAGTCTACAAACATCCTCATACTGCCATCCTTTTTTCTGACTAGGACTAATGGAGCTGCCCAGGGACTACAGCTATCTCGTATAACACCTGTGTCTTTCATGTCCTGTAAAATTTCTTTGGCTTTTTGATAATGTGCAGGTGGGATAGGCCTATACCGCTCTTTGATTGGTGGATGTGTACCTGTGGGGATGTGGTGTTGTACACCTTTTATCCTACCAAAATCAAGTTGATGCTTACTGAAAACTTGTTCAAATTCTTGGGCTACCCGGTACACACCTTGCTTTTCATACACAGGAGTGGTGTCAGTTCCAACATGGCACCAGTCCTCCAGTGGCGCAATTGTTTGATCAGGTTTTGCCCCTTCCTCGTGGGGTTCGGCTTGCACTGCGTGGATCTCGTTGTTACTGACTGTGCACAATTTGGCAACAGTGGTATACCTGGGTAATTTAACCTCTTCACTGCCACAATTTAAGATGCGAACTGGTACTCTCCCATTGTGTACATTAACCACCCCCCTGGCTGTCAACAGTGTAGGCCTGTGCTCTGTGCTGACGGGCTCCACTAACGCTTGATAGTCCTACCCTTTCAGACCTATAGCTGCTTGACACCAAACCATCATTTCACTCATTGGGGGTATCACAATAGGTGTAAGATGGCTCTGATCTTATGTTGGATAATGTTCCTCTGACCAGGCCTGGCAGTTTCAGCAATCTGTTGAAGCAAAAACAACACTTCCTCCATGCAATTGCTAACAACATTTGTACCCAGTATAACATAAGGATCATTTGCATTACTGGCTTCTGCTACTACAAGGACCCCTTGGTTCTGTAATTGCATCCTCCACACCTTTATGGGCACTTCTCTAACCCCCATCACAGTAATTGTTTCCCCATTTGCTGCATAAAGGAAAATGTCTATCTTAGGCTGTTTCAGTTCTGCATCAGCCCAATAGTTTTTATAAAGGATATAGTGGATCATGGTCACCTGTGACCCGGTGTCTAGTAGAGCAGGTGTAGGGATGCCATCCAGTACAATGGACAGAAACGGCCTCTGTCCGATGAAGGTCTTGCACCAGCTGGCTGGGCCTTGTTGATCTAGTCCTGAGGTTTGGCCCCGGCCCCAAGGGACTGCCCGTTTAAAGGACAGCACCTGACGAGGTGACCGGTGCGATTACAGTTGCGGCAGATGGGCTCCCCCATGGAGCTGTCGGTGGCTCTTCCTCTGTAAGCTGTACCTTGCTTCCCTCACATCCAGGGAACGTCGTCCGGGCTGTCAGCAAGTTGGATCAGTGGCTGAGGCTTGGCTTGGGGTCTTGGTGCTGGCTGCTGATTCTTCTGTAACTACATAGCGTCCATCAACTTGGAGATGTTTTTGTTCATCTCATGCATCTCAGCACGTATTTCAGTCCACAGGGAATCATATTTGTCAGGCTGCGCAGATTGTACATTGTGCGTGGCTGCAGTCACGGGTACTGGTTTTGAAGTAGCCTGCACCTCGCCGTCGCACCACCATTTAATTGCAGCTCCATGGGTCTCTACCGGCTTTAACCCTTTGATGGCCATTTCTTTCAAGGTGTTAAAATCAGCATCTGGATTACTTAATGACCACCATGACATTTTTACTGTACTCAGGGGATAGCAGGCCCCGTGTGAACTGTTCACTGAGGAGCATGTTCTAATCTCGTGCACTGGCAGGGCTGACATGTAAAAGGGCACACAGTGCTCTTTCCAGGCGCCAGGCATAAGCTCTGATGTCATCTCCCGGCCTCTGGTAGCAGTGATGGAAGCGCATGCATAAATCAGCCTCATTGCACTCCTCAAAGGTAGCTCTCAGTTTATCAAATATAGCAAGGGCTGATCTGCGTTCAGCAACAGACCAGGACACACTTTCTTTTTCTGCTGCACCAGATAACTGTTCGAGTACCACCGTAGCGCATTGTTGGCCGGTCATAGCATACATGTCCAGGACACCTTAGATCTTTCTCTTGAACTCATCCAGTGTATCAGGGCGGCCATTATACTGGGGCAACGACTTGGCCCCTGGGATGTATGGGAATGACATGGGCATTATCGGGGCGGCTGTGCCCGAAGCACTGGAGGTACTGGCAGTGCTACCTGAGGCAGCCATCGAGGATCTGGTGTAATTCTGGGGGTCAGCGTAAGCAACCTCGTCGTCGCTAGAGGAGGCCGACATGTTGGAGACCCCCCCTAGTTAACCCCTTAAGGACCGAGTCACTTTACAGCTTAATGACCAGACCATTTTTTGTAATTCTGACCACTCTCCCTTTATGAGGTAATATCTCTGGAACGCTTCAACGGATCCTAGCGATTATTAGATTGTTTTTTCGTGACATATTGGGCTTCATGTTAGTATTAAATTTAGGTCGATAATTTTTGCGTTTATTTGTGAAAAAATAAAAAATTTGGCAAAAATTTTGAAAATTTAGCAATTTTCAAATTTTTAATTTTTATTCTGCTAAACCAGAGAGTTATGTGCCACAAAATAGTTAATAAATAACATTTCCCACATGTCTACTTCACATCAGCACAATTTTGGAAGAAAAAAAAAAATTTGGTAGGACGTTATAAGGGTTCAAAGTTCATCAGCAATTATTCATTTTTCCAGCAAAATTTACAAAACCAATTTTTTAGTGACCACATCACATTTGAAGTCTCTTTGATGGGGGTACATGACAGAAAACACCCAAAAGTGACACCATTCCAAAAACTGCACCCCTCAAGCTACTCAAAACTATATTGAAGAAGATTATTAACCCTTCAGGTGCTTCACAGGAACTAAAATAAAGTTGAAGGAAAAAATGGACATTTTAATTTTTGTAACAAAAATGTTCTTTTAGCCTCAATTTTTTCATTTTCACATGGGCAACAGGATAAAATGCATCCTAAAATTTGTTGGGCAATTTCTCCTGAGTACACCGATACCTCATATGTGGTCATAAACCACTGTTTGGGCTCAGAAGGGAGGGAGCGCAATTTGAATTTTAGAGCCAATTTTCTGTTCAAAAAGTGAAATGGCGCTCCTTCACTTCTGAGCCCTGCCGTGCGCCCAAACAGTGGTTTATGACCACATATAAGTTATCGGTGTACTCAGGAGAAATTTCCCAACAAATTTTGGGATGTATTTTATCCCTTTGCCCATGTGAAACTGAAAAAACGTAGGCAAAAATAATTTTTTTGTGAAAAAAAAGTGTTTTTTTAATTTTTATGGATGACAAGTGACCCCATTTTGGAAACTAGACCCCCGAAGGAACGTATCTAGATGCATAGTGAGCACTTTGAACCCCACATGCTTCACAAATTCATCCGTAAAAATGAAAAAGCACTTTTTTTTCCACTAAAAAATTATTTTTTCATTATTACGGATCAATTTGTGAAGCACCTGGGGGTTCGAAGTGCTCACTATATACCTAGATATGTTCCTTTGGGGGTCTAGTTTCCAAAATGGGGTCACTTGTGGGGGAGCTCCAATGTGGAGACACAAAGGGACCCTCCAAACGCGACATGGTGTCCGCTAACAATTTGAGCTCATTTTCCATTCAAATTGTTAGCGGACACTATGTCGCGTTTGGAGGGTCCCCATGTGTCTCCACATTGGAGCTCCCCCACAAGTGACCCCATTTTGGAAACTACACCCCCAAAGGAACATATCTAGATGCATAGTGAGCACTTTGAACCCCCAGATGCTTCACAAATTGATCCATAATAATGAAAAAAGAATTTTTTTGTGGAAAAAAAAGTGCTTTTTCATTTTTACGGATGAATTTCTGAAGCATATGGGGGTTCAAAGTGCTCACTATGCATCTAGACATAATCCTTTGGGGGTATAGTTTCCAAAATGGGGTCACTTGTGGGGGAGCTCCAATGTGGAGACACACAGGGGCTCTCCATACGCGACATGGTGTCCACTAACAATTGGAATTGTTAGCGGACACCTTGTAGGATATGAAGAGCCCCTATGTGCCTAAACATTGGAGCTCCCCCACAAGTGACCCCATTTTGGAAACTAGACCACCCAAGGAACGTATCTAGATGCATAGTGAGCACTTTGAACCCCCAGGTGCTTCACAAATTGATCCGTAAAAATGAAAAAGAAACTTTTTGTGGAAAAAAAAGTGCTTTTTCATTTTGATGGATGATATTGTGAAGCATCTTGGGGTTCAAAGTGCTCACTATGCATCTAGATACGCTCCTTAGGGGGTCTAGTTTCCAAAATGGGGTCACTTGTGGGGGAGCTCCAATGTTCAGGCACACAGGGAGGGGCTCTCCATACCCAACATGGTTTCCGCTAACAATTGGAGCTAATTTTCCATTGAAATTGTTAGCGGACACCATGTCTCATATGGAGAACCTGTGTGCCACCAGCACAAGGGCAACTGGAAGAGTTGGGGTACAGCACCAGAAAATGCCGCCTCTAGTGAATGCGCTATTTTCTTGGGTGGCTGTGGGTTGAAATTTGCAGCGTGGGGGACCCACAACATTTGAGTCTCTCCACGCTGAGGATTCCAGTCAGCCAGCTACCAAGTTGTACATGGCTGGCTACAAATACAGCGAAGGCTTTTTTTTATTTCTAGAACTAATTCAAGAAAAAAAAAATGATGTGGGGCTCCGCCATATTTTTGGTCCAGCCAGGTACAACTTGGCAGCTACAGACTGCCAGCAACCCCCAGCTGCCTCGTTGTACCTGGCTGCAACCAAAAATACAGCGAAGCCCATTTTTTTTTTATTTCTAGAACTAATTCTAGAAAAAAAAATGACGTAGGGATCCGCCATATTTTTGGCCCAGCCAGGTACAACTAGGCAGCTGGGGGCTGGAATCCTCAGCATGGAAAGACCCAAGCGTTCTGGGCCCCCCATGCTGCGAATTGCAGCCCGCAGCCGCCCCAGAAAATGGCGCATTCATTGAAGCGCCATTTTCTGGCGCTGTACCCATGCTCTTCCAGTTGCCCTGGTGCCGGTGGCAAACTGAGTAATAAAGGGGTTAATGCCAGCTTTTTATTGGCAGCTGGCACTAAGCCCGAGATTCATAATATAGGGCCAATGTTAGACCCGCCATTAGGAATCTCTGGTAAATAGTCAGAAAATACACACAGAGAAAAATCTTTTTATTTGAAAAAAAACACAAACAAAATTCGGACTCCATCTTTATTATAAAGATCCGACGTAGTCCACAACGAAGGTCCCACGACGCTCGATCGCCTCCGACATAGTCCACAACGAAGGACTCTCGATCGATCGCCTCTGCTCAATCCAGAGACTGCAGCAAGGGATCAAGTGTCCTCTTCCTACAGTCTCAGGGTCAGAGTTATGGTGTACTGTATGACAATGATCAGTTATACAGTGCACCATTGACTATGATCCCAGAGACTATAACAAGAGGACACTTGATCCCTTGTTGCACCCATCCATCCACCTATGCACCCATCATCCACGCACGCACATCCACGTACGCACATCCACGTATGCACATCCACGTACGCACATCCACGTACGCACATCCATGTGCTGACATCCACGCATGCACACAACCACGCACACACATCCACACACGCACATCCACGCATGCACACATCCATGCACGCATGCTGACATCCACGCCCTCCACACACACATCCACGTACATCCATATCCACGCACATCCACGTACGCACATATCCACGCACGCACATCCACGTACGCACATCCACGTACGCACATCCACGTACGCACATCCACGTGCTGACATCCACGCATGCACACATCCACGCACGCATGCTGACATCCACGCACATCCACACACACATCCACGTACATCCACATCCACGCACATCCACGTACGCACATATCCACGCACGCACATCCACGTACGCACATCCACGTATGCACATCCACGTGCTGACATCCACGCATGCACACAACCACATCCACGCATGCACACATCCATGCACGCATGCTGACATCCACACACATCCACACACACATCCACGTACATCCACATCCACGCACATCCACGTACGCACACATCCACGCACGCACATCCAAGCACGCACATCCACGCACGCACACATCCATCCATCCATTCACCCATACATCCACCCATCCACCCTTCCATCCATCCATCCATCCATCCATTCATTCATTCATTAATTCATTCATTCATACTTACCCAGCGATGAGGAGGAGGAGCCCCTGAGAAGAGGAGGAGCCACACCGGACTGCAGAGGAGGCCGACGGTGCGGGCAGGTGCACTGAGCGTGCAGCCCGCCGGGATAGGTGAGCGGGGCTGGGGACCGGGGACCGGGGGCTGGGGACCGTGGCCCGGGGGCCGGGGACCGGGGACAGAGGACCGAGGACCGGGGGCTGGGGACCGAGGATCGGGGGCTGGGGACCGAGGACCGGGGGCTGGGGACTGAGGACCGGGGGCTGGTGACCAGCAGGGAGGAGAAGGGGCCCCTGCAGCTTCGCCGGCGGGCTTCTGCAGACAAACTATGCAAGGTGGAGGGCGGGGATGGACGGGAGACAGGGGGGGCTGCACAGGGGACGGGGACATGACACAGGGGGCTCAGGACACAGGGGGGGGGCTACAGGACACAGGGGGCGGGGACAGGACACAGGGGGAGCTGGAGCATCAGCTCATGGCCGGTAGGTGCGGTGCAACCCGCCAGCAGATACGTGTGATTGGGGAGGGGGGGGTGAAGGGGTTAACAGGGGTGCCCACACCTGTTCCCCTAACCCTTGGCTGTCACTGACAGCTTTTAAATTTGAGCTGTCACTGTTCATTTAGAAGCAGTGACAGTTCAAAGCCATGACGAGTATACTCGTCATGATGCGGGAACTGACATCTTTTCATGACGAGTATACTCGTCATTAGTCGTAAAGGGGTTAATTACAGCCAGTTGCTGAAGGGTTAAACAGTTCAGGAGTTTTCGGACCGCTGCGCTCGGGAATGCTCGGCTGAATGAGGGGCGGGGTTTCAGTTTTGCGCTCTGCAGACTGACACGCCCCTTTCTTCCCACTCTTCGGCGCAGAAATGGCGGCGGAACTTAAACAGTCACACGTTACAGTCAATAAATGGCACACAGTACCCGACGATACCGGGCACGGGATCCTGTTTGTGACGCCAGAAAGAGGTGAGCTGTGCCTCAGGGTAAGGGGTACTCTGGTATCAGGCGGCAGTGGGTTAACTTTGTGTCATGGGGAATGGCGGCCGCGCCTGATACCGTGTCCTGGGGAGTGGTGCTCTTGAAAAAAGGGTATTTACAGGGATTATGTACAGATAAGTTGTGACGCCACCTGCAGTATCTGGTGAGGGATCACCAGCGCCGCTACAGTCCTCCGGAGGTCGGTGGGATGGCGGCAGTGATGGTATAGTCCCCGCAGGCAGAACTGGGACCTCTGGGGCAGCATAGTGAGGATGAGCAGCTGGCAGCAGAGCTGGGATGGTTAGGGGAAGTAGGAAAAGTCTATAGAGGGGCACGGTGGGCGAGGAAAAAGGATGCACGCACACAGCAGAAGACTCTTTACCTTTTTACTGGTGTAATTCAGGTAAATTTTCCAGAGCACTGACGGGTGACCGGGCTGCAGAGTGGGCTCCCACAGCAAGTGGGTATAAGGCCTCCTTCCTTGTGTATTTACTGAAGCACAGTCTATTATATGTTGACTTGCCTCCACTCTCTTCCCTTGTCTGTATCTCCTTCTCTGCCTGTGCAGTCTCCGAGACAACCTTCTCTGGGTATTGCAGTGTCCTGCTGTTCCTGGCTCCCTCTCTTTGACTCTCTCAGGAGACCGGGTAGCTGTAGCTTCCTCGGTGCCAAGGGGTTTTCTGTGGGACCTGTAGTTCGCCCACCGGTGCGGATCCCCAATAACGGCTTTCTCTGGAACGAACTCACGACTCGAGCTGCCTGTTCCTTGCTTCTGTTCCTTCTCTAAGCTCCCTGTCTTCAGTCCCACTTAGGCTAGTGGGACGCTGAAAGGCTACTCAGGGTCGCTGGCTCGGGCCTACATGCGGCACCGACCACCAGAGCTTCCCTGCAGCTCTTCTAGCATCTGCACACACTCTGACTAGCTCCTCCCCAGCAGCAGTATATATAGGGATCTTGCCTAAGGGCAGCAAGTTGAGCTCCCCCTACTGTGCCGGGGTGGAAGATGTTGTTCGTAGTAGGTACCTGCTGTGGAAACCCAACTGTGCATTAGAGAGATTTGTGGTTACCTGGGTTGGCAGGGTGCCACAATAATACCAAAGAATTTGTGATTGCAATCATTTTCTGGAAGAAACTGAGTATTATCTGACAGAATTGCAGGGGTGTCAATACTTTTGGCCACAACTGTAGATAAAATATAACATCAATCATTATTTATGAACCTTTTGCATGATAAATGGACAAATAGTGATTTTTATCCATAACATCCTATATTTCAAACACAGGGATAGTCAAGACAAATAATACAGTTTAACAATAATATTGACTGCTTTGTTTCAATTAACATATTCAACATTTGACAGATATCTTAATTGAAACTAAACAGAAGCTATTATAGGTAAAGGGATGAATCTGCGGTATTTGTGTACATCTGTTATGTGCTGTCTAGCACTGATTATCTGCGGTCTATTCTTGATACTGCTGTAACAAAAACTGTGTGAAATTCCCTCTAGTACTGTATGAGTTAATGCCAGTTCTATTGCTGTGTGCTGAGTTCGGTCCTGGTGTAGGTGAAGTTAATGTGTGAGTTTCCATCCCCTGGCCTTTAAATAGCCTCTCCTTCCAGCAGGTGGTGCTACTGATAGAGTTTTACTTCATACCTGAAAGCCGTGCTGGACAGACCTGTTTGTTTATGCTGCTGAAATCTTTGCCTTTGAAATTACTGTACCCTGGTTCAGTGGAGGGAGGTGATAGTGTGGATCCCACTGGGACAGGGTACTCGGTACCGGACCGTGGTATCACGGGGGGTATCACAGCAGTCTTGGTCCGGACCGTGTCCCGAGCCCACAAGTAATGGGGGTATTTACAGGGGAGAAAGTAGTGATGCCACCCATCAGGGTGACCACAGCAGCTGCAGAACCTCCGGGGATGATGTTTGGCAGCCGGTGATGTAACGGCTCTCCACGGGCAGAGCCTGGTTCCCCGGGGCAGTGATGATGATAGTCTATGGATAATACAAAGTAGGGGCAGTGGTAGAGATGGTAGCAGTTTGTGAGGGGAAGAAGGGCTTGAGCGCAAGGATTACACAAACTCACGGTTTTGTAGTTTTCCAAGTCTTTACTGTAGGTGTTGTTCAGCAGAGTACCGACCACGGAGTATTTACCGGGGCCGGGTTGCTCCCACCCTGACCGGTCCTTGGCTTTCCATTCCTGCGTTTTGTTTGTGACCCTGCTGCCACTTTAGCTAGGCTGCCGGCCCTGTCTCCTCTCACAGGTACCCACTTGCTAGGCAACTTGAGTCTTATCTTTGTGCTTCTGACCCCGCCGTGTTGCTTCGCTGTGGTACAGTGAAGATATATAACCTCCACTAGCTCGGTGTTTACTGTGCTGTTTGTGTCAGGCACAATTTCGGATCCGGTATCTGGTCTTTGCGCTCCTCCGGGACGAGTTATAGGGTAACTCAGTCTCCCAGGTGTGTTCCTCTGTTCCTCTTAACTCCTTCCCCAGACCCTGGCTAGGCCTGGAATTGAGCAGCGGTCTGTGGGGGAGCCTAAGGCAGCTCCTTTACACCCCAGTCCTTCTTCCTCAGTTCTCCCAGGAACTGAACTACTCACTTCCTCTCCACACAAGAATATATAGTGGGGCAGCTTTAGCTCCCCTTTCTGGCCTGGAGGCGCTAGTGTAGTGTAGTGGTTTGTGTGGGGGTTTAACCCTTGGTGTTGTTACTGTGGCACATTAACCCCTGGGGTGCAACAATGGGGAATAGCGCAGGGCTGGTGGAGGACTTAGGGAGAAACTGGAGACTCAAACCTTCTCACCTTCAGAGATACCTTTGGCGTCAGGGCTATTCAGGAGTCTGAGTCTAAGGTCAGAGTAGTTTTCCCTTGTCACCTTGCCCATGATTGCCATTCCCCCACTAGCACTTACACTACACCATGACACCATCATGGAACAAATTCTGTATTCCTATACTGTTGGTGGTTCTATAGTGATGGTGGTTCTGGAAGTGATGATGATATACTCATGTAATGACAGTGGTTATTGTGTTGTATTCAATGTACTACTGATGGCTTTAGTGATGTATTCATCACCAGAAACTCCACCAGTATATATATACATCACCAAAACCACCATCATTTCATTTTTACATCATCACAATCAGTACATGACTGCAGTAAATATGTTGTATACCCCAATGACCTTTTAAGTCTGCCATATATCTGAACCTATCAGATTCTGCCAGAGGCGGGATATGAACAGTTAACTGTCAAACAATTACAGGTGAATGCAGCGAAGTACATAACATGTACAGTATGTTATAAATTTAATCAAACAACCACCTGTTCAAATCCCCTCATGGTACTTCTACGCATTGTAAAAAATTGTTTTTAAGTGTAAAAAATGATAATATTTTCCATTTCAATTATAAAATTGGTTTATTTGTAGGGATGAGTGAGCATTCTCGCTGATACTCAGTGCTCGCCCGAGCATCACAGTACTTGCGAAGCTTGGTGAGCACCGAGTACCGGTGAGATGCTTGGTATCCTACTCAGATCGACATCCCTGCATGTCGGCACTCTTTACAGAGCCAGCCCATGACCCACCCCAAGGCCTTAGGTGCTCGGATCCCGGGCGTTGATTACAGGTGCTGTCACTGGTGGCTGGTGCCCGGGCTAGTGAGCTTGGTGGTCACTGAAAAATGTGCAAAATAGATTAATTAGTAGAAAACTAATGCCACTTTGCCTCTGACTATTTGTATTGTGTTTGGATTGTTGTCACTTTTCTGGTGTTTGTTGTCCATTCTAAGTAGTTTGGCAGCTTTTGTAGACCTTTGAAGGTGTTTTCTATGTTTTTGCTGTAGCCTGCCATTGATTTCAATGGGGTTTGCGGTGTTTGACGAACATTCGAGGGACAAATCACTAATTCGATGAATCGAACCGAATTCAAACATTGAGGTGGTGGCTCATCACTAGAAAAGAGTGTACTGTGGTCAAAATACAGGATTTAAAAACATAAAAAAAATGAATATAGACTGAATTAAATAGAGCTGCTACATTTACATATACACCTGAACATTGTCAGTTTGTGCTTATTGACAAGCTGTCAATACTCAGCTGTCATTAATCCCATCACCCCAATGCCACCTCATCAGGAAGAGACGGATAAAGCACCATGAATTGATTATTTTAATTAAAGTGCCAATTCCTGCGCTGGCTGCGTGCTGCTATTCTGTAACATAGGGGCCCACTATCTATGTGCCTCACCAAGCTGAGAATATCAGTTCCCAGTCTGGTTTTACCTAGGCTGGCAGTCAAAAGTAGGGAAAAGCCTGTGCATTTTTTAAATTTTTTATTTATATAATTTAAAAAAATAATGATAATAGCCTCCCCTTTAGTTTTGATTGCCAGCCAAGATAAAACTAGGCAGCTGGGGGTGGCAGCCCGTAGCTGTCCACTTTATCAGTGCTGACAACCAAAAATACGAGGGATACATATGCATTTATTTATTATTTATGTATTTTACACACATATGATGGCAGGTTGGTAGCCATTCGCTAATGTATATGGCAATCAAGCACAGACACTGGTACAGATTGTGGGGCACAGTTTGAGTGCAACAGCCAATCACAGATGCTTTCACAGAGAGTGAGCATCTGTGATTGTTGCAGTTCAGTGAATATTCATTAATCTATCTACTCTCTAGTGAGACCCACATGTTCAGTAGGCATACCAGGTCTGGTTTTATCAGATCTGGCATGATCCAGTAAAACTGGATCCAGCATCCATTGACTTTCATTATAATTTATGTTGGATCATACTTATTATATTTTATATGAAGCAAATGCTAATGGTAATGTTTGACACCCCTGATAAAGAAAACTTGACACATGTGTTGGAACCAGGAGGGTCACATGTAGCACACAATTTCACTACTGGCAGGATCAGAATACAGGTATTGTGCACTCCATAATATGGCTCTAATGGATTTATATTTGAAAATTCCAGATATGATATGTGCAGAGTACATCTGAGGTCACTCTCAAACCTATAGGCAGCTATGTGATTAAATGAATTCTGGCAGGAAGGGATAACAAGAATTGTAGTAAGTACTATATACAGTATATGTATAGTAGTTACGTCTCATCAACATTAGCATTTGCTTTAGATATACTATAATATAGACCTGGCTTAGGGTATCTATATATATAATTTATAAAAATAAATCTAACCAGTATGACTTGCCATACATTAAGCCTAGTAAATAATGTAAGATACTTTCTGATATTTTAGAATCTGACCCGCACATGAATGTGTGTACACAATTATTTTTATTTTTCAGCCATTAGCTCACTAAATATCTGATGAAAATTTCATTGGTTTGTAATTTGACTTGCTCTGATATACTCTCTCAGCATTTCTCTTTTTATGTAAAAAAAGTTTTTAATGATTTGAGTAAATAAAAATAATTTTATTTTAATATATATATCTGTATATGTGTGTGCAGATTCACCTTTAGCACTCAGTGTTGTAAGTTGTAGGTGTTTGCTTGGTATTTATGTATCCAGGTGAGCAATAGAAATGTATTGGACAGAATTTGATTGTTTTTATCACTAGTGTAAAAAGTATGATAAACTGCTAGATGTTAAAGCTGCAAGACATTATGGGGCAGCCTGGGCATAGATGCAAATAGGCATTACACTCCTTTCTGATACTCCAACAGTATTGGATATGGTGCCAGGAAAGTTTTTTATTTTTTTTTCAAATTATGAATCTAATCTCAGTGTTGGAATCCTTGTGAAACCAACAATTTAGGAAATATGACTCAAACTTGATCCTACGAGGATCATTCCTCTTATCTCTAGTGCATAACATTTTAAATCTTACCTTGTGTGCAATCTTGAACCTAAGGGGTATTAAAAGGGTAGGTCCGGGTATACTTTATATAGCATTATTTTTTAAAGTGGAACATCGGAGATCTGGATTATCTCTAAAAATAATTTCTGGTTTTATTTGTACTAATAATAATTTCTTACTTGTTGATCTTTATCTATTGTAATTCACTTAAGATACTGGATTCTCCCCTAAATCAATGTCATTGACTTTCTAAAGACTAAGCAACTTTACCTTATAAAAAAAATGAAGTCTTAAAATGAAATTCAGGACTTGCTTTGTATTCATGGTTTCTAGCTTTGGACAGCTCCTCTTAGATGTACAGTACAAATGTGTTACATATTAACCTTCCAAACTGTTGACTTTGGTCTTTTTTAATGGTTTCATGAATGTATTAATTTTGTCTCAAAGTAGAAGCTTTGATTTTTTTTTTTCCAACTGTACAAGATACAGTAAGGCTACATTCACACTGGCTAGGGTCACACATGCCAATGAGTTTTTTCCATTGGTTTCAATAACAAATCCGTTTTTTTTTTGGCTGTTTTTTGACCCTCCTGTGCAGCTGTGCATTTTTTGGACTTTGCCATTTTTTGCCTAAAAAGGCTAACAAAAACGGATCTGCTTTTTACTGCACCAAAAAAATGGATCAGTTTTCCCATAGGACCCTATGTTAAAAAAAGGATCCATTTTTTAATGCATCCAAAAATGTTGCTAGCAGCGTTTTTTGTTTTTTGGGTCCAGTAAAAAACAAATAGCTGTTGTTAACAATGCAGTCACACTTGATCCCAGGGTCAGTTTTTAGCATCAGTTTTTAAAAAACTGATGCCAATAATGGGTCCAGGGCTTATGTGTGACCCTAGCCATTGTGCATTTTTGCTGCATTTTTTGCAGTGAATTGCAGTGACTCTGGGCATCCCAGCAAAGTTGATGGGTTTCAGGATTTGTCATTCAGACACAATGTTTTGTGCAGTGGCGTTCCTTTACCCCAGGGGGCCCTGGTGCAGCCACCTTGAGGAGCGGGGGGGTGCTGGTGGCGTCGGCGCAGACCGGGGGGGGGGGAAGTGGTGCTGGAGGTGTCCCGGGGGGTGCGCTGTGGTGCCAGAGGAGCAGAGGAGAGGGGGGGGCGGGCTTTTTGCTTCCCTTGCCTGACCCTCCTCTCCTCTGACGGCAGCTTGCAGGCTTGAAGGATCCCCCTAGCCGGTCGGGGCCCTGGTGCAGCTGCACCAGCTGCACCATAGTAGTTCCGCCCCTGGTTTTGTGAGGATCCGTTTTTGGGCTCAAAAACAGATCCCCACATAGAAACATCATGTCAGTTTGTTTGACGTTTTTTCCTGATCTGCTTTTTTCCATTGCCTCCATGGTCTATGAGCTGAAAAAAACACATGCATCAAAAACTCATCAAAAATGTACTGTGTAAATAGGTGATATGCTTTTGATAAAGTGGATTCGTTTTGCAACCTAAAAGTGGATCCTCAAAAAACACATCAAAAATGGTGTGTGTGAATGTAGCCTAACTCTATATATGTAATGTATGCTGCAATGAGCCGATCACTAGATAGTATATGACTAGGGTCACAGTTGAGCTCTGGATCCGTTAAAAGCATCAGTTTTTCAACTTAGAATTCTTGAAAAACGGATGGTTTTAATGGATCCATAGACTCCCATGCAAAAAACGAAGTGGCAAAATGCACTGCTAAAAAACGCTATGCAATTTTTGCTGCACCCAAAAACGCACACTGTTTTTTAGAAGCAAAAATGGCACTTTGCAAAAACGGAATCAGGTTTTGAAAATGCAGTAAAACTGCATGCCAAGTGTAACCCTAGCCTACGACAGGCCCTATTATATAATATCTAATGATCAGCAAATTGCAGTGCTTGTGAGATGAAAGCACCACACTGTAAAGCAGGCTGAGAGGACAGCAAATTCTGATCTGAGCACGTGTGCCCAGACTGCTGTCACTCACAGAGAGTTAGATTCCCCCACACCAATGACATGCCATGTTCAGTTTGTCCAATTCCGTTCCTTAGATCTGGATGTAGCACAGCCAGAACATCAACATAGAATATAGGAGCCACCAAAAGATCAGCTTAGATGAGCAAGATATGTAATAGAAGTATATTAGGAAAGTATTATTAAGGCTACGTTCACACATAACACTTTTTTTGCATTGTTTTGCGTGGGCGCTTTTTACCCGCGCAAAAAAAACGCAAAAAAGAAGCAGTGCTGACAGCACACTTTTTTACGGGCCAGGGGAGGAGTGATGTCACAGAGAGGAGGAAGAATCCTGCTTCCTTCTCCCCTCTGTGCCATGTCTGCCAGCCCACATTTGATTTAGCAGTGTATTAATATACACTGCGAAATCAAAATTAAACAAAGCCAGAAGTATTAAAAATAATAAAGATTTCATACTTACCTCTCCGCCGGCTTGTTCGTGCTATCTGCAGCTGTGCGAAGGCAATGTACTTATGAAAAAGACCTGCCGTGATGTCAGAGGGGGTGTTCCCGGTGCTGATTGGCCGCTCGCGGTCATGTGATACATATCACATGACCGGAACGCCCTCTGACATCACCACAGGTCCTAGTAGGGCCATTCCAGCGGCGGCTCCTGGCTCCCAGACACCGGAACACCCGTTGGAGAGGTAAGTATTTAATTCTTTATTATTTTTAATACTTTTGTCTTTATCTAACTTTGATTTTGCAGTGTATATTAATACACTGCAAAATCAAATGGGCGGTCACAGATGTCACAGAGAGGAGGAGCAAGCAGGATTCTTCCTCCCCTCTGTGACATCAGATTCAGCAGCGCTCGCCCTTATAGGAAAAAGCACCGGCGCTGCTGCGTAAAGAATTGACAAGTCAATTCTTTTTACACTGGCTCTGTCTGAACGGCAAAGTGAATTTTACATTCACTTTGCTGTCAGATAATATGCACCTGCGTATTTTTGAAAAGCGCTTGTAAAAAAGAGCTCAAAAATGCACAGTGTGTGAATGTAGCCTTAGGAAGAGTTAGGAAAAATGAAACAGAGTCACATTAGTAGAGGAAAACCTCTTTAAGCAGGTGGGGGAGAACTGACAAATTGGTCATGTGGGTACATCTTGTCACTGACATTTCAGCCCTATAAATGGAAATATTGTATTATCCAGTTTTTAAATTACTGATGCATTTGGAAAAATATTAGAATCTGAGAGTCCTCAGTAGTTCATACCTTTTAATGGCTAATTGAAAAGAAGGTAAGAAAAAGCAAAGCAAGCTTTCGAGACTCTATCGAGCCTCTTTCGAGCCTCTTTATCAGGCTAATAATGACACAAATTCTGAAGACACACACATATATGCATATACAGGGTAGGATGATGCAGTAAATACGACAGATTATGTATAGCAGAAAACAGTAGTCATCTGTAATCTGTGCCTCTTATCTCGGAACTTTGATTTTACCTCCCCAGCTGCTCTCCGCCTCCCAAAACAGACTACTATTTTCTGCTTCATGTCACCTGTCGTATTTACTGCATCATCATACCCTGCATATGTATATATGTGTGTGTCTTCATAATTTGTGTCATTATTAGCCTAATGAAGAGGCCATAGAGTCTCGAAAGCTTGCTTTGCTTTTTCTTAGGCCGACTTCACACCACTTTTTTTGCTGTCAGGCTGTGTCCGGTGTTTTGCTGGATGCACAGGACACCGCCTGACAGCTCCGGACAAACAGTGTGTGCGGCTAGTGTCGCTGTCCAGTCCTGAAATTTGAGATTCATGGCTAGTGGGGAGCTTGCCGCGGTTCTGAAATGTCAGCGGGGAGCTCTCCACGATGCTGAAGGTCAGCACCGGCCACCTCTGAATTTCAGCATCCGGCGTCCGGCAGCCAGATCCGATTTTCTGTCGTATCCGGCGCGATCCAGCATCCATAGACTCTCATGTTAGGGGGCGCCGGATCGCCCTGGATCCGGGAGGATCCAATTTGTCAGATTTTTGCCCTAGACTCAAAAACGCTGCAAGCTGCGATCTGGGACAAAAATTGAATGCAGCCTGATGTTGCCGGACAGGGACAAAACCGATGGCAAATCACTGCCATCCGGCTCCATCCGGCACCATAAGCATGCATTAGTCCAAAATCGGGTCCGGGGCTGTCAGGTTCACAATGGACAGCCCCAGACCCGAAAAAAACGTGGTGTGAAGCAGGCATTACCATCCTTTCAGTTAGCCATTAAAAGGTATCAACCTCTGGCTAACACGGTATAAACATTTTTTACCTGATGCATTTGGGGTATTTATATAATTATATCAGAACAGAAAAATTGACAGCATTTATAAAGGTGAATTTAAAGTGGTAACACCTGAAATTAAAAAAGTTACATTTTTTGTCATCATCTTGAAAACAGACCTAAATTCCACAGGATTAATATAACTTCTATTATAAAGTCCTTTCCAAGATTGTAAAAAAAAAAAAACAACTAATTTTGTGGATTGTCTTGAATCCTTTTTCATCACATCAGGCATTTTCCAATTTAAATCGAACTATGACCATTGTGGCTCCACAAGATTGCTGTCTCCTTCTATATCATTCTGATATATTTTAATGTTATTTTTCTTAAAGTAATATGAATAGACTTTCTAGTAAAATGACATCAGAGTACTAACACTAAAGTATGTTTAGCTCCTGGTGTGTGAAATCTTTTAATTTCAATTCCCTTGTCACAACTATATTATTTCTTCCAGCAGGGGGGAGTTAGAATAGTCAGATTAAAGCACAAACAGACTCTTTTTATTTTGCATGATCATTTTGTATATTTTGGGTAGAAATGTTTTCCTTGCTTACTGTATTGTAAGAGAGAAAGACTCTCTTTTACTTTCATTTTCTTCCTCCTTCCTGGTGTAGAACTGAGTGACTGTGCATTTTTTCCTTTACCTCATTTTCTGAGAAGTAAAAGCTTGTTATCCCATATAATCTGCTCTGTGAAATTTCTACTTCAACTGTGGGTATCCGGAAGCTGTGCAACAGGTTATGGACCCAGCCATTGAAGAGCCCAGACACTTAAGATCCCAGGCACCGAGGATTTTAAGCACCGAGGATACCAGGCACCGGCACCGAGAACCCCAGACACCCATGACACCGGAACTCTCAGCAAGACCCTGGCAAATGCAGAAGAATTCTTCAGTATAATTCTCTACAAACAAGTAAGGCAAGTTAAAGATGACGAGTAGCACAGAGCTAAAACTTAGTATCTAAGCTGAATAATTAGAACTATCAGTTATGGAAGTAAAGTAGAGATGTTATTGTCTAAGGATGGTTTATGGGAAGTAATCACTACAGATAGATCTGATGAAGATAATCAGACATGTGATAAGAAAAATAGATAAGCAAGAGCTACCATTAGCTCATTAGTGGATCTTGCTCAATTAATCCACATAAGGAATAATGATACAGCAAAGGGAATGTGGGAAGCACTTAAAAAGCTACATGAAAGACCCAGCTTAAATCACAAGTTATTTCTGCTAAGAAAGCTTTACAGTATGAGACTAAACGCAGACAATGACATGCAGAAGCATTCATTCTCTATAATAGAAGTGATATCACAGCTGAGATTAAATGATGAAGATATTAAGGAAAGCCATGTAGCAGCAATGTTATTGTGCAGTTTACAACATTCATATACTGCTTTGATAAATGCACTAGAGACAAGACCTGAAACATACATTACATTAGAGTTCATTAAGACCAGACTCATATGAATATCAAAGAAGGAAAGAACAAACAAATGAATCTTCTACTGAAAAGGATAATGGAAATGCTCTTAAAGCTCCAGAAGCAAAAATACCTATATTAAAGAGACAAGAGAATGTTTCAGAAGTAGGAAAAAAGGACATTTAAAGAAAAACTGTACTATATGGAAAGCAGAGCAACAGAAATTACACCATAACGAGAATACACAGAAGGTGAAAAACACATTTTCTGATTCATGTGAAAATAATTAGAATGGTGCATTTAAAGTAACTGCTAAGAAATCATCATTGGGTTGGTTTATTGACTCAGGAGCAACAAGTCACATGACAAGTAATAAAAATTTCTTTACTAAAAATGTCTTTACTAAACATGATTTAAATAAGAAGGAAGCCATTTATCTTGCAGATGGAAGCAAAATCACTGCTGTAGGTGTTGGACAAGGAACACTAAACTGTTCTAACAAGTTTGGGCATGATTCAAAAATACTTGCACGAGATGTGTTATATGTTCCAGGATTAGAAGGCGGATAGTTATCTGTAAAATGTCTAACAGCTAAAGGACTTACTGTAAAATTCAAAGATGATGAATGTACAATCCTAGCAGGAAATAAGGTATAACCAATGTCAAGGCGGATGAACAATTATATCATCTAGACACATTAAAGGAACAGATAAAGTTGTGTACACATGATCACCAGAATTCTATTCACATGTGGCATAGATGTCTAGGACACAGACATCCTGAAAGTATAATGGAGCTACAAAGGAAAAAATTGACAAAGGATCTATTGATATCTGATTGCTCAATTAAAAAAAAAAGAAAAACAGCAGAGATATAGCTGAAGGAATATCTGAAAAAGAAGTTGAAATTGATGAAGAACAGAATACTGAAAGTGAAGAAATACAACTACAAACGGACACAAAACCAAGACGTTTAATAAGAAAAAACAAAGGAAAACCACCAATATGCCTCTCATGCAAGGCAAGTACAAGTAAAATTTATGAGCTTACCTCTAGGGAAGACATATCTCGACTTCCTGAAGGAGACGCTAATAAATGGATAGAGGCAACAGAAATAGAAATAAAATCCATGCATGACTCAAAAACATGGGCACTAACCGAATTACCAGGAATTACATCCTATAGAAAAGCTATAGGATGTAAATGGGTTTTTAAAGTAAAATACCAAACAGATGGTGCATCTGAACGATACCGAGCAAGACTCGTTGCTAAAGGTTATTCTCAAAAATATTGAGAAGACTATGATGAAGCATTTGTACCAGTTGTCAAACATACTACAATAAGAACTTTATTTGCAGTTTCAGCAATGAAACAAATGGAACTGAAATATTAGGATGTAAAGACAGCATTTTTGAATGGAAGCTTAACAGAAGATATTTGCATGGAACAACCTCCAGGATTCAAAGATGAAAGTAACCCAAACATGGCTTGCAAATTACAGAAATGTATATAAGGTTTAAACAGTGGCATAAGACAAGCTGCTAAAGCGTGGAATGATAAAATCAAGGAAGTGTTCACAAATGAAAAATTTCAAAGAAGCAAAGCTGATCCTTGCCTGTACACAAAAAGACTAATGGACAGATGGATCCATGTACTCATATATGTTGATGACATTTTAGTTTGTTTTGAAAAAGAAAGGGATAAAGAGGACATACTAAAAATCTTGAATCAACATTTCGAGATCAAAGACTTGGGAAATGTGAAACAGTACGTAGGAATACAGATAGAAAGAGAAGAAGATGGAAGTTTCCTACTTAATGAAAATCACATGATTCAAGACATAACCGAAACATTTGGCTTGAAGGATGATAAACCAGAAAATCTTCAATGAAGACTAATTATATTAAAGAGATGAATTGTGAGAAAAACATGTTACCAAATAATGAAGCATACAGAATGTCAATAGGAAAATTACTGTATCTAGTGGCTATTACAAGGCCAGACATTGCAGCAGCAGTAGGAATTCTGAGTAGAAAAGTGTCCAAGCCAAATAAAGTGAATTGGTATGCCATGAAGAGAGTAATACGTTATTTGAAAGGAACTAGAAATGTTAAACTGAAACTACCTACAAATGATAAATGCATTTTAACTGGATACATTGATGCAGATTGGGCTGGAGATCTAACTGACAGAAAATCTGCCAGTGGCTATCTTTTCTTTCTCTCAGGCGGACCAATTAGTTGGACTAGTAAAAAACAATCAATAGTAATGCTGTCGTCAACAGAAGCAGAATATGTTGCAGCAGCACATGCGAGTCAAGAAGTTCTATGGTTAAGACAATTGCTAACAGACCTAGGACAACCACAGTTGGAACCAAGGAAATTAAATGAGGACAATCAATGATGTCTTGATCTTGCATAGATGGAAAGAGTTAACCCAAGAAACAAGCACATTGATGTGAAGTATCATTTCTTGAGGGATCATCAGGTACAAGGAATCCTGAAATTAGAATATTGTCCAACTGAAGATATGACAGCAGACATTTTCACAAAGGCATTGAATGCTGAAAAACATCAGAGACTAATGAAGAAATTGGGTTTGACTGAATAAGGGTATGTGCACACTGGGATTTTTGTTAGCTGTTTTTTAGCGTTTTCCGCCAGCGTTTTCCGCTGAGTTTTATGTTAATTTTATGTTAATCCTAACCACCGGTTGGATTAACATGCTAGTCAATGGATTTCAGAAAACGCTGTGCACATTAGAACTTTTTTTTTTTCTCCTTTCCACTTTTTTCACCGGTTTTCCACCGGTTGTCAAGAATAGAGCATGTGACTTCTTTTTAGCGTTTTTCCAGCGTGTCTAGCACAAAAACCAGTCGCCAAGAAAATCGCTGAGAAAACGCTGTATAGACGCTGAAAATCGCTAGGAAATCGCTAGGAAGTCGCTACAAAATCGCTAGAAAATCGCTAGAAAATCGCTAACAAAACGAGGGACACTGCTCAGGTTTTCTGACGGTCTGCAATGATGCAGAACCGTCCAATGTGCACATACCCTAAGTCCTTACTGTTGAGAAAGGGTGTTGGTATATGCAACAGTTGTGGACTTCGTTTGTGTGAAGGAGGACTTTATGCTGATCTGTTGTCCTTGTTATCCCATATAATCTGCTCTGTGAAGTTTTTACTGCAACTGTGGGTATCCAGAAGCTGTGCAACATATTTGACACTCCCGCTACAGGGCCAGGGGTACTCGGGAACTGGGCAGCAGTTGTTCTTCTCGGTTCTTTTCACGGGGACAGATGGGGCTGAGAACTGGTCCTGTGACCCTGATGGGGTCATTTAAAAGAGGGGGATTCTGACGGGGATGACAGGGAAAAGGGCTATTCGTGACACCACCTGCGGTGTACGGCTATATGTGGCCGCCGCTGCTTCAGAACCTCTGGGGATGATGACCGGCAGCTCAGATGGTTTCGTTCCCTGCAGGCAGAGCGGTTCCCCAGGGCAGCGAGTAGGAAGGTCAGGTCAGAGTCTTTGTGTTCATTGAGTCATCAGCACCTCTGGATGTCATGCATCCTCGGCAGTCGGTGGTCACTGATAATGAAAGTTGTGGAGACATGGTGGTCAGTGGGTGCTCTCGTCCGCTGGCCACTTCGCCTTTAGAAAGACAACATGGACCAGGGCTCATCCCAACTGAATGTCTGAGCTCCTTACACGTGGGCAGAACACTACTCAGACAACACAGGGTGAGGGAACCACAATATTAAGGCTTTATTGGATCCTCAAACAGTTAAAAGCATATAACACATAACCAGCAAAATACAAAATGTAACAGGCAACAGTTTCTCACGCTTCCACTGGCTCACCAGTGATTAGAATATTCATGCATCAGAGCTTCCAGGGCTGCTTACTCCAAACCAGCAGCACTCTGCTTTTGGCGGGCATCCACCAAGAAAGGAATAATGCCAGATTTAGGAAGCTGAGCTAGCACCGCAAAGTCTGTAGCCAGGTGACTGGATTGTCCCGACCTGTGTTGCTTCCTTATGTGGTCTTTGATATCCCAGCTGAATCCTAACATTCGGTGCTGAAGTCCATGAGGTAATAGAATCCAGGTTCTGATCCCCTTGGTTGGCACCGAAGTGCCTAGTGCCTAGGCCTGGGATTATGGCATGCCAATTGGATATGTAGGTCCTAGATTAGCAGCATGTATCAAGTCTCGTGCACCTCTAGTCGGGACCAAAATCCCTAGACTGAGGCCACAAAACAAATCACTCTGGTTAATGAACAGGTCTGCTTATATCCCCCTGACCACTCAATAAAAAAAATGGGAACTTCTTGATTGGTTTACTAAGACTGTTCTCTCATTGCCTAGATTTCAAGATTTCATACATAATATTTCTAGTAGTATTGCACTGCTGGCAGGAGAGACTCAAACACAGATAATTTACATAGAATCTAGCAGTACACATAGTAATACAATGGAAGGTTTGCATAATTAAGTTCTCTGAGCCTCTGACTTTCTCTGACAAAGGGGAGGGATAATTAGATTACATTACATTAATAGCAGACTATTACAAGTGTTGTAGAAACAATGAGTGGCATATCACAAGTAACTAAAGAAAATAACATCATGTCTGGCTACATTTTAAGAAACTTAACCCATGCTATGCATTGAAAGAGTCCATGCCATCACATTCCTTCCCCCTTCTTAATATTTGCCAGACGTAATAAGCTTCCGATCATCCTTCTCCACCAGTCGGGAAAGCCCATCCTCATTTCCATGGTTCGGGCCCTGTTTATGTGAGATGAAAAAATTGTAAGATTGTAAAGCCAGACTCCACCTGAGCAAGCGTCCGTTGTCCCCAGCAGTGCGATTTAGCCAACTCAATTGTCTGTGAACTCATTGCCATAGAGGTAGGGCTCCAATTTTTTTAGGACCCAGACTATGGCCAGGCATTCTTCTTCTATGGTAGCGTAGGCCCTCTCTCAGTCCAACAGTTTCCGGGAGTGATAAACTATTGGATATTCCTCACCGTCAGCCCCCAATTGGGTAAGTAAAGCTCCTAGTCCTGTGTCTGTTGTATCTGTTTGAATGTGTAATGGGAGACCTCCACACCTTTCGGGTGGGCTATCGTCTTAAGAGTCTGCCGCCAAATTGATGCTTTGTCTAAGTGTGTGCACGCCACCGGTAAGAATCACTCTGACAACAAGTCAAAGTAGAGCTTAATGACAAATAACTTTATTAGAGAGGGGTAGCCAGTTTTTATACGGCTCATTAAAGGGATATTAAAGGGGTGTTGCATTTTATTCTGAAGAGAACATTCAATTATATTTTGTGTGTTAGTTAGCAATTCAGTTTAACATTGGTTAGTATATTTGGTACTCAAAACATTATATAGAATCTGAGACAGAGAAATTCCAGAGGAGGGTAGGAAGGAGAAGAGATAACTAGAGGAAAGTGCAAGGATTTATATAAACATGCTGTTGGAAGATTTCTGAATGACTTCAATAAATTTATATAAATTATTACCGTATATACTCGTGTATAAGCCGACTTTTTCAGCCCAAAAATTGGGCTGAAAAGTCCCCCCCTCGGCTTATACACGAGTCATATACGTGGGGGCTGTGTCCGGGAGCAGGAGGAGGCAGGAGGAGGCTGGAGGAGGTGGGGGGAAGGCTGCAATATGAGCGGCTCGTGACGTGGAGCCGCTCATAACTTATTCATGATATGCACTGCATCCCCCGCCCATCCGCGGGGGGAGCAGTGCATATCGCCTTACAGCCCCCAGCACGGGGTATACAGCCCCCCCATCCCTCACAGTATGGCGCCCCCTTTCCATACAGCCCCCCCCCCGTGGTATCCAGGGCCCCCCGTATATACAGCCCCCCCGTGGTAACCAGGGCCCCCCGTATATACAGCCCCCCCGTGGTAACCAGGGCCCCCCGTATATACAGCCCCCCGTGGTAACCAGGGCCCCCTTGCTGCACCTGTAAAGGAAGAAGTCAGTATACTTATCGCTGCTGCTGCCGCCGCCGCCGTCGCCGCTCCGCTTCTCGGTCACCGCGCTGCTCCGGGTCTTCACGCTTCCTGTTCCTTCTCCGGCGCTCAGGAAATGACGTCATTGTTCGAGCGCCGGAGAAGGAACAGGAAGCGTGAAGACCCGGAGCAGCGCGGTGACCGACAAGCGGAGCGGCGGCGGCGGCAGCAGCGATAAGTATACTGACTTCTTCCTTTACAGGTGCAGCAAGGGGGGCCCTGGTTACCACGGGGGGGCTGTATACAGCTGGGGCCCTGGATACCACGGGGGGGCTGTATACAGCTGGGGCTGCTGTATACAGCTGGGGCCCCTGTATACTACCTATGGGGGGGTCTGTATACCTCTGGAGCTGCTGCTGTATATACCCCCTAGGGCTGCTGCTGTATATACCCCCTGGGGCTGCTGCTGTATATACCCCCTGGGGCTGCTGTATACTACTACTGGGGCTTCTGTATACTACTACTGGGGCTGCCGTATACTACCACTGGGGCTTCTGTATACTACTACTGGGGCTGCTGTGTATATACCCCCTGGGGCTGCTGTATACTACCACTGGGGCTTCTGTATACTACTACTGGGGCTGCTGTATACTACCACTGGGGCTTCTGTATACTACTACTGGGGCTGCTGTATACTACTACTGGGGCTGCTGTATACTACTACTGGGGCTGCTGTATACTACTACTGGGGCTGCTGTATACTACTACTGGGGCTGCTGTATACTACCACTGGGGCTTCTGTATACTACTACTGGGGCTGCTGTATACTACCACTGGGGCTTCTGTATACTACTACTGGGGCTGCTGTATACTACTACTGGGGCTGCTGTATACTACTACTGGGGCTGCTGTATACTACTACTGGGGCTGCTGTATACTACCACTGGGGCTTCTGTATACTACTACTGGGGCTGCTGCTGTATATACCACTGAGGCTGCTGTATACTACTATTGGGGCTGCTGTATACTACCTCTGGGGCTTCTGTATACTACCACTGGGGCTGCTGTATATACCTCTGGGGCTGCTGTATACTACCACTGGGGCTGCTGTATATATCTCTGGGGCTGCTGTATACTACCACTGGGGCTGCTGTATATATCTCTGGGGCTGCTGCTGTATATACCACTGGGGAGGCTGCTGTAACACTGCTGGGGCCTGTATGTACCACTGGGGAGGCTGCTTTATACCACACTTCTGGGGGCTGTATACTACCACTGGGGAGTCCTGTACACCACTGCGGGGGCCTGTATACCACACTGCTGGGGGCTGTATACCTGTGCTGGGGTCCACCCTCGGCTTATACACGAGTCAATAGGTTTTCCCAGATTTTGGGGGCAAAAGTAGGGGGGTCGGCTTATACACGGGTCGGCTTATACACGAGTATATACGGTAACTATTTATTGCCATGACAAATGATGATCCTGTGGCGGAAGTCAGGAGCAGTCAGGACTGGGCTCTGGGCTAGCCGATCTTTCAACTGGAGAAACGTAGTTTCACATTCTGGAGTCCAGATAAGGTTATGGGCATATTTTTTGGTTGTGAGGTCAATGAGCGGTTTTGCTACTATGCTGTAATTGGGGATAAACTTTCAATAATAATTTGTGGTTCCTAAGAACGTGCGGACCTGTTTTTGGTTGACCAGCCATGGCCACTGGGTAGTGGCTTTTACTTTTGCGGCTTCTAGACGAATGCACCCACTTCCCACCCGATGTCCCAGGTATAGTACCTCAGCCATCCCCATTTGGCATTTGTTAGGTCGGATGGTGAGCTGGACATGGGCTACCCTCTGCAGCAACTGGGACACGTGCTGAATATGCTCTTCCAAGGTGTCACTGAAGATAGCGATGTCCTCCAAATACGCCTGGGCATACCCCTGACATCCCTCTAGAAAATGGTCTACCATTTTTTGGAAGGTAGCTGGGGCATTCTTCATCCCAAAATGCATGCTGGTGAACTCGTATAGGCCAAAAGGGGTTATAAAGGCTGATTTCTCTTGAGCCTCTTTTGTGAGTGGGATCTGACAGTATCCGTTGCTCAGATTGAGGGTAGATATAAACCGATATCCCCCTAACCTATCTAGTAGTTCATCCACTGGGGCATGGGGTAGGCAATCTGTAACTGTGACCTCATTGAGCCATTTATAGTCCACACAGAACTGAGTACTCCTGTCCTTTTTTGGCACCAGCACAACACTGGCAGCCCATGGGCTATGGGAGGGAACTATGACTCCCATATTTACATAGTAACATAGCATAGTAAGATAGTTTTTAAGGTTGAAGAAAGACTTTAAGTCCATCTAGTTCAACCCATAGCCTAACATGTTGATCCAGAGGAAGGCAAAAAACCCATGTGGCAACACTACACTTTAACATGTCATCCACCTGTTAGAGTTCTGTACCTTTACTGTAACATTTCAACCAGGCCGCCGGGTGCTTCCCTCTGCCAATCTCCCATTTCAGTGGTTTCTCTAGAACCAGGACAGTGTCGTCAAGACCCCCTTAGGTGTTCCTTGCTCCTCTGGTGTGTTCTCCTCTCTGGTGGGACTCTCAGCACTCCTACGGTAGTTCATCTCACGTCTCCTCTCAGTGCCTCCGGACACAGAGCTCAGCTACCAACAGCCACGGGTGCTCAGTTGTACCACTTCCTCATCCTGCTCTGTAGTTCAGCCGCTTTCTCTAAGTTGTGCCGGGTGTTTGGCCGCAGCTCCCATTAGGAACTCAGGGCCTCTGGTTCAACGGTCGGGCATACAGCAACCGCGCAGTGTTCAGGGGCGGTTCCTTATGTTGTCCACCAGCCCCTCTGTTCTCTCGCCAGATATGGGCGTATGGGGATCTATGTCTCGTTCCAAACCCCGATGGCTCTGTTCTTCCTCCTCACCCGTTGGTCATTCCCTCCCGGGGCGAGCGTGACCGTGCTCCAGCCCACAGCAGCTTGCACCTCCAACCTCCTACTCCTTAGCTGTTCTACTCCCGATTTTCTCACTGTTCTCCTCTGGACTGCTCTACACTTCCTTGTTCCCCCTAGTTGAGACTGGGTCCTTCCCCCAGGGTCCTAAGTGTGTGTGGTGCATGTGGTGTGGGTATACAGCAGCCCCCGGGGTTATACAGCAGCCCCCAGGGGTTATACAGCAGCCCCCAGGGGTAATACAGCAGCCCCCAGGGGTAATACAGCAGCCCCCAGGGGTTATACAGCAGCCCCCAGGGGTTATACAGCAGCCCCCAGGGGTAATATAGCAGCCCCCAGGGGTAATACAGCAGCCCCAGGGGTTATACAGCAGCCCCCAGGGGTAATACAGCAGCCCCCAGGGGTTATACAGCAGCCCCCAGGGGTTATACAGCAGCCCCCAGGGGTAATACAGCAGCCCCCAAATGCTGGCACTCGCCCCCCCTGCTGCTTAACTTACCATCCCTGGTCTTCTGCTCAGCGCCGGTCTTCTTTGCTCCGTCCTCCATGCTCCTGTCCTCGCTGCATCCGGGATCCCCGGCCGTCGCATGATGACGTCATATGCCTGCGACGGCCGGGGATCCCGGATGCAGCTGGATGGGAGCAGCGAGGACGGAGCACCGAGGACCGGCGCTGTGCAGAAGACCAGGATGGTAAGATAAGCAGCGGGGGGGGGGGCCTTACACAGAGGGGGGGCGAGTGTCAGCTTTTGGGGGGCATATATGCATTGCTTCCCCCTGCCGCTGATTGACAGGGGGAAGCAGTGCATATATAATGAGCGGCCCCACGTGACGGGGCCGCTCATACAGCAGCCTCCCGCCTGCCTCCTCCAGCCTCCCCAGCCCCGACTACCGTATTGACCCGTATATAAGCCGAGGGGGAGACTTTTCAGCCCAATTTTTGGGCTGAAAAACTCGGCTTATACATGAGTATATATGGTAAATGAGTTTCTTCAAGTCCCGAGGGAGTAAAAATGAAAATCAGGACAAATTATGCATAAAATACAAAGTTTTCAGTCCTGCGGGTCACAGCACCCCTTAGCTTCCAGGCGTGGCTCAGCACAGTTCTTACCCCGGTGCACTGTCGTCCGCTGTGCTACAATATCTCTACTGTGCATTCTATTCAGTGATTATGGCGGTTAACTATTTACATTTTTACAAATTTTGCAGTGCCTGGTACGTAACTATCTAACTATGTACTATACACAACATTTACAAGAAGGGATTACTATTTACATTCATCTATTAACAGTTCTGTAAGCTAACTGTCTGATCTTACTTTAAGAGTGAGGTCTGCTTGCCCGCAAACCTTCCTTACTTCTTGATAGTTTGGCTGGCTCCATACATGGGACTCTTGGTGGTAAGATCTTGTACGCGTGCAACATGTACCAGTCTCGCTGTTTCATATGCTGGCGTAACCAACCTCGTCTTCGGGGTAAAGATCTCGACCAGGGTGTCTTGTCAGGAGATACGACTCGACATCTCGTCGGCCGACAAAGATTTCTTCTTCAAAGATGTATTCCTTAATGAACCCCCAGCTATGCCGGAGATGGAAGTCCACGACTACTCCGTGGCGTCGTTCCTCCAGGTCAGGTGCTGGTGTCTTCCGGGCTTGGTCTTTTTCATTCAGGTTAGCCTCCTCTAGTTGTCACCACCAGTTTAGGTGTTGTTGTCGCTCCTCCTCTTCAGCCACTTGTCTCTGGGCCCAATAGTCGTTAACGAGCCTGCTCTTCACCTGTGTCTTAGCCGGACCGCAACCAAGCCCCCTCTGCGATGGGTTCACGGCATGCCCAGTGCGCATTCCCACCTTCGGTGGCTTGGGCTTCTGCTGGGTCCACATCTCGACCCGACCTTTCGGCAACACCCTCTGGCTTGGACGCTGTTTTTGGTGGGTTTGGTATGACTTCTGGCTGCACCTCCGTTTTCACCGGGGCAATCGACTCGGTCAGGAAAGGTGGCTCAATTGCTGGTTTCTCTACCGTCTGTTCTGGAGGCTCTGGCACTTGGCTTTTCAGTGCCAGCTTCTTTAGCTGGGCCCGTTTCCAGGCATTAATGGCCCACACCTGTGCCCTGCTCAGCAGCCGGCTCAGTTCTTTTGCCGCTTCTTCGTCTTCATCAGCGGTGGTGAACTGGACTAGGTTCTCAGCCTCCCTGGTTACACTGGGAGCTTCTCCTCTCACAATTATGCCAGCTAGGATTTGTGTCTTGTTGCTCACCATGGTGCTTCACACTCCTCGCACCATGCGGTTCTATTTCGCTCTGTCTTGGGTCTTCCTCTTCTGACCCTTGTTTACGACTTTGGGTGGAGCTAACATGTTTGAGCAGGACCCTTGGCTTTCTCTCAGTACTCGGGGAGGGCCTCCTTCTTTGCGCCTTTACCAACGTCCTTCCCACGACGAGGGCCTAGACACGCCCCAGACCTACACGTGCCGCTTGTTCTTTCTCATCGCCATTTTTGCAAGCCAGTTCTTACACAGTCTTTCAACAGTTCTTCAAGGCACACGAGACCCGGGGTTACTGGGCCACTTGCATCCTGTTCGTGACGCCAAGTTGACACGCCCGCTCCAGGGCCGAGGGTACTCGGGAACCGGGCAGCAGTTGTTCTTCTTGGTTCTTTTCACGGGGACAGACGGGGGCCGAGACCCGGTTCCGTGACCCTGGCAGTGTCATTTAAAAGAGGGGGGATTCTGACAGGGAAAAGGGGTATTTGTGACGCCACCTGCGGTGTGCGGCTATATGTGGCCACCGCTGCTTCAGAACCTCTGGGGATGATGACTGGCAGCTTAGGTGGTTTCACTCCCTGCAGCCGGAGCGGTTCCCCAGGGCAGTGAGCAGGTCAGGTCAGAGTCTTTGGCCGGTGTTTATTGAGTCATCAGTACCTCTGGATGTCATGTGGCCTCAGCAGCCGGTGGTCGCTGCTAATGAAAGTCTCACACATGTCTGTTGGAATTCTGCATCTTTAATGTAACGTTTCAAGCATGCCTCCGAGTGCTTCCCTCTACCAATCTCCCATTTCAGCGGTTTCTCTAGAACCAGGACAGTGTTGTTGAGACCCCCTTATGTGTTCCTTGCTACTATGGTGTGTTCTTCTCTCTGGTGGGACTCTTAGCACTCCTACGGTAGTTCATCTCGTCTCTCCTCTCAGTGCCTTCGGACACAGAGTTCAGGTACCAACAGCTACGGGTGCTCAGTTGTACCACTTTCTGATACTGCTCCCTAGTTCGGCCGCCTTCTCTAAGTTGTGTCGGGTGTTCAGCCGCAGCTCCCATTAGGAACTCAGGGCCTCTGGTTCAACGGTCGGGCATACAGCAATCGCGCAGTGTTCAGGGCCGATTCCCTATGTTGTCCACCAGCCCCTCTGTTCTCTCTCCAGATATGGGTGTATGGGGATCTATGTCTTGTTCCATACCCCGATGGCTCTATTTTTCCTCCTCACCCGTTGGTTGTTCCCTCCCAGGGCGAGTGTGAACGTGCTCCAGCCCACGGGAGCTAGCACCTCCGACCTCCTACTCCTTAGCTGTTCTACTCCCGACTCTCTCGCTGTTCTCCTCCAGACTGCTCTACACTTCCTTGTTCCCCCTAGTTAACACTTGGTCCTTCCCTCAGGGTCCACCTACCATCCCATTTTGCATTTTGCATTTTGTGTCCTTGTCTTTACATGAAATGTGTGCATTTATTTTGCCTAAATTTACTGAGGCGTTAACGCGTGGTACATGAATGTACCATGCATTAACGCATCCGTTAATTAATGCATCCGTTAACGCACCGTACATAAATGTACCATGCGTTAATGTATGCATTTGGTATAGACTCCCATGTTTGAAAAAACACATCCATTTTCCATAAGGCTAGGGTCAGACTTGCGTCTGCCCTGAGCCTGGGGAATCCGTTAAAAACTTAGTAGCAGGCAGAGCCGCCTGCTCTATGCATCACTATGGTTACCCGATGTTTACCGTAGCTGGCGGCACCACAGAGAATCCTCAGATATGAACTATTGCAAAGTGCACAGGAAATGCGGTTTGCAGCATTTTCCTGTGTGCTCTGCAATAGCACATATTCGACATTTGCTCATCCTGCACTGTCATCACTGTCCTGGGTACAATACATAACACCAAATTTCCATGCAAAAAATGGTACCGCTTTTAGCACGAAATTCCTGACATAATCGTACCGCCAGGGAGGTTAACACATGGTACATAGACTCCCATGTTAAAAAAATGCATGCGTTTTTCATAAGCCTAGGGTCAGACTTGCGTCTGCCCCTGAGCCTGGCCAATCCATCAGAATGTTAGTTTCCTCATGGAGCAGCGCATAATCGCGGTCTGCAGCATTTTCCTATGCGCTCTGCATATCCTGGAGATCTCTGTGGAGCCGGCGGCTGCGGTAAGCGTTCGGTTGCCATAAAGATACATAGCTTTGCGACGCATAGCGTTACCTACTGCTCCACTTTGAGGACCTGAGAAGCATCTTAACTACAATATCAGTGGTAGGACCTGCGGTGATGTGGATTCACAATGCCTGAGGTAGGACTACAGCCCTGCTTATCGTGCAGCTTCCTAGCGGGGGCTCCTCTGCTTCCACTCATATACCGGTGTTGTGCATGACTGCACAACCCACCGGGTGAGTGGCCAATTGGCGTGCAATCTGTTGACCCTCGAGACCACCAGGTTTCACACATCGCGCTCCTGTACCTTTAGTTTTACAGCATAACGTAGGGGCAGAGATCATGATTCCAGCAATGTGTCACTTGGGATTTTGGTACAGTTCTGCTAAAATCACTGTTTTATGTGCTGCAGATCTACCATATTTCTATTTACTAAACTCTTTATAACTACATCCAGACTACTGATTGACTGGTTTCTCTGTACACTGTGCATAGGTGGAAAGCTGCCAATAAGTTGTGTAGGCTTGGTTATAAAGAGCTCATTAATATAGAGGACTACATTGCCGCAGTTTTAGTAGTCCTCCAGTGATAATCGTCTTGCTTCTGCTAATGAAAGAATGATTTAATCAAACAGCAAAGAGGTTATTAGTACCTACATTGCTGGAATAAGGGTCTCTTTCCCTACATCATGCTTCACTCAGCTAAGATAGCAAAAAACTGGTGACAGATTCACTTTAAAAGCTAATGCTGAATAAAGCTAGGCTCACACTTGCGTTATGGTGTGTGTTCAGGTGAGTTCCGTGTAAAACTTAAAATTTGGCAGCATTAGCGCAGTGTTAACGGAAAGGTAACACTGTGTTAATGCTGTCAATTCATCCCTATGGATAACGGAAACCCACGTGCATTGCAAATGCTGGCATCTAAGTGCCGAAGTTTGAAATCTTGCGCTTTTTCGAAGCACATCACATGACGCGCGCTTCCGCATCATGTGATGCGACTGGAAAAAGCTTGAGGTTTGAAACTCCGGCAGTGAGAAGCCGGCGTTTCACCTGCGCTCTAGTTCTGTCTGCCATAGGAATGAATTGACAGCGTTAACGCAGTGTTACCTTTCCGTTAACACTGCGTTAATGTTTAAAAATTCTATGTTTTACATGGAACCCCCTGAACGCAAGGGTAAACACTAGTTTGACCCTAGCCTAACCCCACTTGATAGCTACAGACATTGTTATCATAGTCCATCTATGCAAACAGAACTAGAACTGCGTAAATATGATGCTACTGTAGAAAGATGGATAACAAACATTGACTGAGGTAAAAGAGAGAGGTTACTTACATCAGAGATGGACTACAGGGAGAGACAATGCAAACATTATTGCATCGCAGTGTAACAGCAACATTACAATGACAATACAATATGATATCGAAGTCATGGGACATGGCAATGTGTCTGACCTCTACTGGTGAGACATGCCATATGTGGGCAGGTGTGCTAAGGCTAGGGTCAGACCTGCGTCTGTCCCTAACCTTGTGGATGCGCTGCATACTTAGAAATTTGCAGGCTGAATTCATAGTGTTACCAGCAGGTAATGCTATGCGCCGCCTCTCTATTGATCCCTATGGCAACCTGATGCTTACCGCAGCAACCGCTCCAAACAAATCTCGAGGATATGAGCTTTTGGAGAGCGCCCTGGAAAATGCTGCAAACAGTTTCTCTGTGCGCTCTGCAAAAGCGCATATCCGAGGATTCTCTCTGGAGCTGGTTGCTGCAGTAAACATCGGGTTGCCATAGGGATCAATAAACAGGCGCCGCAAATTTCTTATTTTGCAGCGCATCCGCCAGGCTAGGGGCAGACGCAGGTCTGACCCTAGAAAAAAAATAGGGGTAACCATTTTGGACTCACATCGCAACAACTCAATGCATTTATAAGACCTGAGAACATAGTTCTCTGTTGTAGTAAAGAACCCCCAGTAAAACAGTAAAAAGCTCACTGAAAGTGGAAGTGCAAAAAATTATTTAAATACAGTGAGGCAATAAATCCTCGGGAGGTTACAGAAACCAGGTAAAGATTTAGAGGGAGAATGAACAAGGTCACAAACCCCTGTACATATAGCGAGGTGAGTACATATAAGTCAATGACAAGTTAGGGATATACAGCATGTACAAGGCATATAGAGACAGCACAGTTACATTTAATTTGTTACAAGTGCCCACTACATCCAAAGCACCTAGCAGCCCATCAAGCTGCCTAGACACTCACCCATATAGCACGGGGAAAAGTGACACGTGTTCTGGGCTACCCCCACGTGTTTCAGATCAAGTCTTTCCTCAGGGGGTGCAGGGAAAGGAGTGAGCCCTCAAGTCAAATAGTGGTTACACACCTGTAGCATCTTTTTGTCATGATTACAGGCTGTGTCCCGGCTAGCTTGCTGCACGGACATCCGGCACCGCGTATCCCGGGTTCGGAATAGCATTTCTGGTGATGCTAACCGGAAATGCACAGCGCCGAGTCCGCACATGCGCAATCGCCGCTTTCACTACTGCGCATGTGCCGATGCCATCGGCGCCATCTTAAGTGAGGATTCATCTTTGGGAAAAAAGAAAAAAAAAGACATTTTTTGGTACCTCCAGTGGGATTCAAACCACCATTCCTGGTTTTTATAATTGTCTATATTACACTTAAGAACTAACTAAACCTTGTCCTGACAGGACAAGAGTGCTATTTACATATTTAGGACTGTGAGTTCTTCAAAAAGTGTTTATATACACACATTTATTCTTTGATCCTTGAAGGGGATTCTTGTTTGTAGGCTTTTTGCAGAAAGCCCATTTTAATTGTTTTTAATTTAACATGTCTGTCCTTACATGAGTTTTGCCAAAAGAATAAAGTGATGTGAAACTGAACTATCTTGGTGATCACCCTTCATCTGCAAGTAGCTTTACTTCTCTAAAAAATGCCACTAAACGGAAACGCGCGGTGCCGGGTCCGCAAATGCGCAATCACCGCTGAGACTACTGCGCATGTGCTATGCTGTCGGCGCCATCTTAAGTGATGGCACAGAGGCTGGCAGCCTGTGAATATTCTTTTAGCTTATACAAAAGGCATAGAACATTGTACAAATAGGGAAAAGACCATCATAAGCAATTCCACATGGGGAGAGATCAATACACAAATCAGTTACATAAAGATCATAGTTTAGAAGAGTATATATATCCGCATGTATTTTTCTACATTTTTGCACTTGCACTTTCAGTGAGCTTTTTACTGTTTTACTGGGGATCTTTACTACAACATAGAACTCTGTTCTCAGGTCTTATACAGGTCTAACCCTAGCCTAACTCTGTCCAGCCATGTTACTAGAATTACCTCCTAAGGTTCATTTAGATGAGCCAATAAATGAAAACAAGTGTTTGTCGGAATGCTCGTCCACAAATTATTAACTTGTGTAAACATACTTTAAGTCATCTGACAAATTAGAAAAACACTTGTTCATCAGGTGATTGGATATTTCCTGCAGGCGTTAAAATCATTATCAGCAGCATATTGTTCTGGGTAAACAGGAGATGTATAGGGCTCTTTATCGTTTTCCCTAACAAAGGTCTAGTCTTATTACTCTTAAGAGATCCGGAATAGTAATGGGTGAGCCTGCCGATGTTCGACGGATCCGAGGGGACTTTTTTCATAGACCGGGGTCAGTACTGGACTCAACCGGCAATCAAAAATATGTTGAAGCCCACACAACTTTTTTTTTTATTATCTATTTAAATAATTTACAAAAATAATGGTAAAGCCAGGCAGCTCGGGATAGCAGTCCGTAACTGTCCACTTTATCTGAATCAAAAATACACCGAAGCTCTGCTTATTTTTTTTAATTATTTATTTTTACACTACTATGATGTCAGGTTCATTGCCTATGGCAACCAATCACAGATCCCGGTACAATGGGTGAGGTGCACAACAGCCAATCACAGCCGCTTTCACAGAGGATAGGCATCTGTCATTGGCTGTTGGAGTAAGTGCAGCAATCTTGAAGCAGCCCATCCGTTCCAACATCTACTGTGCAGTGAATAACCAGGAAGCTAATAAAGGGGCCAATCGCACTGACCCTGTTAAGTATGATGCTACTGATTAATCACTGTTTTGTTTCATTTTACAGCCCTCCAGCCATCAAAACTGAACATTAGGTTTTCAGTATAGACCCTGAACTTTACAGCTCGAGTTTGCCCATTCCTTGTCCTGAGGTAAGCATTTTGAATGTCGTTGTCCTGAATTATATTGTTACCTATAACTGAATGGTTAAAATCAACATGTCTATTTTTTACTATACATTAGTTTATATTATTATTTATTATTATAGTACCATTTATTCCATGGCGCTTTACATGTGAAGAGGGGCATACATAGACACGTACAATAAACATGAAGGCACAATAAATACAGAAGGAGAGAGGACCCTGCCCACTAGGGCTCACAGTCTACAAGGAATGGGAGAGAATACACTAGGAGAAGGTAGAGCTGGTTGTGCAGTGGTTTAGTAGACTGAGAATCACTGCAGGTTATAGGCTTGTTATTTGGGACCCTTGGTGGTGTGTGTGCCGTTTCCTTTCTCTTGACCCTCACCACACTCTCTCTCCTACTTCCCAGCAGTGCTCCCATGTGCAGAGCCCTAAGCCAGCTCCCACGGATCCTCTCTGGAGGGTTCCTCTCCCGGTCCTGCGGAACCTATACGGGGCCTTTTGGGGATTACGCAGGATGTCTGCCACAACTTCCTACAGAAGCTCGTGCCTCCGGTTTGGCAGCTCAGGGATGAACGGCCGCACTGCTCTCAAAGCCGGTACTCCATTCCGGGCCTGAACCCCTCAGGTCGATAGATGTACCGGGACCACATTCGGGCGCACCGCAACATCTGGTGCCCATAGGGTCCATTTCTCTTTCTCAATGGCTCCTCCGCTGGCCTGTACTCCTCGCTCCCCACAGGAGCTCTCCTCAGGTTCTCTCTCTAACTGTCTTCCCGCTCTTCCACTAACTCACCTAGCTCCTGCCACCGTGGTTTGGTCTCCCTGACAACGGGTTCACCCACGTCCCGCCTGCAGTAAGGTGTGTGGATGGGTAAATCGAGAATCCCTTATGTGACATCCCAATCCCTTAGTCATAGGAGTACCACACTCACCCTCTTTTATGGGTGCAGTACCCCTACTTGACATCCTGATCAGGGGGCGCCACAGGGAAAGATGATGAATTCTGTTTTGTCCATGTTCAGTTTTAGAAAGCAAGCAGAAAAGAAAGCTGAAATAGCAGACAGATATTGTAGGATTTTGGTCAGCATGGAGGTGAAGTCAGGTCCAGAGAGGTAGCTCTGCATGTCATCAGCGTAGTAGAGGTGATACTGAAAACTGTGCAATTCTATGAGCTGTCCCAGTTTGAAGGTGTAGATGGAGAGGAGTAGGGTCCTAGAACTGAACCTTGGGTAATGCCGACAGACATTGGGTGAGATGTGGTGGTGGTGGTGTGTGAGACACTGAATGTCCGGTATGTTAAATATGACAAGTTCCAGGAGAGGGACAAGCCTGTTATGCCAATAGATGAGAGAATCTGTAACAGGAGGGAATGGTCTACAGTGTCAAAGGCAGAAGACAGGTCACGCGTCATGTGATGCGTTTGGAAATAGCGCAAGATTTCAAACTCCGGCACTTAGATGCTGGAGTTTGACCTGCGCTCAGGGTTCTATCACCCATAGGAATAAATTGTCAGGGTTAATGAAGCCTTACCATTATGGTAAAACTGCGTTAATGCTGCCAAATTCTATCTTTTTAATGGAACCCCTGAACGCAGGCAATAGTGCTGGTGTGACCCTAGCCTCAGACGGGACAACGCCTCTAATTTGGTGTTACTTTTCGGTGTATGGAAATACAAACAGAAAGAAGTTCACTTATGGTCTTTGGGAATAAAACCATGTGACTGAGTCAATATTGAGATTAATTAAAATCTCTTATTGCAAAGGTCTAATAACAATTATTATCTGTTGTTTGTGTGATTGTAATTATGTTAAGAATAATCATGGCAAAATATCATGTTTACTGGTATCTCAATTTACTAAATATCCAGCATTAAGCTTCCAAAAGCAAACTGTGCAGTTTATGTCCTGCACTGGGTGGTGAGTAAACAGCATAAACATAATGGATGCATGCTCCCTCTAGTGGTTATTGAGGAGCACTGCAGTCTACTCTCCAGCTACAAAGGAGGAGGAATGCATATGGTATAAAAATAGGAATGGAAAAGAATACTGAAGTTTAAACTAAAAGACTGCAAAAATCATTTAGTGGATAAAGTATATTTCAATATGTACAACATCATATTTGTGAAATAATTCACTTAGCACTTTCAACACTGATTCTTAAACAGCTGCTTTATGATTTGCTAAGATTATAAATTGCTTCAATAAGTAATACATTGCTTTTCTCATTATAAAATAATAGGCCAATATCTATTACAAAGCAATGAATTTGTAAGCGTTATTGCACCATTTGTAATTTAATAGTCAAAAATAGTGTCCAACATAGGCAATGAACAAGTCTTTTTTGACTCAGTCACTTTTTGGCACCTAAACTATGTAGCTTAGTAGCTTACTATAGGTCTTACTTTTTATGCATTTGCTGCATTATTAAAAAGCCAACATGCAAGTAATGTTCTATTGCCAACCTCCCTCATACCTGAAAAGAAAGCTTTTCAGGAAGGTTAATGATGTGGCAGCCTATTTGATGAAGAGGGCTGGCTCCTGCTTGAGGACTTGATTCTGGCAGCTGATGCTATCCACTGTAAAAGTGACAGCCAAGCCCGTTAAACAGAGTAGAAGAGACTCCACTTGTTAAATCACCGCTTGGCATCTGTACTGTACTTAGAAAAGAGTATGAAACCATGAAATATTTTAAGTGGTAAGCAGAACGTTCATTGATACTAGTTGAACTAAATGCACAATTTTGCTTTAGATTTACATTTCATTACAACCGCAGGGTGTGTCACAGATGTCTTAAAACTGACCTTTTGGCCTTGTTACACAGCACGACATCGTTAATGATATCGCTTAAACGTCACGGGTTTGGAGTCGTTCAAGCGACATCGTTAGGACGTCGTTGCGTGTAACACCGAGATTCAACTACTATAAGTCGTTGGATCGCTGATCGCAGGTTTGAGAACATGTTCTCAAATCACGCGATTAATGATCAGCCAACCTGGTATAACGATAACTATGTTGTGGACGACTTCACCCATTCACATCAGTGAACAAGTATCGTTCGCTGGGTTGTGCGAACGATACCTGCTCGCTACATCGTTGGTGCATCGTCCACAATATCTAGACGTGTGACATCTCACCAACGATGTCCTAACGACTGCACGCCCATGAGATCGCTGCCGGCATCGTTCCAACATCATGCCGTGTAGCGGTACCTTCACTTTTATGTAAATCAAGGAAGATTTAATCAAATGCCCACTCCTTTTGAATGCCAAGAAAAAGTCTTTTCATTGGTGCAGAGAAAACAGGAAACTTTTTCGTAATGCGTTTCAGCCACAACAATGGCCGTGATCACATTAGTTACGCTCTGTAGATACGTTATCTCAACATAAGGGTTTTTGTTGTCTGTATGAATAGTCTTGAAGACCTATACTGAAGGACTTAGGTCCGGATAATTTTGTCCAGCCTAAGCCTTCCTTGCATAGGTTTGCTTTAAATATATGCCCTCTTGTCTTATTTTCAGTGAGGGTCCGCCTTCCTGACCTGTTCCTGTGAGTCTTCACAGGAACATCACTGGGAGCAAAAACCCATATCTTGGTAGAACATATCTACAGAGCAAAACTAATGTGATCACGGCCATTGTTGTGGCCGAAACACGTTACAAAAAAGTGTCCTATTTTCTCTGCACCAATAAAAAGACTTTTTCTTTGCATTCAAAAGGAGTGTGCATTTGATTAAATCTTCCTTGATTAGCAATGTGGGATCCTGAACCAATACCCTCAAATCGCACCTCCGCCCATGAAATAGATCTGTGTGCACGCCAAAATCTAATTATATTACTTTCATGTAAAGCACATTGTTCCTTTATTTATTATTCATAAATAAAATCTTAGCAATTTTAAATAAGTTTCAATTCAAGATTTTTAAATATTTTTAAATGGTCAGAAAACATTGATATTTCTATTTGTAAGATCAATTATCATTATGAAGAATTATCCTGAACTACAACAATGCTTGGATAACTAAAGACACTGATTGCAAAGAAGTAATTGTTATCTCTGAACTCCCCCAGTATAAGCCGATAAACCATTTCTGTGCTCTGCATCCTAAAGCATTCCCTGGACTCCTCAGCTCAGAGAAATAGTTTGTCTGATCTACTAGGAGCTACTCCGACACAAATTGCTAATATAAAAAAACTAATGCCTGCTATGAAGTAAACTTGTCTGAACACTCAGTGCTTCATAACCTTTGCTTGTGGGGCTGCATGACTGCTGGCTGATCAGAGTGCCCATCATGACACTGTCCACCTATTAAAGCAAGAACATTGTGTGTGTGAACATGAGAATACATCAATGGAACAATGGAAGAAGGTGGCCTAGTTTGATGAATCACATTTCTACACATCATGTTATGGCAAGGTACATGATTTCTGCTGCAGAGCCCTGGATCCTGTCATTCCAGTGGATGTTATTTTAAAGTTTGCCAGGCACCTAAAAATTGTTGCACCTCTTCATGGCAATACTATCTTCCTAATGTTAGGCTGTGGTCACAGTTTTTTTGGTGCCTTTTAAAAACGCATGCTTTTTTACATGTGTTTTTCATGTCAGCATGAGTTTTTTAAGGTCTCTGATGGCTCCCTGCGTTTTTGGCTGCGTTTTTGAATCTGCACATAAAAATAGTGCTTGTAGTATTTTTTTGAGCGTTTTGAAAAACGCATGCGTTTTTGTAGAAAACGCATGCGTTTTTATAACATGGGTTCTTATGGGAAACGCATGCAAAAACGCATGTACAATTAGTTTCTTTTAGTGCCATTCAAAAACGCATGCGTTTCCCATAGGAGCCCATGTTAAAAAAACGCATGCGTTTCCGCAAACGCATGCGTTTTTTTAACATGGGCTCCTATGGGAAACGCCTGCGTTTTTGAATGGCACTAATTGTACATGCATTTTTGCATGCGTTTTCCATAAGGCCCCTTATTAAAAAACGCATGCGTTTTTGGATATGCTCCAAAAACGCATGGGACAGTCACACATGCTTTTTGGCTATTAGGGCATGCGTTTTTTAACATGGGGGCCTATGGGTGCGTTTTTTACATGCGTTTTTGAAAACGCAGGTCTCCAAAAATGCATGTGAAAAATGGTACTGTGACCACAGCCTTAGTGCCATTATTCAGAAAAGCATTACACCCTGCCATATATATGACATTGAATTAAAGTCTAAGGCTGTGGTCACAGTTTTTTTAGTGCCTTTTAGGCTGAAGGCACATCATCCGACATGATCCCAGTGCCTCGCACGAGTGCAATGCGAGATAAACTCGCATTGCACAAGGACAAGTGATTTTCTATGATGTCGGGCACACTGGTGCGCATTTTAAGCATTGAACTCGCAAAGCGAGTTTCAGTCGCGGCATGCTGCGACTGCATGCCAGTTGCACGCATGAGCTACCAATAGAAATCAATGTTGTGATCCCGGCTGTGATCTCTGTGACAGCCGGGACCTGTGTGCGGCTTCCCCCGCCGCGCTGCTGGCGTTGGGGACGGATGCCCTCCCCCTCCTTCAGGCCTTCCCCTTCTCAAGATGGCCCCCACCTGTCACTGCCCCCCACGCCCGATGCCGGGACCTGATTGCGGCTTAACCCGCCGCGATGACCTACCCCTCCTCTGGCCTCCCCCTCCTCTGGCCTCCCCCTCCTCTGGATGGCCCCCACGATGTCGGGTCTGTTTGCGGCTTCAGCCGCTGCGCTGCTGGGGACAGTGGCAGTGGCAGGGGCGGGGGCGGATGCCGATGACCTCCCACTCCTCCCCCCCCGATCCCCGTGTTCGGTCTCACCGCTCCTCGATCCTCGTGTCCGATCCCGCCGGTGTAGCCGCCGCTCTGCCTCCTCTCCTCGCTGGAACGCCCGTCCTCCAGTGCTGCTCCGTCCCGAGGTAAGTACCGTATGAATGAATGAATCAATCAATGATTGAATGAGTGAGTGGTTTTGTGGGTGTGTGAATGCGTGGGTGTGTGGGTTAGTGGATGTGTGGATGTGTGGGTTAGTGGATGTGTGGGTTAGTGGATGTGTGGGTTAGTGGATGTGTGGGTTAGTGGATGTGTGGATGTGTGGGTGCGTGGGTTAGTGGATGCGTGGGTTAGTGGATGTGTGGGTGCGTGGATGTGTGGGTGTGTGGATGCGTGGGTTAGTGGATGTGTGGGTGTGTGGATGCGTGGGTTAGTGGATGTGTGGGTGTGTGGATGCGTGGGTTAGTGGATGTGTGGGTTAGTGGATGTGTGGGTGCGTGGTTAGTGGGTGCGTGGGTTAGTGGGTGCGTGGGTTAGTGGGTGCGTGGGTGTGTGGATGCGTGGGTGTGTGGGTGCGTGGATGTGTGGGTGCGTGGGTTAGTGGATGCGTGGGTGCATGGGTTAGTGGGTGCGTGGGTTAGTGGATGTGTGGGTGTGTGGATGCGTGGGTGTGTGGATGCGTGGGTGTGTGGGTTAGTGGGTGCGTGGGTGTGAGGATGCGTGGGTGTGTGGGTGTGTGGATGCGTGGGTGTGTGGATGCGTGGGTGTCTGGATGCGTGGGTGTGTGGATGCGTGGGTTAGTGGATGCGTGGGTTAGTGGGTGTGTGGATGCGTGGGTGTGTGGGTTAGTGGATGTGTGGGTTAGTGGATGCGTGGGTGCATGGGTTAGTGGGTGCGTGGGTTAGTGGATGTGTGGGTGTGTGGATGCGTGGGTGTGTGGATGCGTGGGTGTGTGGATGCGTGGGTGTGTGGGTTAGTGGGTGCGTGGGTGTGAGGATGCGTAGGTTAGTGGATGCATGGGTGTGTGGGTGTGTGGATGCGTGGGTGTGTGGATGCGTGGGTTAGTGGATGCGTGGGTGTGTGGATGCGTAGGTTATTGGATGCATGGGTGTGTGGGTGTGTGGATGCGTGGGTGTGTGGATGCGTGGGTTAGTGGGTGTGTGGGTGCGTAGGTTAGTGGGTGCATGGGTGTGAGGATGTGTGTGGATGCGTGGGTGTGTGGGTTAGTGGATGTGTGGGTGCATGGGTGTGTGGGTGCCTGGGTTAGTGGGTGCGTGGGTTAGTGGATGTGTGGATGCATGGGTGTGTGGATGCGTGGGTGTGTGGATGTGTGGGTGTGTGGATGCGTGGGTGTGTGGATGCGTGGGTGTGTGGGTGCGTGGGTGTGTGGGTGTGTGGGTGCGTGGGTGTGTGGGTGCGTGGATGCATGGGTGTGTGGATGCATGGGTGTGTGGATGCGTGGGTGTGTGGATGCGTGGGTGTGTGGATGCGTGGGTGTGTGGGTGCGTGGGTGTGTGGATGCGTGGGTTAGTGGATGTGTGGGTGCGTGGATGCGTGGGTGTGTGGGTGTGTGGGTGTGTGGGTTAGTGGATGTGTGGGTGCGTGGGTTAGTGGGTGCATGGGTGTGAGGATGTGTGTGGATGCGTGGGTGTGTGGATGTGTGGGTTAGTGGATGTGTGGGTGCGTGGTTAGTGGGTGCGTGGGTTAGTGGGTGCGTGGGTTAGTGGGTGCGTGGGTGTGTGGATGCGTGGGGTGTGTGGGTGCGTGGTTAGTGGGTGCGTGGGTTAGTGGGTGCGTGGGTTAGTGGGTGCGTGGGTGTGTGGATGCGTGGATGTGTGGGTGCGTAGATGTGTGGGTGTGTGGATGCGTGGGTTAGTGGATGTGTGGGTGTGTGGATGCGTGGGTTAGTGGATGTGTGGGTGTGTGGATGCGTGGGTTAGTGGATGTGTGGGTTAGTGGATGTGTGGGTGCGTGGTTAGTGGGTGCGTGGGTTAGTGGGTGCGTGGGTTAGTGGGTGCGTGGGTGTGTGGATGCGTGGGTGTGTGGGTGCGTGGATGTGTGGGTGCGTGGGTTAGTGGATGCGTGGGTGCATGGGTTAGTGGGTGCGTGGGTTAGTGGATGTGTGGGTGTGTGGATGCGTGGGTGTGTGGATGCGTGGGTGTGTGGGTTAGTGGGTGCGTGGGTGTGAGGATGCGTAGGTTAGTGGATGCATGGGTGTGTGGGTGTGTGGATGCGTGGGTGTGTGGATGCGTGGGTTAGTGGATGCGTGGGTGTGTGGATGCGTAGGTTAGTGGATGCATGGTGTGTGGGTGTGTGGATGCGTGGGTGTGTGGATGCGTGGGTTAGTGGATGCGTGGGTGCGTAGGTGCGTGGGTTAGTGGGTGCATGGGTGTGAGG